>OZ008368.1:179002011-179602011 GCA_963931995.1 Phaonia tiefii | reverse complement strand
TGTTGTATTGAATATTTGTTGTATTGAAATCTTCATCATCTCTTAAAAGACAGTTTGGGTCTGACAAATATTGAAAGACGTCAGCAAAGATACGTCGTCTTTCGATGATACGCTTTGTTAGGGCTACTTTAAATTCATCACACAAACAATTTTTTTGTTTGGACAGCTCGTCTAACATAAATTTGAGAGTTATGTCTGCCGGAAGTAATGTAACTCCTTCACAACACAAAGCTTCCATAGCCAATTTAAATGGTAGTAGTGCCGATATTGTACTGGCAACTGTAGCTAATTCTGTAGCTGAATATGTTATGTCGGAATTGGTATGAATTAAAGCTTTCTTTATAAAGGGTCCGCCATCTAACGTTTCTTTTTCAACTAGTGCTTATTTCGTGTATGGTAACATTTAGCTCATGTCTGATTCTATCCTTCCGCTGAACGAATATGGTTGTGTATACGCTTGAACAACGCTGGGAAATATTGCGACATTACTTTGGAAATCATGGTAATGTTGCAGAATGTGTGCGAAAATTGCGTACGGATTTTGGAAGAAGAGAAGTGAAAGAAACTGGCATCCTAATCGATAAACCAAAGCGTGAAAAGCCAAAAATAGTGCGTACACCCGAGAATATTGCTGCTGTGGCAGAAAGTCTGCTTGAAGCGCCATCAACATCAATTCACCGTTGTTCTCAACAATTGAACATGTCGGAGACATTATTGAGACGAATTTTGCATGAAGACATTGGTAGACGCCATACAAAGTCCAATTGGTTCAGGAGTTGAAGCCAACTGACCATCCAATGCGTTTCGCTTCGCTAAGTGGGCCTGCGATCGACTTACAGAAGATGCTGATTTTGCCAAAAAAATCATATTTTCAGATGAAGCTCACTTTGATCTTGGCGGGTATGTAAACAAGCAAAATTGTCACATTTGGGGCACAGAAAACCCGCACGCATACATTGAAAAGCCGATGCACCCAAAACGAGTCACTGTTTGGTGCGGATTTTGGTCTAGAGGAATAATTGTGCCATTTTTCTTCGAAAATGAGCAAGGAGTGGCCGTTACAGTCAATGGCGATCGTTATCCGGCCATGTTGAACGAATTTTTGTTCACAAAAATTGAAGAGGAGGATATTGGCAACATTTGGTTTCAACAGGACGGCGCTACGTGCCACACAGCCGAAGCTACACTCGATGTTTTGCGCCCTGTTTTTGAAGATCGCATTATCAGCCGCAGAGCTGATGTCGTTTGGCCACCTCGGAGCTGCGATTTGAAACCGTTGGACTATTATTTGTGGGGTGCCCTCAAAGATAAGTGTTACGCCGACCAGCCAGAGACAATTGACGCTTTAAAGGACAATATTCGTGAAGCCATTGGTGAAATACAGCTGCACACAATCGATAATGTGCTTAAAAATTAGACCGATCATGTAGGCTACTGCATGGCCAGCCGAGGCAGCCATTTGAATGAAATTATTTTCCATTATTAACCGGAAGGATTGTACTTTCAAATAAAAAAGAAATTTGAGAAAATATTCAGCAGTTTTTTTTTATAGCATTTTCAAAAAAAAAAGTTATTTGGCGGACCCGTTATTATATTTTAATTTAAAAAATCTCTCCAGCATTGATAGTAAGCAATTACATCGTGTTGGGGAATTTAAAATAAGAGACAACTCCTTCTTGTGCTCTGGTTTAATATACTTCTGCAGTATTTAATTTTTTGTTTTAGTTTTTGATATGATAGGATGAATTTGTTTGTGACTTAATATTGTAAACTTTTCACTGTTTAAATTATCTGCATTATTATAATCAATTTCCATGCAGTCGTTGTCATCCTCATCATCGATATCAAAATAATCGTCGGAATCTCTCCCCTCTATGCCATCAGTAGCATCTGAATCAATTTCAGGTAAACAATCTCCATCTGTTGAATCAGGGCCACTTGCTGTGTATAAAACTTCAATTATGGCCAGTTGAGTGCCATGGGCCAAGTTGGTGATCAACATTGATTATTTTACCCAATTTAACTTTTGTATGTGCCAGTGTCGTTAGTCAGAAGTAGTAGTAAAAATTAACAAAAATAGAAAGTAGGAGAATTACAGTAGGAGAAAACAAAAATCAAACTTATCGGTAATTCGGTAATAGGATTTCCACGTTTAACCGGTTTACCGCTAATGCATTCCCTATTCTGCACATCACATTTTTTGGCGTAGAATACGTCTTACCTTACGGTATAGGGAGTCATGTCAGATTGTTATTGTTGTAATCTTTATTTCATTGATTATGAGGAAACGGCGAGATAACTTTTTTTAAAAATTTTTTTGTAGGTAAATGAAGATGTTATCTTTCGTTTGATATACATTTCATATTGGTTGATATCTTCCTAATATTTAAATTTCTCAAATGAAAATTGTTTAAACACATACACTCAAAAATATGTGTGGTGTTTGGTTGAGTCATAGAGTAATCTCAGACTAGAGAGAATATTTGGCTTATCTGACGTTTCCTTTCACACTCTTCGTGATGCGGTCGGTGTGATAGAGAGATGTTTGACGAAAAATTACCTACACCAGGTGGAATTACAATAACTTCTTGCTTTAATTTTTCATGTTGTTTGGGTGAAAAACTGTGAAATTTAAATGTGTTTTAAACTTTTTTATTGACTGTTATTGTTAGCATACATTTGTGTTGTATTTAACACAACAATTTTAACACACAAAACGAAATGCCGTTGTTGTTATTTTGTTCGTTGTTTTGAACCATTGCCTCTATCTGGTATTAGTAAAGCAATTCTTTTCAACATCAAACGTAAATATCACACCAGGCCAAATGTCATAAATTTGGTGGGAGAACTAGTAGATCTACTATAAGTATTAATCTATGGGTTAAGTGTTTGAGTTTGTAGCGTGAACACAAACTATGCTGCTGTTTCAGTGTGGACATAAACCTTCGGCTGTTGTTTTGATTGATGAAATATTGAATGTTGTTATATATGTTTTCTGTCTTATCGGATGGCGTATTCTACGTTAAACTTAATGGCCGTGCCTCTGACACAGCCTGCAGGGACAGGCCGTGGCCAACTGTCTGCTTTTTTTTTTTAATAATTTACTTTTTTACATCCATTGTATATTGTTAAATGGTTTTTTCTTTGCTTTTGTTTGTTTTTGACAGCTGTTACGATAAACTTTCGATAAAAATTAGAGAAGGCATTGATTTGTTCGTAATTCATAAGGTAATTCAAACTGAATTACCTACAAAGAAGGTAATTCGCTCTCAAAATTTTGTTTGGCGAATTATGTAATTCGGTTTGTAATTGGAGGTTGAATTAGGAATGAGAGAGCGAATTACGAATAATTCTGTGGTGGAAACAAGGCATAAAGTCCTTAGCTCTCAGTCTAGAGTGGTCGTAGAAGGGGCCTGCCTTATTGTGTCCAAAGCTCTTTGTATCAATTTCTTTGAGAAATTCCCCAAGCAGCTCACTGCTTCCGACATTAGGGCAAGACACACATTTGATGGTAGCTAAAGTGAGAAGGCAATTGGTTGGCCAACCTGAACATTATGCTAACACCGATGCGTGTTAGGCAATATGGCAACATCAACAACACCCAACATAGTTGATATAACTCAACTTGTATGGCTGCTTAGAGATTGTTCGCAGCCCTAGTACTAGTATCGCATGTGGCGATCATAAATTGCATTACGTTGACGTTTCATTACAGATACGTTGACCGATTCAAAGAACAAATATCCCCACAGTAGCAACATTTGTCTTTAAAAAACGGTTGTGATTGAAACTGGAATCGAGACTTGAACAGGTTACTAAATAAAAATAAATGGTTTCCCATTACATCCCATGAAGGAATCGGGGAGAGCTTCTCACAACCAGTGAGCTGTGCGCTTTCTAGTTTTATACTCACTGATTGGGACCTACAGTTTTACACCGGTTTCGAACGGTATTTTTGAGAAGCTTTTTCATGGCTAAATACTCGATAGTATCGCCGTCACTATGCGAGGTGACCGCCGTCGAAAGAAATTTTAAGGTGGTCAGAGCAGAGATCGAACCCAGGATCTCAAGTACAAGAGGTGCACTTGATCACCTTGATCTACAGCATAATTCTCCCTACCAGTAGCAACAAGTTCCCAATCATTAGATGACATGCAAATATTTCGTAGAGATTTCAATGCCAAAGTAGGCAACGACAACAAGAATTTACAGGAAGCCATGGGAAGATATGGACTTGGAACTCTGAAGAACAACAATGGCTCATAGATTTTTATACTTGCCAATACCCCATAAAAATGTGTACTAACATTCAATCAAATTGATCATGTATTTTGTTATTTTTACGTAAGTCCTTCTAAAACTACTCTTTTTGCAGGCCTTCAGAAGGCCTTCTAGTAGAGAGGGATGGAAGGCCTTGCCTCCCAATCTCACGCAATGTTAAAAAGAAAGGAGGAGGTAAGGTGTAGGGAAGGTCTGTCGTATTTTAAAGAAGGCCTGTTCGGTCATGATTTCAGGCCTTCCAGGTCATGACTTCCGCCGCAGGGGTATTTACTTCGTTAAATATTGGGGTATTTCTTATGAATTTTTTTGTTGGTACCATTTATCGATTTTCATTTCAATATTTGAGTAATTTGTCAGTATATCAATGGAGAATGTAATTTAACAAATTTTTTGTTAAAATTTTACAGTCATCTTTTTATTCTGTGTATAGACCGTCTACAGGTATCGCCCATATCAATGACGTACGATCGATTTCAACAAAAAAGAAACCTACAAGAAGGCCCTTTGGGAACAAATATGTGAGAATAAAGATTGCATTAGTAAAGAATTCGGAATCGTGAACGTCTGCACAATATACATTTGCAAACCTTAAAATAAAATGGTTTCCCATTACATCCCATGAAGGAATTGAGGAGAGCTTCTCACAACCAGTGGAGCTGTGCTCTTTATAGTTTTATACTCACTGATTGGGATCTACAGTTTTACACCGGTTCCGAACGGTATTTTGAGAAGCTTTTCCATGGCTAAGTACTCGATAGTATCGCCGTCACTAAGCGAGGTGACCGTCGTCGAAAGAAATTTTTTTAAGCTGGTCGGAGCAGGAATCGAACCCATGATCTCCTGTACAAGAGGCGCGCACACTAACCATTGCACCACCGACGGCCACATGCATATGCATATATGTCTTACGACCCACAAATTTAATGGTATCATACCCTCACCCATAGGGATGGGGGTATATATCATTTAATACGGAAAAAATGTAACGCATAGAAGGAGCCATATTAGACCCTCAGTATCTCACTGATTGTGAGAAGCTCTCCCCAATCCCTTCATGGGATGTTATGGGACACCATTTTATTTTATCTTTGGATGAAATTCGTTTTTGGACATTTTAAGACGATTGAGCCATGTCCGTCTGTTTGGCTGTCGGCTGGTCAACACGATAACTGCCGTAAATATATATCGATCACTGCGAAATTTTGTCAGTAACTGTTATTTGTCCATGCCTAGTTTGTTATTGAAAATGGTCGTTGTGGCCACGCCCCCTCTGGTACCTCCAATACAAATCGATACATTTAGTACGAAATCATGTTTAATGTAAAACCTTTTTCTGGTAGATGTGATTAGCTTCAACTCAAACATTTGTAATCTGTAAATATCTACTTAATTGGAGAAAATGGGCGAAGTCGCCACGCTCATTCTGGTACCTCCCATGCAAAAATTTAGTTGTCGTCCGTGTTATCAATGCGATAAGTCGCGTGACACACTTCCGATCTTAATGTAATTGGGTATTAGATTTCATGTCAATAAACGTCAGTCACCGATTAAGATAAAGGTGGGTTTGCCACGGCAGTTTGAGTACCTCCCATACAAAAGTTGTTCGGCCAGACAACTCGCATAAATCCTTGCCGATCACAATGATATTTTGTTAGTGACCATTATTTGTCCAAACATAGGTCAGGGTTGAAAATGGGCATTTTGGCTACGCCCCTTATGGTACCTCCCATACAAATCGACACATTTAATACAAAATCATGTTTCTCCTAAAACTTTTTTCTGGTAGATGTGATTACCTTCAACTCAAATATTGGTTAATAATCTGTAAATAAAAAGTGGTGAGGTTGCCACGCCCATTCTGGTACCTCCCATACAAAAGCTTGGTGGTCGTCCGGGTTATGAATGCGATAAGTCGCGTGAAACACCTTCGATCTTATTGAAATTAGGTTATAGGTTTCATGTCATCAAACGCGAGTTACCAATTAAGACAAAGGTGATTTTGCCACGCCCTTGATGGTGCCTCCAATACATAAGTTGTTCGGCCGGTTGGTTGTTCGGCAAGATAACTACTGCAAAACCGATCCATTCTTTATGAAATTTGGTACTAGGCAAAATTTAGTCAAATGCCACTCTTCTACAGAAAATGAGTCGTTTTGCCACGTTTCCCATACAAAAGCTTGGTGGTTGTCCGTGTTGTCAATGAGATAAGTCGCGTGAAACACTTCCGATGTAAATGAAATTAGGTTATAGGCTTCGTGCCATCAAACGCCAATCACCGATTAAGACCAGGGTGATTTTGTCATGCCCTACCAATATAAGTTATGCGGCAAGATAATACCCGCAAAACCGAACCAATCTTTATGAAGATTGGTACTAGACGAAATTTACTCAAATGCGCACAAAAGGTGGATGGATAACCGGTTGATCGACACGATAACTCTCGTTCCCTATGACCTCACCCTATGTCATCCATTGCGACCGAGTTCTATTAAAAAAACAAATATATTCACCCTTATGTTGAACGAATGAGGGACGAAATATTATATATAAATATAAATATTATTCAATACCCACCTTAATGACGATCCTAAGTGATTATGGGGAGTTATCGTGACTACCAGCCAATTGTATGCCCGATATTTATATGGGAGGTTCAAAAATGGGCATGGCAAAGTTGTTTATCTGTTTTTACACAGTATTGCACAAAATATTGATCAGTACCAAATTCTGTTAAGACCGGTTGTGGTATAGGGGAGATATCGAGTCGGCTAACCGGAAAGCCGCCCTACTTTGGTATGGGAGGTATGAAAATTGGCGTGGTACCATAGTTAATCTTTATTTTTTAGAAAAACGTTTCCCAGTACCGAATTTCATTAATATAGTTTACGAGAGTTACCGTTTCGATGAATAAATTTTGTCTAGTGCCAAACTTCAGAAAGATTGGTTCTGTTTTGCGGGAGTTATCTTGCCGAACAACTAGCCGGCGGCATAACTTATTTTTGTAGGGCGTGGCGAAATCACCCTTGTCTTAATCGATGACCACCAAGCTTTTGTATGGGGGGTATCAGAATAGGCGGGGCGACCTCGCACATTTTCTCCAGTTAAGTAGATATTTACAGATTATTAACCAATGTTTGAGTTGAAACTAATCACATCTACCAGAAAAGGCTTTAGAGCAAACATGATTTCGTACTCAATGTGTCGATTTGTATGGGAGATACCAGAAGGGGCGTGGTTAAAACTCCCATTTTCAATTCCAAAATAACCCTGGAAAAATAATAGTCACTGAGATAAAGATGAGATAAATGCCAACTCTGTATATAATGTACTACTCTATGGTTGCGAGCCAAGTGAGAGAAGTGCAAGTGTGGTAATAGAAAAGTATGAATGGATTGATACTGTCGGAGCAAAACTGTCCCGTGTAAACGCCAGGTGAGCTAGATCCCAGTAAACGAGGACGGAGCAATTTGTGTGTGTGTGTTTGCTAACATGATTTGTTTTTGATGTGTAAACATCTATAGGCAACACACAACGTTAGCACCACAAACGTGGTTGTTGTACAACAATAGTCTCTGCCTAAAAACAAGTATGGTGGTATTGATGTAGCGGCAGCGAACAAACAAGCAGGCCGTCGTCGTGAAAGAGTGTTGAATAGTATAGAGAACACATGGAACGAATTGTATGACTGAAAAGCACTGGCGACATCTGGCGAATGATTCTCTTTTTGTCATAACTTTGTCCATTCATAATTTTGATGTGAAGCATTAATGCCTTTTGAAACATTTATGCTTTTTGTATTGTTTTATGTAATAGCATTTTTATTGAAATATTCTATAAAGAGAACAAAACTCGTTTATGCTCTTTTACTCAGACTCTCTACATGAGAGCGGAATAATAGTGCAATAAGTTCTCTATACTATTCAATACTTTTTGTTGTCTCTCTGTTTATTTATTTTAAAAACATTACATCTAATGTTAAAGCAGATGTAATAAAAAGAAAGTGCAATAGCGAAAGATCCTTCAGCACAAAAACTATTCTTTTTTTATTTTCCAATCTAATATTTACTAAAGTGTAGAAATCGAACAGGTACCGTGTAACAAAATGGTGCTAACACATCGCCCGTGGGTTCGAACACTCATTGATTTTTTATTTCATCATCATATTCAGTATTTCTTACGATCAAACTTACAACGAAAGAAAAGCAAACCAAAAAATTTTCCGTTAGTCGAGTAAAATAAACAAACATGAATATTTGCCTGTGGAGCTTTGATTTCTTGCAAGCATTCTGTAGTCGCAAAAGGAACCACACCATGAGTGAAATGCGTATTCTTTACTTTTAAGATTATTTTTGTTTTATCACTTGAATATATTTTTTTGCGATTCCACAGCACTGAATATAAGTATATGTACATTAGGGTGTACTGAAAGGCGTGTAATTTGGAATTTCGGTCGTCTGGGTCTGTGCTTTTAAATAGAGACCTTATTACACCTACTACGTTATTTTTGGTTTTATTTGTAGGGTCTGAATTCGATGGCCACATTAACCCACAAGCAATTAAATATCTCAATCGTACTCCAGATGAATGTTCCAACATGGGTTGCATACGAGTATTACATATTTGGCAAATCAAGTAAACATTTAGCGAAACTAATAAGTCTACTAGATTATTAAATATATTTTCGGAACAAACCCCAAAAAACATATCATTAACAAAAACATGGTATCATTTACCACCAACGTAATATTAAAAACGAATTTATGAATTACATTGACAATAAAAAATTTCAAACACACTTCAAAATATTCATTGAGGCAGTGACACAAATTCATTGCAGTAATGAAACAAATTCATTGTAGCTATGAATCAGATTCATTGCTGCAATGAAAAAAATTCATCTCCGCAATAATCACAGCTTTCATAACAGTGACAAAACATTTTCGCAACGTTAGGCCACTTACGATAACGAAAATTGTTGGGGTGACGAACATTTTCATTCCTGTGATGAAGCTACTCCATTCAGTGTGTCAATAGGCAAGTTGGGAAGAAATACCGAAAGTATGAAGCAGAGTTGAAATTGAAGTGATTATTTTTATCAATACATGCGATCGTTTCACATCGTCTCTCAACCCTAAGTCACGTATCGAATCCAAATTTTTGTTTGAAAATTCTTAATGTTGTGCATAATTGTACCTGCTATTCCGAACTTAAATGAATATATTAAAATCCAAGAACAAATAAAGGATGAATAGGAAGATTTTTTAGAAAAATATGAGACTTTTGTTCAATTAAATATTCAGGTAAAGTTGATGCCAACTGAACAAAAACTGTTTGTTGCGTTATGTCCCTTAAAGGAATAACAGAATTATACAACTAGAATGCCTTAACAATATCTGTTTTACGAGTTTTTGAATTGGTTTTTAATTTTCCATACTCGTCATATAAGAAAGTATGTAGACTGTAGGATAGTTTTAAAAAGCCTGCCAGCTACAATCACTTTAGATGTCTTCCTAATAAGTTAGTTCAACTGTAGCACCGAGAAATACTTACAATTTTTGTCCAATTGAAGGGAAACATTAGAGCTATATGAGAAATATCAAGAAATATCATGAGACATGTGATTAAAAGAGAAAACAGTGCACAGAACACCATCAATCTGAGGCGTCCGATGAGTGGCAGTAAAAAGAGACCAACTTGTACTGTTCCGGCCGAACATTCACAGGCCAGACAAGCAGCTGAAGACAACTGCAAAAATAATGATAACAATATAGGGATATATTTACAGATGTAGAGGAGGATACTCCATTGCATGGAATGCTTGCTTACCACCAGTAGTATTCGCACGATCCCTGTAGGCGTTTTCAAATGTTGCGGATCACAGTGTAGGGCAACACCCCATGGCAGTGGCGTTTGGGCGATACGCTGTTTGTAATTGGCGTGTGAGTCCCAGGACGTGCACGTCCCCAGTGGCGATTCCAAGGATAATGATAGCTCTCCGGCCCTGCTGCCAGCTATTTCAAAATCCTGTTCATCGTCCAGCTGACAGCAGACCGGCTCCAGTTCACGTATCTCGTCCAGTAGTAGTTCTATCTCGTCCGTTCCATATAGATCAGATACAGACGGTATATAACGTTGGGTTTGTTGCATTTCCCGCTGCGGGGGTTGTCCCACATCACCGGATCTTGTGCGAAAGAATTTTTAATATTTGAAAACGTTGCGCTATACCCTCGCCACAACCAATTCCTCCCACATGTAATTCGGCCGATATCGAAATGACAGCGTATATATTTTATTCCTTTATGCAGTAAAAGGAAGTAGAAGACTCACGATGAACGTACAACTGAAAGAGAGGAAAGAGAAAAGAAAAACTAAATTAATGTACTCGATGCAATAATCAAATTATTTGGTAGACACAGTTCGCACTTCCGCTACAATTATGCATATTTGACTACTACGTGTATTGCTCACTTCATTAATTGCATGAAGACTTGTGAACCAACACTTGCGTACCCTCAACACACACACACACAGCAACTCATGACACAAAGGACACGTGCAATGATAAATGTAGGAACGAATGGGCCCGACAAAGGTACAAAAGTGCACAATGAATGCGCGCTTCCTTTAATGTCGCGTGCTCATATTGTAATTGAAATTTGTAAAACGGAAATGAAACCTATTCGCTTCAACCGTGTACTGAGTTTGTTATTTCAAACCCCAGCGAATTCATTCAAACAAACATACTCGCACTCGCTCATAGACATTCACACGTTCACAAGGACTTTGTCTACGAACAAAGCAAGAGACAGACAAATAGACGGACATGCAGACCAACAACCCTACAAACATTCGGAATGCGGCTCACGATTACTTTCGTTGCGCTGTTGCGGAATTTTGGCCTCATAACGGAAGCCAATAACAAACCGTAGTCATTTTTGCTCGAACCATAAAAGCAAACTGGCCAATACATTTGAAGTTTTATTTAGTTTTAAGGACATTAGCAGAACAGTTACATGTGAATGTGTGTTACCTCAATTTATATACGTCTTCGTATTAGTTCAACATTACATTTACTCAGGTTGTTCTCTTCAGGTAAAAACATATTTAGTTACAGTCTATAGAAGTTTTACCAAATATTATATTTAACTCCACGTCATAGTTGGCAAAAGTAATCTCACACATTTAATCTAGGGACGGTTGATTTATAATTTGGAATTTACAACTCATTCAATTTATATTTGAACACTAAGCCGACTATTAAACAAATACTAACACAATGTGACAGAATAAGGATTTTGTGTTTAGGGCCTCAACCAAAACCCATATCAAGTTTTCACCGCAAGGATTCAGGGTTGTACGCAAAGACTTTGTTTGGCGCAAAAATATTTCGTTTGCTACTAAGTGCAAACGGAAACTCAATAGTAAGCGTGTTTTTTTACCCCGCTAAAGTTAATTATAGCTTAATTTGTACGGGACAGCTAAGCGATATTAAGTGGCATTTCAATTTCCCACTTAAATTCCGACTTTACAAATGACAATGTTGCCACATGTTAAATTTCAAGAAATGGCAACCAAAATTTATCTTAGAAAATTTATCTTAGATAAAAATTTAAAATTTATCTTAGAAAATGTTATCAAGGAGAAACTCAAAAGCAGAATTTTGCAAAATGGCTTACACATGGTCATATCTCTAAAGTTGAATGATAGATTTCTATTTCCGATTGAAAACAAAATTGGAATTAAATTGTTCAGAACAACGAGCGGAAATGTTATACGTATTGGTCATAGTATAATTATCTATCAGGTATAGTCGTTTAAACATGTGATTAGATTTTTTTCATATCATATTTCGCTTCACTTGTTAAAATCATATGTATTTTGTTTTCATAATTTGTTGTATTCTTGTATTGTTTGTATATATTTGTGTAGAGTTTGACAACTGAAACAAATGAACGCAATTAAAATGCCTGTTGTTGCTGCTCACCACAACAACAACAACTGCTGCTACCCTATATTTGTTGGCACTTGGTCCAAACGTGTTGCCGTATCGCATTTTTTCACCCATTACAGCAAATGTTGCCACATTACGTAGTATTAAGTGTGGATCGTTTTATTTGGAAAGCCGTAAGTGGCGATAGCTTAATGGAATTAAAAAAAAAAAACCTTATTATTGAGAACACTTTACTATGCAAATGTTCGAAAAACATCTCAAGCACCCAAACACATTCGAAAAAATTATTTTCATAGAGTAAGGATGTATAGAGTAGCCTAGTCTCTCAGTAATGACATTTGGTGTGTTGCAGATGGGCGGTTAGATGTTGGAAAGTATTGCTTTAATAATACCAGATAGAGGTAATGGCTCAAAACAACCAATAGTAAATCAGCAACGACATTATGTTTTGTGCGTTAACATTTTCGTGTAAATACACCACAAATATATACTAACAAAAAAATATAACCAAAATGTCCAAAATACGTTTAAATGTCACAGGTTTTCATCAAAACAACATGAAAAATTTAAGTCAACAAATTTCTGTAATTCCATATAATTTACATCAAATAACTCTCGATCGCACCACGAATAGTATGAAAGAAAATACCAGATCAGCAATCTGACAGCTCTATATGACATTACTCTGTGCTTATTTTTCCCATAGACTAATACATACATAGATACTTTTATTCGCTCAATAAATTAAACGTCATAGGTACGGTGGAAAGTAAACATTGGATGGTGGAAAACATGGGTTCAATAACATCAGATAGAGACAATACTAAACAACGTCCAACAAAGGAACAACAACCGAATTTCGTGTTTTGTGGCAAACTAGTTGTGTTAAATACAATGCATATGTATACCAACGATAAAAGTCAACAAAAAAGTGCAAAATACATTTAAGTTTTTCAGTTCTACATCAAAACGACATGAAAAAGTTAAGTGAACATATTTTGTAACCCCACCTGGCGTTAGTTAATTTTAAATTTAATTGCTCTCATTTCAGATGAGTGAATAAATGTATCTATGTATGTATTAGTCTATGATTTTTCCCACAGAGGAGTTTAGCATGGAGTATTTTATTCTCTCATCTGACGTTTCATTTCACACTCTTTGTCGTAGGTTTCTGCAAATGAGAAAAATTCGACGAAAATTAACTTACTGCAGGTGGAGTTATAAGAACTGTTGGCTTAAATTTTTCAACTGTGAAATTTAATTGTATTTTCCACTTTTTTGTTGACTTTTATCGTATACGAGTAGTATTTAACACAACTATTTAGCCACACAAACACGAGATACTGTTTTTATTTCTTTGCTGGAGGTTGTGTACTAGTGCCTCTATCTGGTATTATTGAAGACATGCCTTGAAACATCCAACGTTTACTCACAACCATACCTATGAAGTCAAAAATACTGAGATAATAAATTACTCTATCCTTAATTCCTCTATGATTTTTCCCATACAAAATGTATTTCACTATTTTCTATCTGTCCAATCACGCCGTCTGACCAAAATCCATCCATCCGTCGGATCCAAATCTGATGGATTGCATGAGGATTTTCTCAGCCCCAAATTCGACAATTTTGTGTATTCCCGAAGCCATTCATCGGAGAATATGACTTTTTTTTGAAACATTGGCATTGACTTCACTTTGCTCCATTACCCATTGAAAAAATTGCCGGCGCTTTCCATGGTCTGCTTGGTTGAGCTCCTGAGTAAGCTGAATTTTGTACGCACGAAGGTGAAGGTCTATTGTCAAGATTCGCTGCGTAGTGCTTCGTAAAATTTGTAGTTGTTGAGAACGATGCCGAATTTATGTATTCAGGTTTTCGGCAACACTCTCGTTTACAGCAGAAATGTTTTCAAGAGACCGACCTGTACGTTGACGCACAGAAGTCCTAGCGTCCATAGCCGACCTAGATTCTTAAAAGTTTTTCCCACTCTTCGAATGGTCTTTGAGAGTGGTCTCAGAAAAACTTTCCAAATTTTTGTAATAATTTTATATAACGCGTTGTTCTTTCCTAAAGCGTTCCATTTTTAATAATTGGAATAAACGTATGTTACAGCTGCCAAATTTCAGAGTTGCCACTTACACAAAAAATACACTAAATTTAAAAAGTGCAATCTTACTGAGACATTCTTACATTACATTCGTAGCGGAAAATCTGAACCAGTCGGAAGTAGAACTTCAACTCACTTATTAAAACAATTATTTATTCAACGTCCAAAAACCCCGCTTTTGGGGCAAAAATCCCGATTCCGATCAATGGCAATTGGTCAGGTTAGTTGAAGGTGACGAGCTACTGACGAAATTTGTCACTATCATTCGTTCAATGTTATAATGTTTGTGTTGTGTACGTGTAAAAAGCCGATGGTCTTCGGCCCCCCGGGGGCGATGAACGCCGACCTCTGATGTAGAATTATGCTGTGTTAACCGAAATACTGAACCAACAGAATTCATGAGAAATTCGGGTGTATCAAACTCATTTTTCAAAAATACGGGTTTTGCCGCATTAACGCCAAATTCGGTTAATGTGATTGAATTGATCACAAATTCCTTTGTTGTAGCTGAAATGATTCCAAATTCGTTTGCTGTGACCGAATTGACCCAAAATTCGGTTGTTCCAACCGAATTAATTCCAAACTCTGATGATACAACAGAATTGATTCCAAGTTCGGTTATTGTGATCAAAATTATAGAAAATTTAGTTGATGGATCGAATATAATTGAAAATTCTGTTCTCATAACCGAATTAATTCTGAAATGAGATTGTTTGACCCAAATATGATTGTGGGGATTGTTTGACCCACACATAATTGGAGATTCAGTCATGGAGACCTCAATTCGGTTGTGGCAACCGCAATTCGGTAACAACAGTCGAATTTTCGGTAAATAATATGTTAGATACTACTCCTAACCTACGGCGATACGACAAGTTTTGTAGCGAAACAAAAACTTGTCATATGTATATCATACATAAATTATATGTGAGTTCTTGATCAGCTTAGTTTGTAATTCCATGTGGTTTGAGGGCCACAGAATGTTTAATGCATCACGACTCCTTTGTATAAGGCACAATTATGCCCTGTTGCCGCATGCTGGTTCTTGTAGTCTTTAAAAATATTGCATCACAACAAATACCGGTTTATATGTCAGAAATACACAAATGCTTTGAAGTAACTACATTTTTACATTCCTTTTATTTGTTCTACAACCCATTTATTTTATGTGTCTCATGGGTATGATGTTACATATAAAAATATACCCCTCATAGCCTCATAAAGAAAACGTGTGCAAAATGCAGACAAGACACCTGATTTTCACAAATATTAACTGGGCTTATATGACATGCAAATGTGCGCATACGAGCAGTTACCCGCAGTTACCCATGAACGTGCACTTACTACGGCGATACTTGTGCCCCTTTCACGGGTTGTGAACATCTGCATCGGACTCGGCATCAGCTTCAACGCCAGCATCTAGTACCTTCGTTTCATGCACTATGATGGCACAGGCGAACAACATAAATTGCCCCTATGCTCTATAAATATTATGTTTCTTGTACTCGTATAATGTAAGGTAGAGTGTTATAGGATATAACCGCCATCTTCCTGCCTCTTATCCTTATGAAGGAAGCAAACAATACCGATTCCCATAAAAAGAAAAAACAACAAAAATTAGCCTCATTTTGGCCACAACTGTAAATAATGCGTTCGATACTCGCATGAGGTGAATGTCATTAAATATTCTATTACCAAAATGCAATTGAATTCTGCTTCGATAAACGATAAATACGAGTTCATGTACCCATAAATTTGTCTACAACAAGTAATAATATCGTATTCTATATTTATGAGATTCATAAACATGTAATTCGTGTACATATTCAATTCTGTAGTAACAATAACTGAATATTTATTTTCCTATTCATATATCAAATTATGCAAATGCTATAGTCGAATATACACATGTAGTTTTTAATATATGTACACAAACTAAGTTACTCATACTAGTACTAGTATTAAATATCATTCATAGGTATGGAAGGAAGACGAGTACTATTTGCTTTGAAATAAAAATATACCAAAGTTGTTATAGAGGATGGCAATTGACACTAAGAGGGTTGTATGGACGTAATACCAACAATGAAATAACCCCAAACGTTTATCCAAACATCCTTGTTTGTTATGTCAAATGGAATAACACCCAATTTTTTGGCTCTACGAAATAATCCCCGAGTGAAATAACCCCCAAACGAGAAATGAAATAATCCCCAATGAAATAAGTCCCCAAGAAAATGAAATAGCTCCCAATGAAATAACAACAAAATAAAAATGAAATAAACTCCCAATCAAAAACGAAATAACACCCCATCATTTGGGAGTTATGTCATATAAAATAACCCCTAACAAAATAATGAAATAACACCCAATGTAGAAGGGAAATGAAACAATAACCAAATTATAAACGAAATGAAATGACCCCCGAATTTAAAATATTGTTGGTTGATATTTCATTGAGGTTTATATCTTAATTTAGAAACCCCAATTGGAAAATGAAATAAGCCCGAAAAAAAGAAATAAACCCCAAAAAATTTGATAGTTATTTCATATGAAGTAACACCCAAAAATCGATGAAAATATTTAGGGGTGCTTGCATTACTCGTTTGGGGGTTATTTCACTCGGGTTTTTCTTCGTAGAGCCAATTTTTTGAGCTGCTTTTCGTTGTTGTTAGGGGATATTTAATTTTATCATTTTTATTACATCATTTCATACAACTGGATATTTCCTTGCGCCTTTTGCAAATAAAATGCCTTTATCAAAATAAATATTTCTTCAAATATTGTTTAATTGGGTGTTATTTCATTGGAAAAAATCCAATGAGTGTTCGAACTCACGGGCGATGTGTTAACACCTTTTTGCTACACGGTAACTGTTCGATTTATATGAACACATGTGTGAATGTTACATGGGAAAATAAAAAACAGCGTTCAATCATATGATGACGTTACATTTAAATAATATTAATATTTAAAATTATTTAAAGACCAGTGCAAGCACATGTGTCATTATTGACTTGCTTAAATCTTTTTGTTTTATTCCCAGAAACAACAAAGAGAATGCAAAGCAACAGACACATGAACATACATACATACATTGTTATGTTCGCACATACGCTATTCAAGTTCACAAAATTCTCGTTGCTCTCTTGTTATCTCATTTTTATATACGTATAATACGTCATTATTCTATTTGCTCTGAGAGTGCTCCGCACCCACATTTTATTTGACTTACCTTTGACAATAATAAAAAATCAACCCGCAAAAAAAACAGTTTTTGACTATAAATTCTTTATATATGACCGCGCCCCTTTGTCCAATCCCGCCCATATTTGCACCAGATCTTAGAATATGTAAACCTAACCAACATACCCGATTTTGTTCAAACAGGAGCAGAAATAATGGATTTTTAATTTGTGATTTGTATGGAAGGTACCACGCCCATTAGTCCAATCCCGCCCATATTTCGACATTTCATTTTTGTCGTCGCCATTAGTTTGCCTGCAAAGTTCCAGCTCGATTGGATTACGGGAGAAGGATTAAAAATCAATCCAAAGTTATTTCGGCATACATACATACAGGCAGGTGAAGTTAATATAAAGAATTTAAAAAGCCGTTCAATCAAATGATGACGTTTCATTTAAAAGCAACCAAACACACAACATCACACATACTTTGTCCGAAGTAGCTGACGTATTAGTGTGTCACCTTAACGGCGACTGCGCAAGCCCATGGACAAAAAAATGAAATTTTGCGTAACTATGCTTTATAACTCCGTTCAACAACAGCAACAGACACATGTACATACATACATTATTATGTTAATACATACGCTGTAGACACAATTTCGTTTGCCTCCCCCCCCTGCCACACCACTCTTTCATTGCTCTCTTGCTCGCTCATTTTTGTTTAACACGTCATTATTCTCTTTCGCAGTCGCAGAAAATCTGGTTTTAGCAGCAGCATAAAATTTGGTTTTAGCAGCAGCAGAAAACCTGTCTGTGTGTTGTTTGCATGTGTTGACTTTTATAGGTTTAGTGCCTATACGCCGCTATAGATGTTAACACATCAAAAATTTCCTATTCTTGTTAAGGGTTATTTAGCTTCTCAACCGGTTCGAAACCGGTGTAAAACTGTACGTCCTAATCAGTGAGTGTAAAACTAGAACGCGCACGGCTCACTGGTTTGTGAGAAGCTCTCCCCAATCCCTTCATGGGATGTTAAGGGGCACCATTTTTTACTTTTTTGGTGTTATTTCATTGAAAAAATTTCATATTCTTGTTAAGGGATATTTAGTATTATTTGGAGATTATTTCATTGGGCATTATTTCCTATGCATTGGTGATTATTTCATTATGAAATTAAGCCCACATTTTGAACGTTATTTAATTTCTGATTTGACGTATGGTTCATTCCGATTTGGTGTTGTTTCATATTTCAACTTTTGGTATTATTGCATTGTGGTATTTATTTCGTTGTGTGTTATTTCTAAAACCGACATGTAAGCCAAAGCCGTAGACTTGACTTCCTGTATTTTCCTTTTCTTAGTATTTTTTTTTATCATTTTTGGGAAAATTTAATTTTATTAAAAACTATGAAGAATATTAGCTTCTTATGTTCACGAACCATTGGCCGACGGTGATGCAATGGAAGTGTGCTCGGCCCTTGTGCATGAGACGTGGGCTCGATCCCTGCTCTGACCACCTAAAATTTCTTTCCACGGCGACACTATCGCGTATTTAGCCATGAAAATGCTTCTGAAATACTGTTCGAAACCGGTGTAAAACTAAACGTAATGGGAAACCATATTTTTTATGTTCACAAACCATTGGCCGATAAACATTGGTTACATGATAACGTGGGTTCGACCCTTCTCTGGCCGCCTTACATTTTTTTCGACGACTGCATATCGCTTAGTGACGGCGAAACTATCAAATATCGAATAGGTGAGAATCAGTAAGTGTAAAACTAGTAAGCGTACACCTCGCTGAAGTTCTGCCCAGTCTCTTCATGGGATGTAATGGGAAACTATTTACTTTTAGTTTATTTATTTATATTAGAATCCACAACCTAGATAACTATTTGATTGAAAAAGGTTGTATCAACCGCAAATGCGGCTGTTACCACCGAATTGCTATTGCCACAACCGAATGTCAAATTTTTTTTCTTGTAATCACGCCCCACGCTGTTTATTGATTGATTCATTGATTATTGGAATTGAATAATACAAGTTACGTGAAAGATATCGGCAAATTTGTTACTTTATATGAAAACCAAATCAATGGAATTATGTATGGCGTACGGCATCGTTCAAATGGCTATAGTGGCTTCGCTGGGTGGCGCGATGACTCTGGCGCATATATCAGCCTAAATTTAAGTGACGGCACGGATTATGTTTATTTGAGGGTACCGGGCGCTTATTGGCATAGATTCTAGGATATGTTAGGTTAGGTAGAAGTGGCTGTTACGATTACTATTGAGAAACTTAGTCCAATAAGGACTGTTTTGATACCACGGAACATTATATTCCTTCCCTATTGTTGAACCCTGGTAACCTGGTATGTTTAAGGGGCGTTCAAGCCATATGATACCTCATACCTATATTCCCGGATGTGGCTGGATAAGAGACATATATTGGTGTCTGGCGAATCAATTAGTACTCTAGAAAAGGTCCTAAGAACATTCAGCTTAACTTCCTGAATGTCTGTTATGGATACTCTCTGCATCTGTATATCGATACTAGATATTTTCTCCTAATTATACAAAAGGCGGGGCAGGGAATGTTCGACATTCTCGCCTTGCTCTTCATCACCACAGCTTCTGGAGAAATCATGAGTTAAAACTCCAAGTCCAGGCGCGTATCTACCTATTAAACAGTGTCTAGTTATCACTGCTACTAGCATAGAGATATCTATATTGTCTATGAATCGATATCAATCGATATCTTGGTCATACGTGCGTGGCGATTATGCATTTAGTGCCACCAGATCATCTACGATTCGCATGTCTGAGAGCTTTAGTTTTTAGCATGAGCTTGCGTGCAGAAAGGGGCATAACTACATGCTCCATATCCCGTGGAACAGGTAAGGTAGTCCCTAATATTGTCAGCTCATCTGGTGTATGATTCCCTGGAATGTTCCTGTGACCCGGTACCCATATAAGGTGAATATCGAACTGCTTGGCTATCTCATTTGACGATTCTCGACTTGCCATGACTTCTGCCTGAAGGACACTACAGCGGTCTGGTAGCATTTGTGCAAGGTCTAGACCAATATTATTAGAATAGACTCCAAAACCTACTTTGACGTATAGTTTGGAGACATCAATTAATACCTTCTATAATACGGAATGCGTCTGCTCCGGTACTGCCTGTCCGGGATATGAGTGGAGAAATTTCTCTAAAAGGTTGAAGTAGATGTTATGTACTCTACTTTTATTGTGGATAACAGCAGGTCCCTCAAAATGTACCCACAACCGTATAGGCTTGTGATCCATTGTGAGGAATGTCCTAGTCGGATTGCCGAATTTGCAAAATTAGTGGTACTAGGTGGAGGATATCGTAGGGCAATATCGGGCACAAAACCGCTGTATGTGTCCAGTAAACTATTTCCGCTGATTGGCCTCATCGTGTCCCGATGGCCCTTTTATACACATATAGAGCCATCGTGGCCCTACTGATCCTACCTATAGGGTTTGAATTGAAATTAAGCGTGGTGTCGAGAATCCCACCTAGGTAGCTTTCACTATCCTTTAGGTACATTTCATTACCTTATACAGAGAAGGGGTGAACATACGGAACCTTAAAGAATCTACTGATTAAGTTCTGAATCACATCTCTGCCCGTTAAGGGGCATTTCCCTGCACTACTGTGCAACCTGACCCCTCCGGCTCTAGCAAAACACTATTTAGTGCTAAATTTCAGAGAAGTGCTGATAAGTCTCCCCCTCGGGGTGTTCCTCTATTCACATTTCGAGTTGAAGTCATATGTCACAGGGACGAGGTTATGCACCTTCTTGTAAGATCAAATTAATGATCCCCTGGTCAACACAAAGTGCTAACAGAGCAAATTTCATCGATTCTTGTAAGACGTTGTTAAACGCACCCTCTATATCGACAAATACGACGAGAGTGTATGCCTTAGGTTAGATTAGAGTGACATCCTATATGTCAGGTTTACTTCGGCCTTGTTGTCCATGGTGATACCAGAGAAACAAAATGAAAATTATCCCGTTGAACCAGTTTGATTGCTTTAAATAGCCCAAGAACTAACATCAGCCAGATAAGCTAAACTCACCAAGGAAATGAGAGCCTAGTGTAGTCTGGAGTATTTTCAAAAGAGGCGGGCATATACACAGAGGGTGTTTTTTAGACTCCACCTCCTCTTCGTTATCATAGCTTCTGTGAAAGTAATTTCTAAAAACTTTCAGTTAGACTGCGTGCCGTCCAATGCGACAGTGACCCGTCATGGCAGACATGATAAGTTAGACGTTCGGTTTCGATAATGACAGCCGGGAGTTAATTCATTTCAAGCCTAGGCAGAGTCAGTTCAGCTTGGAATGTACAGCTCTCTAGCTTTACCAACTACCTTTATTTGCCATAAGAGCACAATTTCTGAGGCAGAGCCTGTAAGTTGCTAGAGGCATGTCCACATATTCCAGTTCCCCAGTCTAGCAAGTTCATCTGCTTTGCAGTATGTCCTTGTGGCCCAGCAGGTGAATATTAAACTGTTCAGCCACCTCGTGGAGAGATCTGTCAGGACAGTTCTCGACTTCAGGAAGACAGTTTCGAGGGACTTAGCAGCAGGTTGACTGAATCTGAATACTGAATCCGACTTTAGTCAGAACATTTCTTCTCAGCCATTGCGCTACTTCTATAATGTTAGATACGAATTCTACCTGGTAGACACTACAGTGTGCAGGCAATCTCGAAAAAAACCAAAGCCAACTTTATCATCAGGTTCTAAACAATCTGTATAGAATATCACCAATCCCTTGTGCCCAGGGATGTCCATCAGGATTCTGGTCCATCAAGTATAAGAGTGTGGTACGCCTGGTCAAAGAGTGATTCGGTCAAAGTGTAATGAACAATACATGGGAGGTCAGGCATTGTGCTGAGAATGGCACTATATCCGAAGCCATTTTCTGACCAGAGTAACAGTTACTATCTAATAGCAGTACCTGTGACATGCTGTCTGGCTATAATGACTACTGGTGTTAAATGCAGTATGACATTTAGTGTGTCAGTCGGTGTCGTTCTCCACGCAACTGTGGTACACGTACCAGCCATTGGCTGAAATTTTTAAGTATCGAGCAGTAGGTGGATTTCAGTAGAGCCGTACACCAAACGATAACGCCATACAACATTATCCGTCTACCTACTGCAGTATAAAACATATATGCGAGTTCCGACCCCAACGATTCCAGTTGCCGCTATCACAAACCTTCAGTATGTTGGGTTTGAAGTTTAACTTCCTGTCCAGTATAATTCCTAAGAATTTTGCGGTCTCAGAAAACGGAATTTCAATACTCTCTAAGGAGGCAGTTACAACAGTTGGTAGATTATACCGCCTGCTAAAAATGCCCAGTTCTGTTTTGGTTGGGTTCATCCTAAAACTATTATCCGAAGCCCATCTTGCGGTGGTATGAAGGGTCTGTTGCAAGATGTCTCTAAGAGAACTTGGAAGCTTACCATTTTGACACGTCATCTGCGTAGGCAATAGCCATAACACCCATATTCTCCAGAGAAAGAAGAATACTGTTCATGGAGAGATTACATAGCAGAGGCGGCGATACACTCCCTGGAGGAGTATTCTTGTGTGTAAATAGAACTCTCTATGAAGCTCACTAGAGCTTGCACAGCAAATTCCATAGATTTGCTCTTGCTGTAACTTTATATTGCCCAGTGCAGTGTTTATTCTTCCACGATATTTCCCGCAACGTGCGAGACGACGTGACATTTGGGTGTATCCGACCGTATGTCTTCGGACCAGTTTCCTGAAAAGTTTGTGTTAACGATTCATCACTCGAATCTAACGATTCATCACTCGAAATCGTTCATCGCCCGTTATGTTCCTTCGTATATTCCAGATACATACATTACATAGCAGAGACGGCGATACACTCCCTGGAGGAGTATTCTTGTGTGTAAATAGAACTCTCTATGAAGCTCACTAGAGCTTGCACAGCAAATTCCATAGATTTGCTCTTGCTGTAACTTTATATTGCCCAGTGCAGTGTTTATTCTTCCACGATATTTCCCGCAACGTGCGAGACGACGTGACATTTGGGTGTATCCGACCGTATGTCTTCGGACCAGTTTCCTGAAAAGTTTGTGTTAACGATTCATCACTCGAAATCGTTCATCGCCCGTTATGTTCCTTCGTATATTCCAGAGAGGTGAAAGTCGTCGAGAGGATTACCCGCAATCTTAAAGTCCCAGACGCATTTTTAATGCCTTCGCAGAAATGTCTTCAATACTCCCGCTTTGAAGATTTTAACCCTCTCTTATATTCCTTAAGTCTAATTTTGTACGTATTTTCGAACGTTTCTTGGAAAAGACAACAGAACGATGTTCTACGAGAGTGAAAACTCTATGCACCGCTGGTAGGAAAAGGAATAGTCAATCGAAAGTTTCCATCCTTTTATCAACGCAAAGGTGACTTCATGGACCTCTTGTCCCTCGTTGGTTATAAATGTGGGCTCATTGCCCTCATTACAAACATATAGGTTAGTGGTCAAGACTTAATCTGGAAGTGTCTCTCCTTTATCATTTATGTTAGTACTTCCTCAAATTGTATGGTGCGGACTGACATCCGCACAAAGAACAAAACCCATTTTATCCTTCTTCGCCGCCTCAATTCGCTTCCGAAGCAGAAGCAACTGGCGAGGTCATAGAGCATACAGGATGACGCTAACCAGATGCTGCCATTCTTCGTCTTCAGATTGGTAGCGGAAACGTCCCTATAGCCACAGTGAGATAAAATAAACATATTCAAATGATTCTTGGCATGTTCTTCGAGTTGATATGGCTTTGAAAATGAGCAGCTTATAATTAGAGGTATTCAGTCCGCAAAATCCGTCGTGATTTGTGCAGGGTTCTGGGACATCGGCTCCATAGTTTTATCTCTGGAGCAGGAGAGCTGCATAAACAGCTTAGAGTGCTGGTGGTTTATTTATACCAGCGTTAACATGTGACAGCGAATTAACTAGTCTCATCCACATTCCTGTCTTCCACTCCGTCCAATGCTGCTATACTTTCGATAGGTATGCTGTCGGGGTTGGCTTCCTTAGCACTTTTATATAAGTACATCCAAAGATGAATCTGACCGAAGCCAGAAGAAATTCAAAGAAACTGAATTGATTCAGAGTTAATAACAAGCTTGACTTGTCGCTGAAGTTCTTCAGCTTCATCCAACTTTCCAACATTGCAATTGACAGATGGAAGGTCGCGGTTACTGACTCTTATTAGGTGTATGACAGGCTCTTCACTGTGTTTGGTGCACGGTGGTATCCATGCGTGAGCTCTTGGACTGGAAGGGGTGGCATTGTGGTCAACGACATATAGTTTGGCACCTGGCCAGAGTTCAGACTCCATGGCAATGGCTTATTTGTACAGCACAATAGATCGCTTATTTTCAAACGCAATGAGCTTAATCCGGCCTTGGAACCAGCCTGTGTCATAGCAGATGGGTATTGACACGGTAGAATCTGCACAGACCTCATAATACACAGTGTTGAGGGCAGCTAAAATACCCAACCATCTACTACGAAAGATGATTCCGTCTATATTACTTTGGGTCGTTTAGACTTTGGTGGATCATCGCGTGATCATAAGCGTGTTCCTGACTTTGTCGACGCAAAGTCATCTTCGTGGCGCGAATTAACTTTGCCCAACCTCTCTAGAACTTTGGCGGCAAAACGTTGACCATTTCGTCATGCGAGCGACGCCTCTATTCCACGATTATATAATGGCAATTCCAGTCCAGTACTAGTCCCGTTGTTGTATCATTTGCGTTACTCTTCAGATTTCGCTCCTCCTAGGAGTATCCTCTGTGGGGGATGCACAATGAAATCCCTATATATTCTGAAGAGGTTTAAATATATTTGACTCCGTCTATCGCATTATATCCGTGCACCTGTTAAAGATACATACACACTGACCATCACCATAGAAGGATGTGGAAAACTTTCCTTCGGGATATTATGGGAGATAATTTAAAAACTTAGACATCAGATATTGAGTGATATCTTCAAAATTAAATATTTTGTAGAAACACGAGTATCGAATTATCCGATTTGTGAAAAACGAATCTTTGTTTTTGAAAAACTATTCCTATGCTGGAAAAACTAACCAAATTTACTGTTTAGATATTTGTTGACTCTGGATTAACACCATCGAAAGGTCCCAAATCGACTCATAATTAATTTGTTTTACCTTTGAGTTATTATAAGCTGTTCGATTCGTCTCGTGTCACATTTTGAACTGCAAAACACCATAATATCTAAATACAGTAGTTTTTTTATTTCAAGTTTATCTAAATTTAGTTCGAGTTTTAGATACTAGAATCCAGTTGCTGAAAGGTTCATATTACAACATATACTTATATATTTAAAGTCCACTTTCATTAATGTTGTCACATCAAATTATTTTATGGCACTCCAAGTAAAACTGGCGAAAATAAATTTCCCTAAAACCCAAAACAACAGCCGAAATGGTCATAACCACAACTGTATAAGCCAATAATTAAAAGCCACTGCATTGCTTAAATGCACTCGTACTAGGGAGTGCGATTACCAAACGTACTAAGTTACAAAATGTGTGGTAGGAGCAAACGACGAGGGAATTTCATGTAAATCTCCACAATGTCATTCCAATTCCATTGCACTCCATACGTATTGTGTTAATGTTGGTATATTAGGGTGTCTGACATTTTAATGAGTTGCACTTAATTTTTAGTCCTCTACGATATAAACAGGGCCGGACTTAAAGAAATGCAGTATATAACAGTTGCTTAGGTCCCCGTAGGGCAGAGGGCCCCGTTTTGTTAGAAACCAAATATCGTTTATTTTTCTTATGTTAGATCGGACAAATCCAGATGATGATCAAGCATCCTAACAGTCGTAGGGACATCGCACAAAACAGATAAGATTTGAGTTGTCAATTTTTGCAAAAATGTCAACAAATTTCTGTAAAGCGCAAAAAGCTTAATTTTTATTCGCATGATATTTTTTCATGTAAATACAAATTTTAGATCGCCGGTGGTGCAAAGGTTAACGTGTGACAATGCTTGTTTAAATCACTCACTTTTAGTTCCTTCCGACGACGGTCACATGGTTTAGCAATGGAGACACTTCCGAGCAAATATACATGAAAATCCGTATGAAAATACGTCCAGAATCGGAGTATGTTGCAGATAGTGCTTCTCAAAAAAGAAAGCGCACAGCTCAATGTTTTTAAGAAGCTCTCCCCAATCATGGAATGTAGTGGGAATTCCAATACTGGTAGTATTCAAATGGAAAATTACACTGTGCAACAGTGGGTTTCGGGCCTCAACCAAACCAACAAATTGTGAATGTACTTGGACGTGGTATCACAAAACCCCGCTCTGTTTTGCCCCTATACGTAACAATTTTTTTTTACAGGCCGAAGAAAGTTTTGGAGGTGGGTCAGGGCCCAATTTCAGATTTTACTTCAACTAATCCTAACCAGCTTAAGATATTGCATTACAACCTTTGAACCACCTCCAAATTTTCTTCGGCCTGTTAAAAAAATTGTTACCACGTCCAAGTACATTCACAATTTGTAGGTTTGGTTGAGGCCCAAAGCAAATTCCTTTCATTTGTGTCACAGTGGTATTCAATACACGAAAATCTATTAAAACTTTAACATTTTATATTTGATACTGACAGTTGGAACTTAACATAGTGTGACATTCTATGCCGTGATGGGTTGGAGAGAGCTTTTCGCAATTAGTAGGATGTGTTTTTTATATTCTAATGCCCACTGCCAATTGTTATACCGATCCCAAACTGATATAATGTCACGGGGACCAATGCAGAACACAAATCCGGTTTAATGTGCATCGAAATTGGTATTTATGTTTTAAACCATGGCACGGGTGTTTGTCATAAATTCATAAAAAAAATAAATGGTTTCCCATTACATCCCATGAAGGGACCGGGGAGAACTTCTCACAATCTCTGAGCTGTGCGCTTTCCAGTTTTTCACACACTGATTGGGACCTACAGTTTTACACCGATTCCGAACGGTATTTTGAGAAGCTTTTTCATGGCTATATACTCGATAGTGTCGCCGTCACTATGCGAGGTGACCGCCGCCGAAAGAAATTTTTTTTGAAGGTGGTCAGAGCAGGGTTCGAACCCAGGATCTCATGTACAAGAGCCGCGCACACTAACCATTGCACCACCGACGGCCACGTTACTCGTTACTCCGACGGTCATAAATTCATCAGTCGCTATAAATTGTGTGTAATGGGAGTAGAGCTCAAGTCTGCGCAAACAGGTTATTGAGCTCTTAGACTGAAATTGAGTTAAGGATACCGCGATGACCTCCTAAGGCGGGAGTACCACCAGATACAGTTTTAGTTTGGTCTGACAAATATTTCCCGAAATTATATCCCAGAAACATTTAACTTATACACAACATTTAATGTACCATCTCCCCATGCAAAATAACTCTAAAATGCGTCATTAAAAATGAAATAAATTGCACAAAAACACAATTAAATAATAATATTATGCGGAAGTAGTAACACTTACAGCCCTATTTTCGACAGACGGTTGTCGTGATTTCTGTTAATATTTTGGGACATGAAGCTCATGAGGTATTAGTCGAGGAGAACTTTTTTGTAACTCATACGCCACCCTGGCCAACTGCGAATTTTCAGCATGTCCCATGATGCCGAAAGAAACCATATCACTTTCTGTTTTCTGCTTGACGTTCCCTGGCCTTAAGTCTTACTGTGTGGTTGTGTGTTTACAAAATCGCGCCCCACTAACTATTTTTGCTGCCATCCATGCGAACGTGAATGTCAAAACCATTCACTTGCTTTTTGGTTGTCGCATAATCCCCGTATTCAGTTCTTGCGAAATAAGAAATTAGAAGAAAGAAAGAAAGAAAGAAAGAAATTTTGCCCTTTATCTGTAAACGGAAACTTTCGTTACAGAGAGTTACCACATATCTCTGATTTATCTAGCAAATATTTTATTAATAATTCATCTTTGCACTCCATTCTATTTTAAAGGCACGTGGTATTACTTTTGTTTACTAAAATAATCGAAATGTCAAAATTCCGGTCCCAAACAATTTTCAAACAATTGTTTTCGTACGAAATAACTTTGGCGTAACAACCCTGTAATTGATTTTGCCTACAAAATGTTCGCAAAGAGCTGAATACCAAGCAAATGAAAAGGGATCGAAATTTTCGGTTCATGAAACTTTAGTTATTTTTTATACACGTACTTCTTATACTTTTACTTCAATCATAAAAACTATAGCTAGAAAACAAATAAAAGCTTGAAAAAAAAACAATTTAAATAGAACTCTCACAATCACAATGGATAGAATAAATTTTTTATTAAAACATATCGCACCTGTTCCACAAAAGTGTAACAACTCAAAATTTCTAAATTTTCGTTTTTTGCAAGAAAACAACACACTGTGGTCATCTCTACCCACTGTAAAAATCATCTATTATTTTGTCTCCTCTTTCGTCAAAAAAAACCGTTATGACTCTCTCTTTGTTTTCAGAATAACATATTATTAACATATTATGTATATTTATTATTAAATTAGAATTATTAAATTAGAATTGAGAATTTTATTCTCCCAATAATTTTAACTTCCTTGGTTTGGTTGCATGTAAACGTTGAATGTTTCATGGCATCGGTTCAATACTACCAGAAAGAGGCCTTAGTACACAACTTCCAACAAAGCAACAGCAATACAATACAAATACAAAGCGTGGCCCTCTCGGTCGGTAAAAAAAACAACAATACAATACACATTAAATATAATACAAATGTTTATCAATGATAAAAGTCAACAAAAATGTGCAAAATTCATTTAAATTCCACAATTCTATACCAAATCGAAATGAAAAAGTTACTTCAACAGTTCCTGTAACTTCACCTGGTGTAAGTTAATTTTCGTCGAATATCTTTCATTTGTACAAACCTTCGACGAAGAGTGTGAAATGAACCGTCAGAGGAGAGAAATAGATTCTCTATTCTAATTTCCTCTATGGTTTCAGTATACAAACGCAAAATTTGCAGCACTTGCAGACACTGGTTGCTCTTACCCTTATCTGTCCTTTAAAAATTAAAGGGCGAACGTCAACTCATGTTTTTGTTTTGAAAAACAACCATACAAATACAAACGACTAATCGAAATAGAGAGGGTCGCTCTTTGAAACGAAAGTGAGTGACTGACTTCGTTCGCTTAGAGTGTTGTTGAGGTCGTGGGAGAGGGTGAAAGTAGGGTACGATTTTGTATGAATTATCGTATCGTGGGCCAAATCAGCTGTTTATTTACACTATTACACTACATATGCAAAAAAACTCATTTAATCAGCTATTTTGTACAAAAAAAAGTAACCATGCATTGGTTGATAGGTTGTATTTTTAGTACTTTATAAAATGTAGAAACCTGAATTAAAAAAATAACTACCAACAACGAGTCCGGCCACATCATCGAATTGACAACCAAGTTAAAAATATAACCTGTTCTATTTTCAAATGAGCTCAGACGAAAAACCAAAAATGTAATGTCAGATCTGCTATTACATTACTTGACCTCGTCTCAGGTGTTCGACTCAGGGTAGAACTCAGATATTGTAATTACGGTTTTAGGAAAATAAAAAGAAATATTTATATAAGGGGTTTTTTTTTCGTAACCTGTATAAGTTAACATCAACTGTTACGAAAACAAAAACGCATACACGTTGAGTATAATCAACTTGGCTTCATCAGATATTTAATTATTTTTATTTATCAATTTGTTTATGTAAAAGTCAAAGAGAAAATTAAATTCTAAAGAATACAGCGTAACATATGAGGTGGTTAAACTGCATCGACACTACAATAGACTTTTTCTCACTTGATATAGCAGTGAATTATTGCATTGAAAAATAGATGTTTGGTCAAACGAAATCTCTAAACACGAGGTTACGATTGCCATATTGGGGTATCGCTCTATTTAGTAATAAATCAGGCATCGCAAACGAACGCTTACAGCCCAAAATATACGACTCGAAAGCACGTGCAAAAATTAAACAAAAGACGCACGCGTCCCCGAGCTAGCCGCATGGTCTTCTTTATATAGGCTTCTTCGCGATCTTTTAGGTTTTAAATGAGTAAAACGAGAAGCTCGGGAACATATTTCGTACCGCAAGCGATATATAAAAAGCTATTGTGTAGTGGTATGAGAAATTGGCTCCAGGCAATGAATGTGGATCGCATTATTCACCATAATTTGTTCGAAAAGTACATAAAATTTCCCGCAAAGTACATCAAATGTACCAGAAACTACAGACTTATACAATATTTCTTTAACGTAGTATGTTCCTATAAAGTGCATAAATTGTACCATAAAATACATATAAAAATTTACCACAAAATGTACCACAAGTACAAAAAAGTCAATGGTACTAAAACTCCAAAAAAAAAATACTTAAAGTGTAGTAAAAATACTAAAATGCTTACCAAAAGACATACGGGTACCAAAATGTGTACCAAAAAGTGCATAAAGTATATCATAAAATTGCCTAAGGTGCAGTAAGCAGACAGAACTTAAGGCGTTCTTGCGAGTCATGGGAAGATATCTGTTAAAGTAGATATATTTTGAGAATCGAAGTATTCCTCGGCTTTCTTCGTACATTTCACTTCCTTGTGGTTTTGCTTTAGTAGTTGTTTGTCTCCAATATGGTCTTGGAATTATTCTTCTTGAAGAAGAAAAAATCAATAATATTTTATTCAACTTTTTAAAAATTTTGATTAAAAAATTAACTACCCCTAATATTTACATCATAATTTTCGAAACGTCGTGGAAATATAAGAAATGGAATGACATAAATTTTGTATTTTCCATACAACACACTCGAACTTGGTAACACATTTATCGGGGTTATTCTCAATTTATAAAATTATACATGTTAACGTGCAGGTTGTCATTTTGTATGACTTAACGTGTATAAGTTACGAAAAAAACGCCCCCCGTCCGAAATGTAATTTAAGCTCGCCTAGAGTTGCCATACCTTTTTAGGTTTGCTATTTATTCTGGTTGGCAACCATGGACCATGATACACATTTTTAAATGAACCATTTAAAATAATTACCTACATACCTATTTTTCCGTAATTGGACCGTATTAGAAAATATTCTTCCCCATATTGAGATTTAGATTTGATAACAACGAAAGTGATTCATCGAACTCAAAATAATGTGCGTACAAATTAATTGACGGATCGGAGCACTTATAGAATTTTTCGATTTCATTTTGAAATGTTGACATTGGGCGCCTATGTGGCTTCGGTTTAGGTTAGGTTTTTGTTTTGGGATGTGAAACTGTAGTGTATATTTAATTATTGGCTGGGCTAGAGTTCATCTAAAGTTATTGGTCACTTCGACCAAAATTCTTTATGTCTTTAGCTGAACCAGACTGCTAAATTTTTGCTCCATACAAAACGTCCTACCTTAGTGTACAGCGTTAAAAAGAAGAAGCATCTGACAATCGTCTTTGATTTACAAACATTTTGAAATCATCACCACAATAGGCACCCAAGTGTATAAGTAGGTATATATACATACATATATGAATTTCTGAGCATGTTTTCAGTCCACATTTCGAATTTTCTACTTAAAAGTTTCATTATAAAACTGTTTACGATTTGTTTCACTCTCTCTCTCTCTCTCTTTCAGCCACTAATTCCTGTGGACATTTTCAAACTTCTCGATTTCTCAGTGGGCGTTTGGAATAACAACAAACTCTAAACGACAGTGCAAAGCAGTGTCACCAGTTTAGCACTTTAAGTGCAATTCTGGCTTAATTTTTTTGGCTTCTGCACTTTTTTCTGGAAAAACATGCTAAATGCTTTTTAGCACTTTTTTGTGTAATTTTTGCTAACTTTTGACGTTTCTTGCTTCATTTTTAGCACTTTTTGTCGATAAATTGCATTTTTTCTACAATGTATGGCTGATTTTCGGAATTGAACTCTGAAATATAGAATTATCACGGGTGTGGATGTTAAATATTGACGTAGTAGGTTGGCATTTAAAAATCCTTTTCTGCAAAAGTATGTTGTTATAGACTTTTATTAGCAATTTCTTTAAATTTGATCTACTGAGAACATGACTCTAAAAAACAAAAATAAATTTGAATTTGCCTCTAACTATGTTACTGGTCGAAATCGAATAAACAGTTCAACCGTCTAATTACTTTAATAAGTTTAAAAAATGAAATAGCTTTCATTAAAGAGGTTACCTTGGTTAATCGCTCAGCTTTTGTATGGAAGGGCGTAGTGACCTCGCCAATTTTCTCTAGCTAAGTAAAAATTTACTAATTACTCAATTTCAGTCTACATGCTGACAGGTCCGACAACAGTATGAGACTGATTGACTTTGCCGCGGTAAAAACATTGTCGCTAGTGGCACAAGATTCCAGCATAAAGACGTTCACAAGGCTACTAGGGGATCGCATGATTAAAGACCGAAGAACCAAAATGATCCCTTGGTACTTGATGGTAGCCACTCATCCAATTCAATGGACGTACGATCAGTGGAGCTAACATCGATTCTGATAACTACCTGGTAGCAGCAAAGATTCACACAAGATTAAGTAGAGCGAAAATCGTGGGAAACTGGACGCATAGAAAGCTAGACATCGGAAAGCTGCAATTACCAGATGTAGCCAGAGCCTACTCAAGGAAACTCTCGCAACTTTTGGCACAGAGCCCATCCCTCCCGATGACGTTCTGAAGCGCAGTGGAAACCCATTTCGGACTCTACTAAAACTGCCGCAACAACCGTACTTTGTGTTGAAAAACAGCTACGAAGACTGTCGCATAGCAAATGATGAAAAGAACTCTGCAACGATGGCAATGCTTCAGTCAATTGTAACGCGAGCTGCGACCGAGCGATATAGGGGAAAAGAAAGGAGGTAAACCGTTTCTTTAGGCTAAAGAAAAGGCAGTACAGAAAGATCGGGAGTGAGAAAATTGAGACATACAGAAGGAAGAACGAAACCCGAAAGTTCTACCAAAAAGTCAAAAGCCCTTTCTGTAAAGACAAGTACGGAAATCTCATTGCAGGTGTGCACAGCATGTTGGGAATATGGAGATATCATTTCTCCGCGCTACTAGTACCTGAGATATCCAATGACGATGAGAAAATCGATCACAGTTTGGACAACGACGTGGGTTGCCTACTGCTAACCAAGCGCAGACAAAAAAAAAGTTGTGTGTGTGGTTTTATGTCAGTTTGGTCGAATAATTTTCGTAGTCAACGTTCAGTATATCCGTTTAGCAATGAAACTCAACCTGCAATTTTAAACTCTGATTAGAACACCCACTTTTAATCCCAAACTAAGTTTGGTTAAATAATAGGCAATGACAAAATTTCATTGTGGTCCTTAACCATAGTGAGATAACGTACGTCTCTGAGACGTATGACAAATAAGCATTCATATATTTCTTTGATTTTTAAGGGGAATACTGTTTGTCGGTTTTGCAGTTTAAAATTTGAGGTCTTTTCTTTAGATAGCATTTTTTAATTGAGCAAGACCTAATCTTATTAATTTGAAACGATTTTTATTTTAAAACATTGTGGAACCTTTACTAATTATACCTCAAACTGGCATACGTCTTTAAGACGTATGGTTATCTTTAATGTATAAAAAATAAGGTTATCTTTCTAGGGTTAAAGGTTTACGGCAGTTACCATGTTGACCAGCCAGCTATAGAGACAGACGGGACACGCACACTTCTTCTATGCGTTACAATGTTTTCGGTATCAAATGATATATACTCCCATCCCTATGGGTAAAGATGTTCGACTATGTTTTACAAAATTTAGGCCGTACAGTGTATATAGGCCGTAAAGTGCTGCAGTACTACATTTTGATTGTTTCAGTTTAGCACATTTTTTTGCAAATCGCACTTTATTTAGCATGTTCTTTTTGACAGCTTCTGGCAACACTGGTGCAAAGTAATTAATTAATATACGTAGACATCAATACTAAAGAAGGGATTTACTTACAGAGTGTAACTAAACACACACACACACTGAAACACATTTATTTCCTAGAATATCGATTTACGAAATAGGACGTACAAAGTTATGGCAATCGAGTATTGTAATTTTAATATGATTCTATAATGGCAATACAAATTGTGGAAACACATGCCCATTCATATGACACTTGACTGATGCCAATGTTCAAGTGTGCGGTTGTAGATGTAGATTTCAAAAGAATTTGCTCCGGTTTTGTATGTGTGGATTATGAGTTACATAAATCGATTTAAAGGTTATTGGACTAAAATGCTTTATTATACTCGTATAGTACTTGGTAGGCTATTTTATTTACTTTATTGCTTTTCTCACTTAATTTGTTGCTCTGAAGTTTTTCTTCGTAATATGACACAGTTTTAACTTTGAATATATGTTTGTTGTACTCGCATACACTTGCAGGAAAATATACATACACAAGTGGAACCATACATATGCATACTTATACATGTAGTCACGAATGCATGGAGTGCATATGTGTGGAAATACATTTATGTTTCAATGGGTCATTGATTGGGGTTTGATTTGATATTTGGGTGCACTAGTACGACCGTAAATTGAATTCGTTAAGACATTTATTTATTCGTCCATAGACAAATGTGCATACTGAATATTAATGAGTTAAAATGACCTTAGAAAATACAACAACCAAACTCTGCATCCACTTTTTTCTTAAGCTCATGATTGCTCATAACACTAGTTGTGTTTTCGGAAAGGACAAGTATCACGTTCGCATGCCACAATCATCGAAAAATCTTTGATTTAAAAAATATAGTACAGTGTTATGTTGGATACAGTTTTACACGCTAGGTCGCATCTAACATCTTCAATCAATTTGCCAAAGATGTTGTCATTTCGCCATATAAATTTGACACTTCGTGAGCCGAACATAAAATGTTCAATATCATTTCGTGTCACCCACAACTTCCGGCAATTTTCAGTCCATCACTAGGAAAATTTCATTTACCAGAAAATATTACAATAATGCTAAATCAAAACACAAAATGTATTTATATCAGACTAAAACAATTGACTTAAATTTTTTCCAATATTTGCCTCAATTGACTGTTAAAATCATATGGTTTTCGTGGTTTTTTGCTTACTTGTATTGTTGGTTGTATTTGCGCTGCATTTCGCAGCGAATTGAAACTAAATACAAAAAAACAGCAAACAGTTGTCCGAGGCCTTCGGCCACGGACTGTCCCTGCAGGCTGTGTCAGAGACACGTCCATTAAGTTTAACGTAGAATACGAAACATATATAACAATAAATGATAAATAACATAAGCAAATGAATTTTTATTTTAATTTACTAAACGTCAACTGTCAGCTGCTGTCAAACAGCATCAAGCAGCATTGTTATTTTGCTTACTTGGCAGCACTTTCATTTAACATAAAAATGTATGAATTAATTTTTTCATATAATTTTTATAATTATATATCCATGTTAAATTCAAATTCACATTTAACATTTTGTTTCACTTAAATACATAAGTAAATATACGAAATTTCAATATTTCATCAATTAAAACAACAGCCGAAGGTTTGGGTCCACACTGAAACAGCAGCATAGTTTGTGTTCACGCTACAAACTCAAACACTCAACCAAACACCACACATATGTTTGAGTGTATGTGTTTAAACAATTTTCATTTGAGAAATTTGAATATTAGGATGATATCAACCAATATGAAATGTATATCAAACGAAAGACAACATCTTCATTTACCTACAAAAAAATTTTTAAAAAAAGTTATCTCGCCGTTTCCTCATAATCAATGAAATAAAGATTACAACAATTACAATCTGACATGACTCCCTATACCGTAAGGTAAGACGTATTATACGCCAAAAATAAGCTGTTGTTGCCATAGAGTAATATAAATATAAAGAGTGTGCATGAGTGTTTCAGTTTCACCAAATTCTCTTCGAAAGTCACTGAGCTAATTGGAGCTTTGATACAGTTAGTATTTATAGCCGAATTTGAATGAAATACAAATAAAAATGACAGAGAATTGTTGTGTTCGTTCAAATCACAACTCAATTATTGCATATGAAGTTATTTTAAAGGTCATAAGTGTCAATAAAATCAAATTTAAAGTCAGTATTTTCAATTCGCCGCGTATCGCTCATTCTCTTTCACTTTTTATCCTGAATCAAATTTACAACTATGAGGTCAATCAGCTGTTTCGCAATAACACCACTCCATCGGATACAGTGACGAGCAAAATTGTAAACCTTAGAACTAAAACATTTTTTTCAATTATACTTTGATATGGTCTCTTTTACAATAACCACTTAAATATACAACAATTATGCATATATATATATATATATATGTGTGCGCCTGTATATGAGATCCTGGATTCGATCCCTGCTCTGACCACCTTAAATTTGTTTCGGCGGCGGTTATCTCGCAAAGTGACGGCGACACTATCGAGTATTTAGCCATGAAAAAGCTTCTCAAAATACAGTTCCTAACCGGTGTAAAACTGTAGATCCCAATCAGTGAGTATAAAACTAGAAAGCGCACAGCTCACTGGTTGTGAGAAGCTCTCCCTAATTCCTTCATGGGATGTAATGGGAACCATTTATTTTATTTTATATGTTTAAAAGAGCGTAATATGTAAACAACCATCAATGTTACAATTACGCATTCTCTTCAATATTACAATATTGCACTCTTTTCAACTCTTTAATGATCCAGAAATTCAAATGTGACCATCACGTCACTCATCAATGTACTGATACTTTTTCAATTGTTCATTATTGTCCACGTGCTGATCAAAAATGGAAGTATCTAAAGTAGTCGAAATCATGGAATTATTAAAAAAAAATAATTCTGTTCGGAACGTTGCAAACAAGTTTAATGTGAGCCATATGACGATCCAGGGAACAAAAGTGGAAGAAAACTATTACAACTTCAACTGCTCCAAAAAGATTGACGACTTGTCGTCATTTGGCAAAATTAGTGACAAGTGGCGATGCAATTAGTGATAATGACAATGCAAACGTTAAATATTGACGCCAGTGAGTGGGCTGCTCGTCGAAGTCTGTAAAGATTTGGTGTTACGGCTGCAGAGAAGAAAAATAAACCATTTTTATCTCAAAAGAATATAAAGCTTCGTAAAGAATTCGTCTAGGTCTACGGAAACTGGACTGGAAAAAGGTAAAGTATTAAATGCGACACCTTTTAAATAATAAAAATATTTATAAATAAAATTACGCCTTGTGTTCAAGGTTACATGGTCTGATGAGACTGAAATCAATCGATTTAAGTCCGATGGCCGTGCTTGGTATTGGACCGAAGATCCAAATACTACTACCCCGAATGCGAGCTTTGGGACAGAGTAAAATAAACTTGGGATATGATTCCAGCGGAAATGACGGCAAAGCTCTTAAAACCCCAAAGAGTGCTGGACAAAATATTGAATCAGAAAACAAACAAATTAACATAAAACCAGAGTGAAAAATTTTAACATTTGTATAACTTCACAATGTGGCCGTCGGTGGTGCAATGGTTAGTGTGCGCGGCTCTTGTACATGAGATCCTGGGTTCGAACCCTGCTCTGACCACCTTCAAATTTCTTTCGGCGGCGGTCACCTCGCATAGTGACGGCGACACTATCGAGTATATAGCCATGAAAAAGCTTCTCAAAATACCGTTCGGAATCGGTGTAAAACAGTAGGTCCCAATCAGTGAGTGAAAACTGGAAAGCGCACAGCTCAGTGATTGTGAGAAGTTCTCCCCGGTCCCTTCATGGGATGTAATGGGAAACCATTTATTTATTTATTATAACTTCACAATATTTGCTCTACACTTTGTATATATCAACATAAAATTAAAATTTTATTCACGAGGGATTAATTAATTTAATTAATTTTGTTTTGTTTTGTTAATATTCAAATTTACTTCCAAACTGTAGCTACCGTGATACAATTTTGCTCGTCACTGTACATCTTGACAAAACAAATGAAGAAATCAACAATTATTTGTATTTTAAATAATACAAAGAAAAATATTTTTTAATTTTATGATTACTCATATGCTGATCCTGCACTATAATTATAAGATTTAAAATCTTGTTGTGCAAGATATTACAAATAAATAAATAAAAATAAATAAAAAATAATAATATACGAATCGTAAAAAATAGGAGTTTGTCGGAAGTCATTCACCATTTTGTTCACCCCGTTTAATTTGTTCAACATCGTCCGTGTGTTACCCCAAAATGTACGCTAGAAAAGGTAATTCGAGTCATTTTGAATTTAAAAACTACAGGAATTTCAAAACGAAAAAAACAAAAAATGGTTTCCCATTACATCCCATTAAGGGACAGGGTAGAGGTTCTCACAATCACTGAGCTCTTCGCTTTCCAGTTTTCACTCACTGATTGGGACCTACAGTTTTACACCGATTCCGAACGGTATTTTGAGAAGCTTTTTCATGGCTATATACTCGATAGCGTCGCCGTCACTATACGAGGTGACCGCCGCCGAAAGAAATTTTAAGGTGGTTAGAGCAGGGTTCGAACCCCGGATCTCATGTACAAGAGGCGGGCACACTAACCATTGCACCACCGACGAATTGAGAATTATACTTAGGTTAGGTACTGGCAGTCTGTAACTAAGGAGTCCGCACAATTTATGACGCATTGAAATCAATAGGTTCCTGCCTGAATACGTAATACACACGGGCAAAAAGGACCAGGTCGGCCTTGGCCGGGATTATGCCCATACCATTTCAACTACCTATCTGTCCAATGGCTGCAAGTTATCGTGAACAGTGTCTCTTAGGGTAATAGGACAGGTCAGGTTAGGTAGAAGTGGCTGTTACTATTGACACATTTAGTCCAATGAGGAGGGCTGCGATAACATGGGACGTCATATTCCGTCCCCACCGTTGAAGCTGTAAAATTGAAACTGCGTTTTGGCGGATCCGTTTCGAACCCGTACGAGTCTATAAACACATCAAAAAAGCGAATCAGTGAAATTGCGATTTAGCGGATCCGTCTCGAACCCGTTACGAGTCGGTAAGAACTTAAAAATCGAATCAATGAAATTGCGATTTAGCGGATCCATATCGAAGCCATAGTAGTTTTTAAAGAGATATCGATCTGCAGATTAACGTCTAGAAGTTCTAAATCTTATTTGTTTGTAGCCGCACAATGAAAATTCGTCCTTCTTTCTATTAAATTCAACTTTTTAATAATATTTTGCTATTAGACACATCGTATAGTTAGTACATATGACTATTTATATATTTCTGTAACGCTAAGTACGCAAATTCGGCTTTTTTGCGATTATACTTTCCGTTTAGGAGTTGTTACCATTATTGTATTTTTGTTATGGTGGTGACGAAATGTCATCGTATTTGAGGTTCGACAAGCCGATTAGGAAATATTACCACTTTTATATGTTGTAATGGTGATCACGAAATTTAATCCCTTTCACGATTAGACACTGCGCTTAGGAGATACGTCCATTTGTATATTTATTCAATTTCACGAAACTTCGCCCTTTTATGGTGGTCACGATGTTTTGTATCTTTGTTTATGGTGGTCACGAGATTTTGTATCTTTTGCCATTAGAGATGTTGAAATATTTCGGTAATGGTGATCACGTAGACGGGCCGTTTATATTGCTTTATATGATTTGCTCCTTTTGACGAGCAGACAAGATATTTAGGCGATCTGCAATATTCATGCTTCTGCAATGGTGATCGTGACATAATATCGTCTATATTTATACTCCGCCAATGGTGATCATGACATTTCGTTCTTTTTGCGATTAGACGAACCGGTTAGGACATAAGGTAATTTTTAATGGTGATCACGATACATACGAAACCTTAAAATTTATCAGTTTAGGAAAACATAGGGTTCGATGTATTAATTGTATTGCTATGGGTCCACGTATAACTTTTAAAATGTTTTAGTTTACACGATTCTGAAAATCCACATATCCAAAATCTGTGGTTTCGGTTGTTTCGAAAGACGGAATCTTTAAAAGCCCGCATTTCATAACCTTGTGTTGAAAATTGGAGTCTAATTAATATAAAACGCGAAACCATAGACATTTAAATACGATTCCAATTCTTACAATACACAAATACAAGAATTAAGAAATAAAAATTGGAATAAAAATTGGTTCTAGCAGAAGAAAATTAGATCCAAAGAATTTAAACTTTACAGGAAAATTTCAGATTCTCTTCCGAGGGCCCAATATTTGTTCTGCCCCCATAGCCTCAAGCAATCTAAATCCGCATCTGCTTGTCGTTACATCAGCAACACTTTGAGAATACATACAACAGTGTTGTTAGTCAGTCATCTGCCCAATATTTTAAATACGTTTCCTATGAAACTTTCAGTAAATGCTAAAACGCTCAATAACTAAAGAATGTTGTAAAAGTATTTAAGTGTTTTATTATGAATAAGATCCTTTGTATTCAATTTCTAAAAGTGGAGCGGTATTAATCAGTAATATGTTTGACTAACCATTAAATGTGGACATCAGAAAAGCCGACACGATTAATTACTCCTGCAGCAAAATTCAATTACATTTCATTTGTATTATAAATAGATGATATTCAACTTCGACCCTTTTAATGTCTCAGCAGTCAATTGAAATCAAACATTAAGTTTTCTTATTATATCAGCGTTCAATAATGGGTGGCTCTTAATTTTCCTACATATATAGATACAAAGGAAGCTTTTCGTCTACTGCATATCTTATGCTCGTGTTTCAGGCAATCTTGCTAACGTAGAAATATATATGTACGTTAGGATTTTGCTTTTAACGACTACTTCATTAGACCGCTGGTTGAAATAATTACATTTTAATGCCACCTCAACTTTGTAAAGTTGTATGCATAAGCCCTTATAGGTTAAAAGTCGCTTGAGCAAAGACTGTTCTTATATCTGACGGGACGAACAGTATAGCTGTCACAAACCGAAATAGATAAAAATTAAGTTATGTACAGTATTACCTTTTCTACAACTCTAGTTAGGTGGTGAAAATAAAATTTTACACGAGGTTGTGTTTAGTAAAACGGACAGTCACTACGCCATTTCCAATTGAAATTTGAAAAAATCAATTGATATTTCAAAATTCTATTTGAAATTTGAAATACATCAATTGAAATTTAAAAATTCTATTTGAAATTTGAAACACATCAATTGAATTTTAAAAAACATAAATTGAAATTTAAAATACATCAATTGAAATTTAAAACACATCAGTTGAAATTTAAAAGACTTCAATTGAACTAAATTTAAAAGACACCAATTGAAATTTAAAAGTCTTCACGTATTAGACCCTTCATGGGTTAATAATTTTTAAATTTCAAGTGACGAATTTCGTATTTCAACTGATGTCTTTTAAATTTCAATTGATGTGTTTTAAATTTCAATAGATGTATTTCAAACTTCAAATAGAATTTTTAAATTTCAATTGATGTATTTCAAACTTCAAATAGAATTTTTAAATTTCAATTGATGTATTTCAAATTTCAAATATAATTTTCAAATTTCAATTGATATTTTTCAAAATTAAATTGATATTTTTCAAATTTCGATTGGAAATGGTGTAGTGGCACACTTAAACCATGGCGGACCCTAGTGGTACCCATCGTTGAACCTGTAAATAAAGCAGGTGCGGTCACGGGGCACCCATACCCAATCCCGACGTTCCTAGATTAGGCTGAAAAAGAGTGTTATGTTACTCCCTGATGACCAAATTTATGCCTTGCAAAAATATTCTATTGTCATTCAGCTAAACTCCCTAAAAGTCTGTTAGATCCAAAGAGAATTAAGATCTTAATTATTCTCTCCTACCCATGCAAAATGCCAGGTGGACTTATAGAAGATGTTCGACGCTCTCGTGCTCAGCCTCTGCAGAAATCAGGAACTCAGATTCCAAGTCTAGATACATGTTTGCCTATTAGACAGTGCCCAGTGATCACAGCTACTAACATATATCGTACACTTCGGTCACTTATTTAAAGGCACTAAAAATTCCATATTCAGCAGCCTGTATCTTTTGTAATTTGTAACCGACCCTATTCACCAGATCTAACCATTATCGAAAATGTCTGGGATTGGTTATCTCGTAAGGTCTATGAAGGAGGTAGACAATTTGATTATAAGCAGTCACTAAGGATGCTTGGAATCAAATTTCGTTTGATTACATAAGTTCTCTTTATCTCTCAATGAAAACTCGTATATTTGAAGTTATTAAAAACAAAGGGGGTTGTACCCATTACCCATTTCGACCCAGCGTTCGATTAATCGAACAGTAAATTTGAACAATTTTCATAATTTTTTTTCAATGATATTGAATATTTTGACTTCAGATCTTTACGGATTTTATACTAGGTGGCCTTAGCTATAGATAAATTTTTTTATTTATTTCGTACCTGCTCCCCCTACCCGTTCCAGATGGGGATGGAATAAAGCTAATTATTTGCAATATTTCGAAGTGACATAAAATATAACTAATGTTGATGCAGTTTTGTTGAAACTGGTTTAATCTTGTATCAATGTTTTATTTCAAAAAATCAATCAACTGGGCGGAAGGTGGACTCAAAGTTGGCTGTTCCATTAATCGAACACTGGGCTCTGACGCACATATTTTTTCAGTATTTTTCGTAATGTTCTGCTTATTTGTACCTATCTAATTCTTGGATCAATTCACACTCTCACTATTCAGTTATCTGTAATATTTGGAATGTTTGTTGTTGTCTCTCCTGAAATGGTTGTGTTTATATTATTATTGTTTTGGTTGCAACTGTCAAACGGTATTTGGAGACAGAAACTAAACTGCATTACTTCTTGTTATTGGTTTTGCGTCTTTCGCGATTACAGAGTAAAGTGTTAGTGAAATAAAGTTTTGCGGTGAAAATAGTTTTGGATTAAAAATGAAAAATGGAAAAGCAGTGCTTGAATAAAAAAATTCGCCGGGCATTAACTAGGGCTGAATTGGAAGCGGTAATTAGGTATTTAGTAGGTATTTTCTGAGTTAAGTACTCCCCTATAGTTTTGACGCTAGTTTCATTAGCCTGGCGTTGAAGCCGATTGCGCAGGAACTTTCGAGATTGATGAGGTTGAAGGAAGTACCGGGATTATTTTAATGTGGACCTAAGCGAAGATGATGATAAATATGTTGACGAAGACCCCACGGCTCCATCATCATCAACCGAGGCAAGACAATCATCAAAACGTCGACGAATTGAATCTGTATACAACACAACTCAAAAGTACAAGCCTCTGACAGCTTTTGATACACCCAAGTGGACGAGAAGATCAAACCGTGAAGGTCATTTCGAATACAACATCGCTCCAGTAACACAACCGCTAATTCGGTTACAAAATGACGGCTATGCGAATAATCGCCCAAGTGAAAATCGCCCAAAACGAAAAATGAACAATGACCCAACATTTTTGGGTGTTTTTTCATTAAGAAAAAAGACCCAAAAAAAGAGGTAAAATCGCCCAAAAATTTAAGAACATTCGCCAAAAAATATAAATCTAATTTATGAACAAACGCCCACTATTTTGTGGTGATTGTTCATAAGGATAAGTCGCCCAAAACTGTAGCGAACAACCGACCAATTAAGTAAAAACACAACTGGAAGAAGAAAACGATTTTTGTATTTTTGTTATATATTTGAAAACACTTGCACGGAATCTTTGACTTCTTCACGACAAGTAGGAGAGGTATAAGGACACATAGTATGATTTCTGGGCCGTTTTTGATATAACTTTAAATAATTGATTTTCTTCAATCAAGTAAAGAAGAATACTATTATATTTTTTCCCGTTGATTAGTTCATACTCTAAGCTTTGCATTTTTAAATGAGATTATATCACTGCACGACTTGACACTTTCACTGATAGACAAGAATGAAGGAATTTATGTTGCTTAAAGCGAATGGAACCACAAGAGACGAATCGAAAATACATGATAATACAGTTACAACAGTTAACTTAAGAACAAAACTGACTTGTTCAACAAAAATAAGAATAAGTGTTCCATATTTTGGGAGACATTCTTGCAAAATGTACATGCGTGGCAAACCTATTCGATTTGGCTACAAATTGTGGTGTCTTTGCTCTTCAGCTGGCTACATGTACAACTGCATACCATAAGCTGGATCAGCAGATAAGTACGATAGGCAAATAGGTCTTGGGGCTGATGTAGTTCTACGTTAATTGGAAAATGTGGAATATCCGAGCCGTCACATAGTGTATTTCGACAACTTCTTTCCGTCGTTCTACCTCATGTGTCTTCTAACTGAAAAAAGAATATGAGCATCTGGAACCGTGAGTGCTAATAGAATTGGAGATGCAAATTAAAATCTGGAAGACAACTGCAAAGAGGCGACCATAATTTCCTGTTCGATACATATAATAAAATTCTCCTTTGCCGTTGGCAAGACAACAAAGAAGTTAAAATTGCGACAAATTTCGACCAGATGCTACGTACCGTTTCTGTTAAAAGATGGGAGAACAAAACAAAAATAAAGACGGTAAAATCGTAGAACCGGGTCGCTTTGTCAATTATGATCAACCTCAGTTGTTAAAAAACTAAAACTTTGGAATGGGTGGGGTTGATCTTCACGACAATGCCGCCCAAAACTATTATATTTCAATAAGACAATCGGCAATCGTTAACGCATGGAAGCTTTCTTGCTTGCGCTACCGAACGCAAAACGTAGTGCCTCAAAAAGACTGTCGAGTTGAAATCGCGTACACACTTTTGATACCTGCTGAAGATAAGAGAGCAAACGATAAAGAAGACGAATTATATAGCCTTGCTGATCCCGCTAACGTAAACGATTCCCAACCAGAAAATCTGCCATGAAAAAGAGGCCAGCACCTTAATGTTAAAATAGACCTAAAAAAGAATCGCAGATGCAAACATTACCATAAACCAGCCTCATTCGTATGCAAAAGATACAATATTCCCCTTCATACACACTGTTTTGTGTTATACCATATTGAAAACACATTGGAATAATTTTTTTACAGCTGATTATTATGTTATGTTCATTTAAAGTAAAATAATCTAACGTTAAGTTAAAATTAAAATTATTTTTTTCGTCAGTCAATATATATATATCGGGTTTTTCAATAAGAGCGCTACAAAAGTTTTTTTAAATAAAACAAAACCGGTTTTAGATACCAATGAAATTCTTTATTCCTGTGAAAGTACGTTCGATGCCATTTTGTATGGAACTCGATTTCTTTTGCATGGCCACCACGGGCACGCTTGCAGAAGTCCAGACGCTGAACCCAATTTTCGACGGTTTTCAAGCATAAATCGGCCGATACTGCTGCAATTTCACGTTCGATATTCGTACGAAGTTCATCAATCGTCGCTGGCTTGTTGGCATAGACCATAGACTTGACGTAGCCCCACATGAAATAATCTAACGGCGTCAAATCGCACGACCGAAGCGGCCAATCGACTGGGCCATTTCGTGAGATTACACGTTCACCAAACTTGGTTTCCATTAAATTGATTGTGGCATTCGCGGTGTGGCTTGTGGCGCCGTCCTGTTGGAACCACATGTCCTCCAAGTCCATATTATCCAATTGGGGCCAAAAATATTCGGTTATCATTGAACGGTAGCGATTCGCATTCACAGTAATGTGCCGGTCTTGATCATCACGGAAGAAGTACGGCCCAATGACGCCTCCGGCCCATAAACCGCACTAAACAGTAATTTTTTCGGGATGCAATGATCACTCATAGATTACGTGTGGATTGCTGTCTGACCAATAACGCATATTTTGCTTATTGACGAAGCCATTCAGCCAGAAATGAGCCTCATCGCTGAAGATGATTTTCCGATGAAAATCCGAATCATTTTCAAGTTGTTGCTCAGCCCAATTCACGAACATACGACGCTTATGGTGGTCAAGCGGATTCAGTTCTTGAGTCAATTTGAACTTGTAAGGATGTAGGCCAAGATCTTTTCGCAAAATTCGCCACAACGACGTCACAGAGATGCCCAACGCTTGAGAACGACGTGTGAGAGACACATTTGGGCTTTCTTGAACTGAAGCGTCAGCGGCAGCAATATTCTCGACACTATGGGCACTTCTTTGTCTCACTGACACGGGAACATTTTGTACTGTGCCTGTGGATTCAAATTTTTCCACTAGACGCTCAATTGTTGATCTGGTAGGACGATTATGACGACCATAAATTGGACGTAGCGCTCTTAAAGTTGAGGCCACTGACTCCAAATTTCGGTAGTAAATTTTAATAATTTCGACTCGTTGTTGGCTCGTATATCTTTCCATGATGAAATGGCAAACCTTACTAAAGAGAAATGTCAAAAGAGCGGGAAAAAATATGGCGTCGTTTGCTGTCCCTATCGATTTACTTTTGTAGCTTCTCTGTTGAAAACCCCGTTATATACAAGCTAAACAAAATGTTAAATAGTGCCCAATATTCGATTACTCGAACACCATTTTTCTCGAAAAAAATTTTTTTTTTAAAATTCTGACATCAGATTTATTTTGTTGGACCAAATTACCTTGGTATACAAATTTTCGTCAAAAAAGAAGAAAAATATATTGCCTGAGCTCTAATGGGTTTTCTTTGTTTTTGTTCGTTTCATTCAACACGCAACCCTGACCGCACAATTTTTTGAGCAAAATCAAAAAATTAAAAAATCTGTCAAAATGTCGCCTGCAGGTTGTTCTCCTCAAGTTTACAGTAATTCATGCGCTCTAACCTAATGAAAATTTTGACATGCACAACGATTTCTCTTACAGTCTAGCATGGCCTTAAGCGCAACTTTGCCGTTTGCCATGACTTATGCATGAAAGACACTACAATGGTTTCCTAGCCTTTATGCAAGGTCTATATCCAGCTCTGTAGAATAGGCCCCAACTAAATACTTTCTATTTAATGGCATACTCCTCTTACAGCCCTGCCTGGCCGGGTTGTATGTAGAAAAGTGGGTGTCACGTAATCCACTTCTATTGTGGATTGCGGCAGAACTCCAGGAATTCATCGCCAAACCATTTGCCTTTCAAGTAAATCTAGTTGTAATAGGCAAAGGATGGCCGTCGTTGGAGTTGTGCGAAGGGTATTACCACTGTCTTGACCTCTGACAACACACTTATGTAAGTGGATATTTTCAGTGTCGGCCACCAAACGAAAATGCTGAAAAGCTCATCCGATATGCAGTTCTCCAGCACCTATATGAGGTGCTTTCGTATTGCCGCTCCATCTTGTTAAGAGATCTGCGGCAAACCCGTTCAGTTGAGAAATAGACCCCATATCCGACATGATCATTCATTTAAATATAGCATCCGTATATCCCACATATCCCTCTATAGCAGGAACTCCTTCGATCCAGGATTCCGTTTCCCATATGATCGCATAGTGGTTCCGCTTTGTAGTAATTGACAAATGCTGGGATGATGGGGCACATTCCATTGTTCCATTACCAACTCCGACTACGGCCCATTGTGAGAGTTGCCTTGGCCTGAAGGCAACAAATTTAATATTACATTCAGTGCATAAGTGAGTAACTGTGATAAACATCGTTGCCATTCTCTGAACGCTAGTCAGTAATACACAACAGGTTGTTTAGTCAACCAACAAATTCCACAACTCCCCTTCGCCCTTCGCCCTCAACCCACAAACCATTCCTTTGGAAATTCAGGACCTGGTATTAGGACCACATTGACCTCTCTCTTTGCTAGATGATCTTCGGTGGTGCAATAGTGGTGTGTGCGGCTATTGCACATGAGAACGTGGATACGACCACTGCTCTGACCAAATTAGATTTCTTTCGACGAAGGTCACCTCGCTTAGGGCCGGCGACACTATCGAGTATTTAGCTATGAAAACGTTTCTCAAAATACCGTTCGAAAACAGATTAAAACTGTAGATCTTTATTTGGGAGTGTACAACTAGAAAGCGCACAGCCCTCTGGTTGTGGGAAGCTCTCCCCAATCGCTTCATGACATGTAATGGGAGACCATATATTTCTTTCCCTTTTTTGCTACGCGAAGGTTTAAAGTGGCAGATTCCACTTACGTCGATGGATGCTGATCTGAAAAATCCGCAACATTTGTTGGTCTCTTTGCCACTGTCACACCGTGTTCGTCGTCAGACATTAAACCAGAGTATTCACCTGTTTCATTATCAATAAAATGTTGAAGTGCGTCTATGGGCTTAGCCAGATTGGATTTGGAGGTCGAACCCTCTTTTGGACTTACAAAGGGCTTGAACAGGTCTTCGTGCTTTGGCACATTCCCACTCACTGTCAACATGGGATCTATAGCCTCGTTCTCCTGATCCCGTCTCTGGGTACACTCATTTCCCTACTGTGTTATTCACAGTCGACAGGGCATCAACAACATTGTATTCCGGATCCAGTTTATAAATCTTCAGCGGTATCTATCAAAACACAACGAGACCACTTCACCGGGTTGGTTAAGAAGTGACAGTGACGAACACTACCTGACTCTTCCAGTCGACAGATTTTCCACTTGAGGGTTGGAAGTTCGGTATTACTATATTTGAGAATGTTCCCAATGGTCTCCACGCCGGATGGGTTGGCTGGGACCTAGGCATGTTCACTGGACCTGAATGCGATGTTGTTCTTCATAATAACATCTAATGCTGCCCCTGACCACACCACACCCACTGTTTTCAGAGCTGCACTGTAGTAATACACCGACCGCAGATATTCAACCACCTATATAATAACCAGCTGGCCTTGGAGGCTGCCTATGTCGCAATACCGAGGACCAAGTCCCGGCATCTCCTTTGGGATCTGAACGTATCTTGAGGACCAAGCGTCTACAACATATTTCCATTTATCGTAAGGAATGATTCCGTCTTCCAGCTCGTTGTCGATACCCGCAATTAGCGGGTTATATTTACAACATCACTGAGAGACCTTTAGTCTGAGTTCCAACCTTAGCGCTCTTAGGCTGTAAGTGCTCACCGTGTGAGCGAAGTTCCGTGTCCCATTCATTAGTGTTTCGTGGCTGACATCACCAATTCTTCTGATTCTCCAAAGAGTTTGACGACGACCGGTAAATTTCCAAAGAGTTACAGGTATGTCTTGTAACATGTAACTATTTATCAGGCAACTGTTTATCAGGAGGTGCTCGTTGCTTTCGTTGCAGTTGTGCCTCTTTGGAAACACCGATATATGTAGAAAAGTCAGTTGTGACCGGATTTACTCCGAGTTGGTCTTTGTACCATTGGGTACGAGGTAATACAGCGTTTAGCTAGATGGAGATTAGAGCATTACGAGGACGACAAATGCTGGTTTTCTGCACTTTTCGAATCGCATCCCAGATTAAACTCGAGTTAACAAATAATGTTCAGTTTCTACAGATTAAATTGTATACAAAATCTTCTGGCTGAGCGTGGGTTAATGCTATTAGTCCTCGAAACGCGCTAACATAGGTCTGTGCAAATGCCATACAAGTTTTTACAAATAATCGTCACTTCAATTGTTTGGGCAATAATATAAATCAAATAATTTATGCATTGAATTTTGTAAATTACTTCGGCATTTACTCGTAAGAGTTCAATTTTATGTTTATCATAACCACTGAAAGGCCACTTCACTAACACTGTCATAAACAACTTTACACTTTGGCGCGGAATTTACATATTCATGTGTGCAACTTAAACAAATACATTTGTACGTAGCCAGATAAAACTACATGTATGCATGCGTGTGTGTGTGTGTAATTGTAGTTTCATATGCAAACAGTGTTCTCGCCCTCTCACTCTGTTCTTTACATTTATAAGCATAAGGATGCAAAATCAGTAAAGAAAAATGTTTGTACAGTGAAATGCATCTGTACAAACATCCGCATATACTATCCGCATGTTAATACATTCACACAACCCACATTTGCTCATACTCATGCAGGCACAACAGAATACACGAATATTTGAATGGACCGAGAGTGAATTGCTTTAAAACAACAGTAGAAGTGTGAAACCGGAGAAGCTTTTTCTTTTCTTGGAGAACAAAAAATTCTAAAATACTACAACGTTTCCTTCAGTTCCATACAGCAGACTATGAAAGCTTTAAACACATTTATAAACAGTGGCATGCAATCATGTATGTGTGAACCAGTTGCGGAATATCATATAGTACATGCCTTTGCATGATAAGGCCGTAGTTATGTAAGTTATTTAGGATTTATAAAACGTTGGTTTGATGATTTGATGATCCTTATTTGTCAAATCGACTGTATACTAGCCTTGCGAGACCGATTCTTGAGTACGGTTCAATAGTTTGGCTTCCACATTCCATAATGATAGAATCGAATCTGTTCAGAAGTAGTTCTTACTTTTTGCTTTACGCCAATATTGGTTCATCTTCGAACCAAGCTCCCTATCTTCATAGATTACAGCTCATTGATCTACTTACTTTAGAGCATCGTAGGGCAATGTTGTCTGTATGTTTTATGGTTAAACTAATCAATGGAGAAATTAATTCATCATATTTTTAATGTTCCTTTTAGAGCTTCTAGACGACATGTTCCCTTTTTTTGTACCCGCGTTCAAACATAACTACGAATCCTTTAATCCAGTTTTTACTCTTTGCAATACGCTTAATGAGTTCCACCATCTATTCTCTCTATCGGATTCGATAGAAGTAATTAGACGAGCGATTAAATGACTGATAATGCTTAAAATTGCCAGATTTAAGATTTCATTCGAGAAATCGTGTGAATGTATTTTGGATCTTGAACTAAATTTCGTCATTTATATGTCCTGCTTCATTCTCATCCTGCTGTTCCTGCTTCATTTGTTCTTGTGACACCAGTTCTTGCTTTATCTGGTCCTGCTTCACCTGTTTCAATAGATCCTGCTTCATCTATTTCTGCGTCATCTGTTCTCGCATCAGCTCCTACTACATCTGTACTGCTACATCTATTCTTGCTCCATCTTTTCGTGCTTTTCTGTTCCTGTAACATCTGTTCCTGCTCCACCTACATCACCAGTTCCTGTTTTATCTATTCTATCATCCTAATTAGTCTATATATACAGGGTGATTCAGGAAGTCCTGTTTTATCTAGGTTAAATTCGCAAAATTATTCATTCATCATCAGTTCCTGTTTTATCTATCCTATCATCCTAATTAGTCTATATATACAGGGTGATTCAGGAAGTTCCGGACAAATTTCTCCTATTCCTTGGCTCATTTCATGAAGAAAAGTCCACTAGGACCATATCCGAAAATGCAAGGGTGCGAAATGGCAGCGGGTTCAAAATTGTCGGATTGGCGGTAGGAGGGTAAAGTTGCTAACTTCTGAGCCAGTGGTCGGATTTTTTTGGGCTTGTTGGAAAGGTCTTTAAGAGGCCTTTCAGAATCAATAAAAAAAAGGAGAAAAAAAGAGAAAAAAAAATTCACATAACCTCAATTTGCTCAGCCAGATGGCAGGTAACTTATGTTAGCCGTACCTCTTACCTTTCCAAAATGACCTAAACGAAGCCCAGAGGTCTTACCGTTCCAAAGTTATGACCATTTTACTGAAATGCAAAAATGTTTCTTTTTGTTTTTGGAAGCGAAATAACAGCACACATTTATTTGTTTTTGTAAATTAACACGTTTAAGATTTTATTTTATTGAAACTGTTGGCTGAAGAATCAAACACATAAGGATAAAAAATATTTGATATTAAAGGAAGTTTTCAATGTGGTTCCCATTTTCTACTAAACACAATTTAAGCCGTTTGCGAACCACATCCGCCACGTTTAGTTCACTCATCTTTTCACGAACTTTCACCGCAGCTTCCTCAATGCGTTCAAGTAACTGCTCACGATTGTGGATCTGCACAGAATACACACAATCTTTCATGTAGCCCCACAAAAAGAAATCAAGTGGTGTGAGATCTGGAGATCGTGGCGGCCGGGCGATTGGTTCAGCTCGTCCCATCCAACGTCGAGGGAAATTGGTGTTAAGCCAATCCCGCACAATAAGCCCGTAATGCGCTGGAGCACCATCTTGTTGGTAGAAAACATGATTTCGTACCGCAAGAGGTACTTGCTCTAGGATGTCTGGCATGACTTCTTGCAAAAAAACCAAATAATTTTGCGAATTTAACCTGGGCGGAAGTACTTTTGGCCCAATCAAGGTGTTGTCGATGATGCCAGCCCAAACGTTGACGGCAAATCGGTTTTGAAATGCTGTTTCTTTCTTGTTGTGGAGATTGTCATGGTCCCATTCGTGCAAATTATGGAAATTAGTTATGCCGTCTCTGGTGAATTGCGCTTCGTCGGTCCACACAATCGAACGTAAAAACATAAATGCGTGTACATCACGTTGCAACATCTCACGGCAAAAGTTGACGCGTAGTGGCAAATCGGCCGCCAAGAGTTCTTGAACTGGTGTGAAATGGAATGGAAGTTTTTTTTTTTTTGTGAAGGACGTTTGATTGTGCCACACCAACTTGGACCGCGATTCGTCTTGTGCTTGTCGTTGTGTTCTCGTCTATCGCATCCAAAATTAACTCTTCAACTGCAACGTCGTGTTGTTCCTTTTCGGGACGCTCCATTTGTGTAAACAACGTACCTTCACGAAATCGGCGGTGCGTCTCACTGAATGCTGGTCGGTTTGGTGGTCGTCGATTAGGAAAACGTAATGCATATTCACGCGCAGCAGCTCTTGCATTACCATCGCAGAATCCATACATGTAATGAATGTCTGCTAATTCTTCGTTTGAATAAGTTGAAATTTTTACTAATTCAAAACACAACGTACTCGAAACTGATGCAGCAGCAGAGATTAGCGTAAGCTTTTATTTTTTTGTCGTTATTCACTTTTAAAAAAACGGACAAAAATCACTTGTACTTTTCGCGTTCGTAGACACTTGTTGAATGGCAAAATTCTATCAATGAATACCTACAAATACTACTTACTTTTCTAGCCGCTGATGAATGGACTGGAAAATGTACTGGAGAATAAAATCTTAAACGTGTTAATTTACAAAAACAAATAAATGTGTGCTGTTATTTCGCTTCCAAAAACAAAAACAAACATTTTTGCATTTCAGTAAAATGGTCATAACTTTGGAACGGTAAGACCTCTGGGCTTCGTTTAGGTAATTTTGGAAAGGTAAGAGGTATGGCTATCTTTCAACAGTAGTTACCTGCCATCTGGCTGAGCAAATTGAGGTTATGAGAATTTTTTTTTCCATTTTTTTCCGAAAGCTCTGTATCTCGGCGATTTGATTTTTTTTCTACTTGCTTTTATTGATTCTGAAAGGCCTCTTAAAGACCTTTCCAACAAAAATCCGACCACTGTCTCAGAAGTTAGCAACTTTACCGTACTACCCTCCGACCACCAATCCGAAAATTTTGAACTCGTTGCCATTTCGCTCCCTTGCATTTTCGGACAAGCTCCTAGTGGACTTTTCTTCATGAAATGAGCCAAGTAATACGCTGGAGAAATTTGTCCGGAACTTCCTGAATCACCCTGTATAATAATTCGGTTAATATAGCCCAATACAATCAAGGTATCTGTTCAATATATTATCTCCTGTTTAATCTTGTTCCTGATTGCGTTTTTTACCACTGTTCCTGTTCTTTCAATTTAATTATTATACTTTAATTTTGTGTTTAGTTTTTAACCGAGGATATGTAAAATTATATTTGTCCACCTGTTTTTAGCTGGGTAAATAAATAAATAAACAAATAAACAAATAAATAAAATACACCTTACATGGCCACAACGGCATTGCAAGTGCTGGTAAAATACGAGGTTTTCGTTTTATTGTTTGAGACATGGCAACACTGGGGTAGATACGTCACATCTGTTAGCCGCCAAAGACCATAAGAGGTGGACGACCAAGAGTAGCGCTCTATTTGGCAACTCTCGTAAAAGAGAACCAAAAAGTTGACACGATTCACTCAAATGCATTTTTTTATCAAAAAGGATGTACAAGTAGAGAAGAAAAAACCGGCGCAATTTGGCAACCGTAGTAGAAGAGAACTAAAAAAGTCGACGTGATTCGCTCAAACGCTTTTCTCTCTTGCGTCATAACTTGATTATTTCATACTTTTTACATACTTTATGTAATTTTATTTATACATGGTTGGAATGTCTATAGTTATATACTATAACATCCTAAAAAAAAACTGCTCGTGTATTGAAATATTCAATGAAGAGAGTAAGAGACAGAGCAGACAAATGGGGCGCATCACTCGTTTTGTAAAGATCAATTTACTCGATAAATTTATCCGAAAAATTTATCCAAGAAATTTATTTATCAAAGACACAATCCACTTGTACCTAATTTATGAAATTCGAATTTTCGCCAAAAAATAAGCTTTTTTAAAAAAAAAACGCTTTTTAAGCCATGTATATTAAAAACAGCATAAAACTAGTCATATTTATTTTGATTTTTTATTCAGACTTAGCACTCGAAATAATTATTTCCGTCAATGTCATGGATCGCTTCTCAAATTTGACTATATCTCCGATCTGAAATGGAATCGGAGATGGGGATTTTATGTGCTCCCATGGGGCTAATTTAAGATATACAGACAGTAAATTCACTTCTATCCACCCAATATTGTCACCCGAAATGGTTATTTCTATCGATGTCACATCTCCGATTTGAAATGGAATTAGTGTATATTTGGGATGGCGATGTTATTTGCTGTAGCCGTCGGTGGTGCAATGGTTAGTGTGCGTGACTCTTGTACATGAGAACGTGGGTTCGATTCCTGCTCAGACCACCTTACATTTCTTTCGACGATGCCATGAACAAAAACTTCTCAAAATACTATTCGGAACCGGTGTAAGACTGCAGGTCGAATCAGTGAGTGTAAAACTATAAAGCGCACAGCTCACTGATTGTGCGAAGCTCTCCCCAATCCCTTTATGCGGTGTAATCGAAAATCACGTTTTTGTTTGATGTTATTTGCTCCCATGGGTCTAATTTCGAATATGTATACATATTCATTCACTTTTGTCAGGTGTAACCAATGTTGACACTCGAAATCATTATTTTTCTGTGAATGACATGGGCCGCTTCCTAAATTTGTTTATAGCTCCGATTTAAAACGGAATCAGGATATATATAGTCGGCACTTTCTATGTGCTTCTACGGTGTTAGGCGGGTAGATATAGTAAGTTTATTTACCTTTATCATGGGAAAATTGTCAAGTAAATATTTTGCCGCAATTAACCTGCATGGCATAAAAAACCCTTGTTTTTTTTTGTACAAAGCTTCCTTTTTGGCGAAAATCAGATTTCAGAAATTTGGAATAATTGATTATATCACTCTTTTTATATGATTTATATACATTTACTTTAACATGAGTGGAATTTGTACAATTACATTATCAAAAAACTACCCATGTATTGAAATAACCGAGTAATACTATAAGAGTGTGCACTAGTTGCTTTTTGTACTAACGAGTTCCGAGACCTACGATGAAAACATATAGAGAATGAGAGCAATCTTTAATTTTAACAATTTTCGTGTTAATTGGAATCTACACAAATAACTTTACTCTAACACTGCATTACATTTTGATTTTCTTCACTGAATATCCCTTTTTTTAATCGATTTATTTGGCAAAATTGACTCCCTGTTGATGTGTTTTGTACTTTTGGCAGAAGTTTGAAAATCACACCACGCAACCCAGTCCCTATCAACAAGTCTTCTTTGATAGCACATTCTCTATTTGTTCTCCAAGTACTAACTTGAACAGCTGTCTCATCGGTACACCTTGATTGAAATATTCGATGAATAGAGTAAGAGAGAAAGAGAAGAGAGAGAGAAGAGAATCGTAACGCTTCACTCGGGTTCTTTGTCGGCATTCCACTCAAGATAAATTTTGACTGTCGACTTTATGAATGGTTTTCAGAACAGATTCTTTAATACAACATTTACACCGACCGAGATTAACGCATTTAGAAGATTAACTCCGCTAACCCAGAAGACTGCCCATACAATTTTAAACTAGAAAAATTTAATTTTACGTTTTAGCCTCATTTTAAATTGGTGTACACTGATAAGTCCCAAAAAAATATGCAACCATAATAAAAACATACTCAAAAATAAACTGTTTGTCAGACGGATGATGATGTGAAATTTTGCGTCACCGCCAACGATGTAATTGGCTCTCATAGGATTAAAATGTGAACCGATTTAACCGTCTAGCCTGATATGACCGACTGGTACAATTTTAAAGGTTCAATTATTTCAAAACATCCCAAATTTTTACAAAACTGCCGAAACCAATAGTCGCCAATTTAATGTTTCTGTTGTGCCGTTGTGCTCGATAATTTGGTATCGGCACTGAGTTGCTCTAAATTGGTCTAAGCACAAAGTTGCCACCTGAAATGTCAATTTAAACTCAAATTGGGTGGGGTAAATGGCAAAGATTCGAGACCACTGTTATCGCTAACCTGGCCACGATACACTGCGGTCTAAATGCGGCATAAGTTTTTGTTTTTTAGTAGTACTCGTTCGAGAACGAGAGATAGTTCCGGTATTTACTTATACAGTAACGTGCAAAAATGTATCTTGACCAAAAAATATTTCTTAAGTTGTGAAAAATGTGCAATGATTTTCATTAATTTCCGATGTGGATTAACTTAACAAGAATTTACCGATTGACTTTATTCGATATTTAGTGATGAAGCACCATACCGTGACCTACAATTCTCTGGTTTTTCGAATTCAATCCTTGTCGTCGTTCGTACCAGGACGATTTTCGTGGAGGTCGACAAAATTCGGCTGTTGTGACAGAACATATTAAGGATATGCGTCAACTGACACTACAAAATGATCATATAACTTGTCGTGAAATTGAGCTATACTTGGACAATAGTTCCGCTTCAAAACAATTAATGTTGCATGAACATTTGGCTTCAGAAATACGAACACCGCATAATTTAGGAATCGTTCAAAAAAAAAAATTCGATCGCGGTGCTTGAAAAGGCGTCTATAAAATCGGGGCACATTTCAATTCATTTATGCATATGAGCCGGGAAATAAACCGCATTCAAGTGTATAGGTGTTTCAAATCAAGCGAAACCCAACAAAAGTTGTTGGCATACGAAGCACTTCCAGGCAACTAGACGCCTGCTCTTCGGAAAAACCAGACATGTTGTTGCTATCGTGCATTTACAGCAGAAGTCTTTGGATGAATAAGGTGTATCAATCATCGATCGATGATCATTCTCCACCACAGGTTGGCTCAAACAAGTGACTTTTTGACCACTCAAAATATTGAATTGATGGTTTATCCGCCGTGCAGCCCTGATTTTATACCCAAGCGGGGGTATAAAAGTAATACAAATAATACACACCGAGTAATATTATCAAGAGTGTGCACTAGTTGCGTTTTGTACTAACGAGTTCCGTGGACTACTTGGAAAACATATTGATAATGAGAGCAATTTTAATTTTAACAATTTGCGTGTTAATTGGGATCTACACAAATAACTTTACTCTATCACTTCATTACATTATGATTTTTTTCATTGAATATCCCTTTTTTTAATCGATTTAATTGGCAAAAATTACTCCCAGTTGATGTGTTTTGTACTTTTGTCTTGACACGCTGCAGCAGAAGTTTGAAAATCACAGCAAATCACCGTTTCTTCTAAAATCGGCTATGAATTTCCGGAGAAACTCGCGTGGGAAAATTATATGAAAATCGCCCAATAATCACTTTCAATACCGACTGCCAAGCAACGAACAAACAAACGATGATTTACTCTGTCTTCTCTATTTGTTCTCCAAGTACTAACTTGAACAGCTGTCTCGTCGATACCCCTTGGATTTACATTTATATGGTCTGTTTTCCAGAAATAATGGTTTTTCAAAAAAAAAAAAACAATGAGTGTTCGAACTCACGGGCGATGTGTTAACACCTTTTTGTTACACGGTACCTGTTCGATTTCTATGAACACAGACCCACAAACCCGGAGGTAGAGTTAATATAAAGTATTTTATGTACGTATAACCACGTCACTATTCTCTTTGCAATGCATAAGACAAAACCGAAGATCAACATAAAACACTTTTTTAATATTACTCCAAATTAATACTCCAAATTAAAACACTTAAATCTCGGCTCGCCGATATCGGATCGCCTTAATTTTTGGCCTAAACTCTTCGTCGAAACCCGCACTAGCTTTTTAATCCAAAAATTAATAAAATCGGCTATGAATTTCCGGAGAAAATCGCGTGGGAAAATTATATGAAAATCGTCCAATAATCACTTTCAATACCGACTGCCAAGCAACGAACAAACAAACGATGATAAGACAAAACCGAAGATCAACATAAAACACTTTTTTAATATTACTCCAAATTAATACTCCAAATTAAAACACTTAAATCTCGGCTCGCCGATATCGGATCGCCTTAATTTTTGGCCTAAACTCTTCGTCGAAACCCGCACTAGCTTTTTAATCCAAAAATTAATAAAATCGGCTATGAATTTCCGGAGAAAATCGCGTGGGAAAATTATATGAAAATCGCCCAATAATCACTTTCAATACCGACTGCCAAGCAACGAACAAACAAACGATGATTTACTCTTTCTTACATACCTAACACTTGCTTGCGTATGTATTAAACTGATAGTTTACTGCCCTAGAGGCGCGCGTATAGATGTTAACACGTCAAAAAAATAGTATAAATTTAAATTTTGGTCCGACGTAGAAAAAAACACAACGGTCTGCATTTTTGGGTGTTTGACTCTAGGAGAAAAAATCATTCAACCCCAAAGCAAATGTCTTAATTATCGAAATTGTTTACTTAAACTCTAAAATTGTCGTATTTTTGTAAAATATGTTTCTGAATTTCGAAATAATCAGCTAATGAATCAGCGAATGAAGAAGATATCGCGACTTACAAATATGAAGACATTTTTCTTACTTTACTTTCCTAACTATTCCAAAAGTTCTAAAAGACTGTGTGTTACTTTTGACTAATTATTTTTTTTAAAAAAGAAAATACATACTACGAATGTAATGGCTATGTTGGATTTTTATAATTAAAAACCAAAGTGTTATTAAAAAGGATTGTAATTTCTTTTTATTTCTTAAAGGTTTTGCGCACGAAATATTTTCACAAATTTTCTTTTAGAAATATATAGCAAAACATCGATTTTATGAAAATATTACGATTTCTAACAAGTTCTTTCTGCAGTACAGTAATGATTGTATATTTGCCTAAAAAGGCAAATAGTTATTAAAGAATATATAGGAATATATAATTTTTTGGTTAATATAAAAGGTGGTCCAAGTATAGGTATCCTTTTAAATCATATGTTATTTTGACACTGATCGATTTTTTCTCTTCGCAATATTGACTATAAGTCAGTGTCATACCTCCGTGGACCGAAATGAGTCGCTTTAAGCTTGAACAACGTTGGGAAATATGGGTCTTACATAAGCTCGAATGGGAATCGAATTTGGTCAAAACATTATCTTTTCTTACAAGGCGCCTTTTCATCTCGGGGGCTATGTCAGCAACAACAAATTGCTGAATCGTGGGATAGGAAACCCGCACGTCATTGCCGAGAAGCCAATGCATCCACAGAGAGTGACTGTTTGGTCTGGATTTTACAGTGGTAGCATCATTGTCTCAATTTTTTCGAAAATGCCATTTCGGTCAATGGCGATTGTGGATATTTTATGGGCTGAATTTAAGATAATGGATTGAAAGATATTGGATAATCTTTGATTTCAGCAGGATGGCACCCCACATCACACAATAGATCTTTTGCGCATTCAGTTCGATAATTGTGTTATCAGCCGTCTAGGCGATGTCAATTGACAGCCTCGGAGCTGCAATTTGGCCCCATCAGACTTTTTCATGTGGGCTGCACTTTAAGGCCGGTGCTATGCGAATATCGTTTAATATCGTTCGAGCCATTCGTTAGAAACAGTTAGTCAGAAACCGTCAACAGAGTCCTGGAAAAATGTACTCACGGGACGAGCTTCTGCGAAACCAGTCGCCGCAGCCACATGAATGAATTAGGGTTCCATAAATAATTGAAATTAAGTTTAGTTCATTTTATTTAATTTTTAAAAATATACTAGTATCTGAATCACCCTATATTATACGATACATATACTTACGTATTCACGAGTAATCGATTAAACGGCTCTATTTATTTGTGGTTGTGGCCGTCGATGGTGCAATGGTTAGTGTGCGCGGCTTTTGTACATGAGAACGGGGGTTCGATCCCTGCTCAGACCACCTTACATTTCTTTCGACGACGGTCATCGACTATCGAGTGCTTAGCCATGGAAAAGGTTCTCAAAATACCGTTCGGAATCGGTGTACAAACTGTAGGTCCCAATCAGAGAGTGTAAAACTAGAAGGCGCACATCTCATAGATTGTGAGAAGCTCTCCTCAATCCCTTCGTGGCATGTTAAGGGACACATTTTTTATTTATTCGATAAAAGAAAAAAATAATTTTACAGTTGTGCCATTAATTGTGTGGTCAAATTAATCTATTAATCGAATGTATTCAAGCTGAAAAAAAGGGACCCAGCAATATATTTCAGGAACCATGTATATGTTTGGAAGCATTAGTTTCATGAATTGAAGATCTGACGTTATTTAGTTCCTTTGTTGTCTGTAACGTCTTTGTTTTCAGGAGTTTTTAACAAACAAAGTCATATTTGGGTCACAAACACATATATTATAACCTATTAACCACTGTGTCTCCAACACGTAACATTAAATAGCAAACACCATGTGGTTGGGCACATATGCGATAATCTACAAACACGTTATATTTGTATCCCATTACCAAAAAAGACAGATTTTTCCATAGTAGTTATACAAAGGTAGATTAATTCGCAAATTTTGACAAGAAAGGTGACATTGATTTCCTTGTATATATGAATTCTTAAAATTGTATATTTCCTGAGGAAAGATTTTAAGGGGTGTGGATATTGCATAGAAACACCTATTTGTATTCTCTGCATAAGACGGTGTATTCTGAAGACAGAAAATGTATTTATTTGCTAAACCCGTACACGGGGTTTCCTTAATAACAGGAGTTTACTATTCTAAATATGCTCAATTATAAAACACTGGCCTTTACACAACTACACCGACATTGCACTATGTATTTTGTATACAAATACACTATAAAAATGTTAGATGCCCAGCAAAATATTGGGTTGCAGAGAACAAATTGTGATTAATCTTGAACCATAAAACAATCTGTTCTACTCTAGGTTCTACCATCGCTTATATTTGTTCGAGTTAGTCCCAAAACCAACAAACTGAAACGTATATTAAGTGGCACGATGCTAGCATGCATGATTTCAAAACGGGAACTAATGGGGTTCCATTCCATTGCTGAGTTGAACCAGGATTTCATTTTGTATTGTTTTATTAAATAATTATTTGTATTATGTTAAAATCATTATAAAACAAACAACATTAAGAATAGTTACAAAGTCAAATTTTACGCCTGGAAGTATACTTTACATTATTATCTTATTTACATTAACATTATTATTTGCTCGATTTTCTAATTTTCCCCGATCATGACTCGAACTCAAACGCATTGATTTTCAGCCATACGTCTATAATATGATGTCAGCGTTTATTTTATTTTACCATATACGTAGATTTGATTTGTCTTCCACGTAACCAGCAATGGAATGGACGGTCATTCCAAAGTAGATTGTTATGCCTAGTTAATATATGATATAGACAACGGGTTCGAAAAAGTTTGCTGGGTCATTTCGTATAGAATAATATGTAACAAATTCACTATAAAGTTGAATGTCCTTGCTCCAGTTTTGTGGTTGATTCCACGTGGAATCAAATTTGGGGCACACACATATACCTACCTATATTTGACCGTATGTGTTAAACTTTGCATGCACTTCCATGCAGAGCCACATGCTGGTTGCAACTATTTCACTAGTGCAAGGAAAACTTTGTAAAAATTCCCCGAAGTGGCAGTAAAAAATTTAATAAGTTTGGATGCGATAGCCAAAGAATAAACAAGGGAACATAAAGAGAAGGAACAGAAAAGTACCCATCATTAAGTGTTGTTGTTGTTGCAGCCGGTACATGGGCAGTCAGACATGATTGAAATGATACGATGTCAGAATAACAGGGAACAAAGGATGCAGAAGTTGTATATGATGTTGTTGGTATGAGGATTAAATCATAGAGTAATGACGTATAGAGTAGCCAACTCTCTTAGTAAATTGATAAGATTTGGTGTGTTGCAGATATGCGGTTGGATGTTGCAAAGAATTGCTTTAATAATACAAGATAGAGGCAATGCCTCAAACCAACCAACAATAAATCAGCAGCGGTATTTCGTTGTGTGCGTTAAAATTTGTATGCAAATACACCACATCTATATACTAACAGTAAAATATAACAGAAAAGCTCCAAATACGTTAAAATTTCAAAGTTTTTTTATTAAAACGACATGAAAAATTTATGTCAACAATTTTTGTAATTCCACCTGGTGTATGTCAATTGACCTCAAATAACTCTCTATCGCACCGACCGCACAACGAATAGTGTGAAAGAAAATATCAGATGAGAACAAGGGCAGCTCTATATGACATTACTCTATGGATGGGATACTTGCAAAATTGTTTAACATAAACGTTTTCATTTGAGGAACTGCTTGTTTCTTCTTTTGTCTAGAGTAAAAATAAATATAATAAAATATACAAGGAACAACAAAATACAAATTGTTGTTTTTCATTGAAGAGTTTCTTCCTAGAACGTGTCCAATACAAAGTATCAATTCATTATCTATTTCACGTAGTACTCATATAAACACATATACATATATACTGGCTACATTCAGCCCATAACTGCAACCTTCGCAGCCATCACACCAATCACTCATGCATCAGGCACTCGAATACCTCTTGAATTTTATAACGACTTAATTGTGAACCAACTGAAGAAGCACGACATGTCTTTGGCTGGTTCAAATCGTTCAGATTAATACAAATTATTTTGTTAGTCTTCTTCTCATTTCAAAATAATTCCATTCCGTGTGGCCGGCATGACATGATATGAAGAATAATGAAAGAGTTGAGGCATTAAAGTGGAATTTCAAGTGCCATCCAGTGAACACAATAGATTTTGAATGTAATTAATAAGTGGTAAAACGTTTTGCCAACCATTCAAGGAAAAACAAATATGAAAAGCAGTCACATTTCATAAAAATGCAAGTGTATGACGACGACAGCTATACGGGTATTAGCCTACAATACTTTGAGGTATGAGTGATATACATTCCACATACGTACAGGGGTGTTATTTTTCATTTGTAATTCATTTTGTAGCGCTGAAAACACACAGGCGCAGTCAAGAAGTTACCCAGCGGCGGAGGTCATGACCTGGAAGGCCTGAAATCATGACCAAACAGGCCTTCTTTAAAATACGCAAGGCCTTCCCTACACATTACCTCCTCTTTTCTTTTTAACATTGCGTGAGATTGGGAGGCAAGGCCTTCCTTGCACATTGCCTAAAACGCCTTAGAAGGCATGAAAGGAGGAAGGCCTTAGAAGGGATTTACTTCTGTTAAACAAAAATAAAATTAAAATAATTCATTTTATCACAAAATCATTATCAACTTCTACATAATTATTTATAAGTATGTATGTATCTATCTTAGAAAGTTGTACCACGCCCAACTTCAAATTTAAAATTTTAAAAATACCCTGAAAATATTACATAAAATATATAATTTTAAAATTTGTATGAAATTTTCCAATTAAATCGGAAAAGAAATTTCTCAAAATTTTAAAAATCTTCATCTTGGTTATACGAGTATCTTATGAAAAAATTCATGAATTCCGCAGGACATATTTTAGGAAGACATTACAAAAGAGCCATTCCGCATGCCTTATTTGTGGAAGGGCTTGCTTCCGCCGCTGGGTATTAGTGAGTTGGTTCATAGGAAACTATTCATTGTTGTTTCGTGAACTACAAGAAAACGATTTGAGTGATCGTGCGTGTTTTTAGCTTAATTAAATGTACATACGAAATATTATTTATTATTCCCCTTAAGGAGCACATGGTGGATTTCTTGGAAAGATTTGTGGAGATTTTAGTTTCTACTCTTCTTAGTTTCGAAATGCGTTCAATTTCTTGTTAAGAGGGTGAGTTGTCATTCAGCAAAGTGAGTCTACATAAAATGTTCGATATTTTAGCATTGATTACTCATGAACGAGATAGTTGAGAAAAGACAGAATCCTCTATCCTAAAATGTTCAAATGTCATTTGAGCCCTTTTCAAAAAAATACAAAAATGCATTGAAAATGGACAAATTAAAACGTTCAATAAAATGGCTAAAAGCACATTACCAACGAACACCTTATATAGGATAAAAAGGAAAATCTAAAACTGCGACGAAATGTCTAGCGCAAATGGGCTAGATCAATTACTGGTCATGATCCAAGACCGATTATCAATAGAACTCAAACCCGTCAAATAAAAAGCGACATCAATTCCGTTAGTGTCTTTTGTTTTTGCCAGTTTGCACAATTAAGAGGGGGGGGGGGGGGGGGGGAATGAGAACAGCTGTTTTTCAGTCGTCTTCCACTTTTGAATGTAAACAAATGCAAACATATTATATGAATAAATTTGCAGCGTCACATAAACACATATAATTTATTTTTAAACATATTTGCCGCATTAGAAATGTCAACTCATCACAGCTGTTATCTCTTCGGTAATTCCAAATTTAGTTTTCTTAGATCCTCGTTGTTTTTAAAATTGTAATTTCCTTTAGGCTAAGATATCATATTTTCGCGGGTGGGATTCGAACTCGCATTCGCTGGACGATCGTTTCGATGTTTGTGAAGCATCATCTTCAGCAGCGTCTAGCCTGTTAAGCCACTGCGGTGTGCATTCAAACAAGTCACTAACCGAATACATTTAAGTAGCGTTCACAATGGCAGCAACGATTTTGTAATTCAAGCCTTCTCGTTCCCACTCACAGTATTGCCCTCTCATGTTTTTCGTGAAATTGGAATTCAAATTTGTCATAGAAGTAGGTTCTACTTCTACTTCAAATTGGAATTTGTTCGAATCAGTTTATTCTACTGACCGCTAGGGGCGGTCTACTTCGAATTTTGTTTTAAAACTTGAAAGTATGAATGAAAATGTAAACATTTTGTATCAAAACAAACATTTTAATAAATAATATTATCTGTAGAATTTGCCAATAACAATAATTTCAAATATAATTATAATTTTTTATTACCAAGAATACAACACTGTCGCTGGCTTTTGAACAAATCAGCTGATGGAAATGTGAAATGTGTAGCTGTTTGTAGTAAGTGTTGTTCGCGCCAATTTTATTAATAAACAAAAGAAAAAAGTTTAAAAAAAGCTGACATTTTCAGGTTTATCGAAACCGTCCAAGGCCATGACATATTATGGAACATAAGTTTCTAAACATTTCTATAGAACAATTTTAAAACGTTTCTAAAGAAAAATTTTAAAACATGTCTATAGAAAAATTTTAAAACTTTTCTATAGAAAAATTTGAGAACATTTCTATAGAAAAATTTGAGAATATTTCTATACAAAAATTTGAGAAGATTTCTATAGAAAAATTTGAAAACATTTCTATAGAACAATTTTAAAACTTTTCTAAAGAAAAATTTTAAAAAATTTCTATAGAAAAATTTTAAAACTTTTCTATAGAAAAATTTGAAAACATTTCTAAAGAAAAATTTGAAAATATTTCTATAGAAAAATTTTAAAATATTTCTATAGAAAAATTTCAAAAAATTTCTATAGAACAATTTTAAAACGTCGCTAAAGAAAAATTTTAAAACATGTCTATAGAAACATTTTAAAACTTTTCTATAGAAAAATTTGCGAATATTTCTATAGAAAAATTTGAGAATATTTCTATAGAAAAATTTGAAAACATTTCTATAGAATAATTTGAAAACATTTCTATAGAACAATTTTAAAACTTTTCTAAAGAAAAATTTTAAAAAATTTCTAAGAAAAATTTTAAAACTTTTCTATACAAAAATTTGAAAACATTTCTAAAGAATTTGAAAATATTTGTACAGAAAAATTTTAAAATATTTCTATTGAAAAATTTCAAAAAATTTCTATAGAAAAATTTCAAAAAATTTCTATAGAATAATTTTAAAACAATTCTATAGAAAAATTTTAAACTATTTCTATAAAATTTTACAATTTTTCTATAGAAAAATTTTTAAACATTTCTATAGAAAAATTTTAAAACATTTCTATAGAAAAATTTTAAAACATTTCTATAGAAAAATTTGACAACTTTTCTATAGAAAAATTTTAAAACTCTTCTATTGAAAAATTTGAAAAGTTTTCTAAAGAAAAACACAATACTTTTTGCTCCGGGTAGTGGTACAAATCTGAGGTCCGTGTCTCACATTTAATTTTTCTATTTTTTACTGTTTGCTTTTTCGTTTGTATTGCAATTCTCCATGGTTTTCAATCCCCAAATATGTATACTGCTGTATAATGTAAACAATGTTGCCAGTCAGCTGTTTTTTCGAACTTATTCGAACAAATTTGTTGCTTGCATTGTGAACGCTTGCTTAATTTGTTGCTACCATTGTGAACGAGCCTTTATTGTGCTGAGTGATTGTTTGTCGCTACTTACACATTGCTTTCCTACATACACGCACTGATGCCGAAGTTTTGAAAGTCCTATTTATAGAACGCTCTATTCTAATTCTAGTTATATTGTTCTGTTCTGGTCGGGCCCTACTATACGATTCAAATTTAGTTGTCTTAGATCCTCGTTATGTTTAAAGTTGTAATTTCCTTTAAGGCTATAAAAGATCATGTTTTCTCCGGGTAGTGAAAAAAATGTAAATGCCGCGGGTGGGATTCGAACTCGCATTCGCAGGACGATCGTTTCGATTTCGTTTTTACTCTTGGTTTGAGGGGGATAGAATAAGAAAAATCTTTTCAACCTGGTTAATTTCTTGCCCACATATTTTGTTGAAGGCGAAGGAAAACTTTTCCCATGGGATAACTTTTCCCGCGTTGGAAATATTTCCCAACACCACCGTGCAAATCCTAAAGATATTAAATTAACAATTTCTAATTCCATTGTTTTATTTGGATTTGTTTTTTTTTCTGTACTGAAATATTCTCTAATCTAATCGACGCTACACTTACAATTTGAGATCCACCATTTTATTTTTTTTTGCTACTATTACCAATTACCTATTTGGTTGCTTGCTAATATCCATCAATTCTAATCCGTGTTACAATCGACAATGCTGTGGCAAACTCGGCTGTTCAAATTCATATCTCAATTATAACAATCCCGGGTTAGAAAGGGTGGGTGATGCAAAATTTAGAATTTAATTTCGCTTTAAAAAAAAGTACTAATAGACATTTTTTCAAAATTATGATTTTATTGGAAATTCTTTACTTTCTTTAGAGTACCTCAGTCGAACTACCCAATTTTTTCTCATGAACGATTGCGTCGATTTCGTGTTTTCAGCCCCCAATAGATTCAAGATTATTTACCTAACACTTATCTTTCACAGCATCCCAGAGATCATAGTCTAACGAGGTCAAATCGCAGCAATGAGCTGGCCATAGGGCTTCCGAGCTGATTATGCGGATTTCGAACACAGTGCGCAAAAAAACTTCGATTATACCGTTGGCTGTGTGGCACGATGCACCGTCTTGTTGAAACCGTACGAACCGCATCAATGAGGATGTAACATCTTCTCCTCAACGATGTGTGAATTTTCCGAGCCCCAAATGCGACATTTTTGTTTGCTAATGTAGCCTCGAGGTGAAAATGAGCTTCATCGGAAAATATGATTCTTCGGTAAAAATGCTTATTTTCAGCCAAGCGATCACTAGGCTTCAGTTCTTGGGCTGATTTGACTTTATAAGCCTTCAGACCGAGGTCTTTATGCAAAATTCTGCGGAAAGAAGTGAGAGAAATATTCAATTGCTGCGAACGGTAGCGAGTTGACGTTGAAGACTTTTCATGCACACTTTCAGCTACAGCGACAATATTGTCGACCGATCGCATTGGGCGAGCACTTACACGAGTTCTTTGGTCGAATAAGGACCTAAATTGACGAAATCACTTCACAAATTTATTTCGTAGATTTCTTACAGTTTGAGCTGAAAACTCAGAACTGTGGAAGACAATTTTTCATATTTCCCAACTTTCGTTGCGGGATGGGGGCTAAATGAAAAAATGTTAAACAACTTTTTTTTAACCGTATTATACTATAACCCAGTATTATTCTGCATACTTTTAGGATTTGGTAATTATTACTAGATTTGTACAGTCAGGGACGTATATGAGGGTTGTGTTCTTTCATGTTGACTTTGTGATAGTCATGCCATTGTGAAGTGTGCTGGCATCAATGGAAGGCATTATGGCATTATTATGGCTAAGTATAGCGGGCTTCGCTGAACATATTGGAAATGTAAGGACTTCGATGTTGACTTATATTTAGGTTATTGCCTTTTGCGTTATTAACAGTATTACCAGATTCTGTGTGCTTGCAGTTCAAGTTTCCCGCTAGTATATAGTAGTTATTTGAATTTTGAAGATTCATAAAATCAAATAGTTTTTGCAAGTCTGCTCGTATTGAATTTATATTGCCGGCCGGATAGTACGCACATGTAATAACTAAAGAGTTGCCGCGGTCAACGGCGATTTTTATGTCGCACGTCTCTAAAGCATCTAGCGAATATATACTTTTGTTATCGTGACTGTAGTATTGTATGTTATTCTTGATTAATATAGCAGTTTCCCGCCCCTTGTTGCATCAATTCGATATTTGCTTATGATTTTATAATTTTTAAATATTGCATTGTATCAACGGTTCAATTTTCCCTTATTTAATAGGACAATATCTAATATCTACCTACTCTTAAAAACATACCTATTCTCGAAAAAAGGACCAATTCTAAAAAACTTACCATTTCTTAAAAAAACCTTTTCTTCAAAAAAATATCTGTTATAAAAAAAGTACCTTTCTTAAAAATAAAATATTACCTTTTTTTCTTGAGATAAGCAGGCTTTCTGAAAATAAGTAAATTTTGTTAAAAAATAACCTTATCCTAAAAAGAGTAGCACTGCTTTAAAAAGTACCCGTTCTTACAAAAGTACTTCTTTGTAAAAAAAAAAGTCATACTCTTCTGGCTTTTTCTTACAAAAAGTTCTTCATCTTCATTAATAGTACAGTTTCTTAAAAAAATCATTTTCTTTTAATAAAAGAAGTACCTCTCTTTAAAAAAGGTCCTATATAATACATTTCCCGTAAAATATAATAAATATTCTTACAAAAAGGACCTAAAAATATAAATTTTTTTTTAAAAAATACATTGCACAAAAAAAAAGATTCTTAAAAAAACTTTTTTATTTTACAAAAAGAACCTTTTTTTAAAGATCCATTTAAATGATCGTACTTTTTAACGTGCGCTTTATACTTGCTGGAACTAACTAGTACATAATATATAGCGAAAGAAACTTCGTTCCAACCGGGTGGCCCATGACACCTCATGTGCTTTTCTTCTTCTTTTCAGAGTTTGTAACGTACCATCTTAATATGCCCGTACATGACTTAAGTGAAGACACATTCACACTAACACGAAACATTATATTATGATGTCTTTATGAGGTTAGAGTACTATGAGTTTCTCCCAAGGAAGCCCACCCAAGTAGGGGTGGGTAAATTGAGTTTACCCACTTATAGCTAATTAATGTTAATGTATTTTAGAAGTAGACTGAGATGGCTATTCCATAGTTTTCCTAATATAATTGCCAAAGCTGGGCCCTCTAGGAGATGGTGTTCAGGGGTTTCCACCATAACCTCGTTGTCACAACTGCGACAGTAACGCCTGTGTTGTACTTCAATGATAGCAGAATGTGTACTGGCTATTGTATTCCAGTCCAGAGTCATCAGGCACTCGATTCTCTTACCGTCATATCTATGCGATATGCTACAGGTATTGAGTTCTCTGTGGCCGTCGGTGGTGCAATGGTTAGTATGCGCGCCTATTCTACATAACATCCTGGGTTCCATCCCTGCTCTGACCACCTTAAATGTATTTCGGCGGTCGTCACCTTGCATAGTGACGACGACACTATCGAGTATTTAGCCATGAAAAAGCTTCTCAAAATTCCGTTCGGAATCGGTGTAAAAACTGTAGGTCCCAATCAGTGAGTATAAAACTAGAAAGCGCACAGCTCACTGTTTCTGAGAAGCTCTCCCTAATCCCCTCGGGAGATGTAACGGGAAACCATTTATTTTTTTTTAAATTACTCTTAAAGTTAAAGGTGAATTTGGAATCCGAATTCGAAACTCACTGAAGTACAATCGACTGTTCTATTCCAATTTCGAAATACGTTGGACCTTACCTAAATCTTCGACCAAACCACCAAACCAAACCAATTTTAGAGCATTTAGAAGCGCTTTAAATTAGAGTTAGAACAAGTTTAAAACAGTATAATTTAACGAGTTGTTCTAAATCTAACCTATTTTAGTTTCCTCTAGACATCAATGAAATCCAATTAAGTTGTTAGATGTTCGTTATAAAATCACACTCAGAACGTAGCTCTACCCTTGGAGAAGCGTGACCTTACTTAAATTGGCCCAAACGCAGTGGTTGGCAAATTATTCATTTAAGGAACCCTACGATTAACCTTAAACAAATGGACATTGTCGCGTGTGTTTTTAGTGAGAAATACATACATTTTTGGAAACTGCTTATTGTATTTATAAATGTATATATGTTCATATGTATGTATTTACGTTGGATTATATACTACACAATAAAATGTTAACTGGTACATACGTGTTATATGTATTAAGTCAAAATGAACATAGTACATACTTTTTTGTATCAATTGTATATGAAAGCGTTTGTTAAACGTCGCGTGCAATAGGGCAACAACCAACGCGATTGTTCGCAGACAATACATGCATGCATATGTATGTATATATATATATATATATATATATATATATATATATATGTAAGGGTATTTGTATAGAACCTAGATTTTGTTGTTGTTGTTTTAAATGTTCATTTTCTCAATGACCTTGTACTCGTTAACACGTCCATACGTCTGTACATAGCGAATACAATACATACTTATAGGCTCAAAGTGAGAACGAAATGTGTGATTTCGACATTTTAAAATCCAAGTCAACATATATTCGATTTGAATACAAATATTTTGGTCGAATAATATATCCAGCCAGAGTTATGAGTCCGAAAACAGTCGGGATAGAGACTCGCAGCCTTTCGATAATCAGAAAGAGTGTTGTTGGGGTGGAAGAACGAACAATGGACAAGGAGTTAGGATTGGTTGGTCATATCTCGTAATTTGTATAATTGTAAAGCTTTGAATATAGGGTTTCATAGCAATGCTGAACACAACTCTAAAGTTCAAAATGTTAAACGAAATATGACTAATTCAAAATGGCGAACAGAAGGTTTAAAAATTAATTAATCGAATTTAGATTTAATGCACTCACAGAACTAATTGATTGGCAAGAGGTTGTAGCGACTGTAGATTCGTCCGTTGTCACCGCATTGCTGTTGCCACAACCGAATGGGGGCTGTCGCGACTGAATTTAAAATAACTGAAATGCAGTTGAGACAATCTAGTTTCAAAATTGATTCGGTTGTGATAACTGAATTTAAAATTCAACTACATTTTTAATAATTTCGGTTGCAACAACCGAACTTGAAAACAATTCTACTGCAACACCCTAATTGGTAATCAGGTTAGTTATAGCATCCAAATTTGAAATTAAATCAGTTACAACTACCCAATTTGGTTCCAGTTCGGTTGCAACAACCAAATGTGGTATCAGTGCGGTTGCAACAACCGACTTTGGAATCAGTTCGGCAGCAACAATTGCATTTTCGGTCGCAACAAAAAAAAGGTGACTTTATGGATGGGCTAATATACTCGCCCAAAGTAACATAGGCTGTGATCCATCAAGGCTGAGACTTAAAAAATGTCTGAAGTGGCATGTAAAATTAATTTGTTTCCATAAATATTACCCCTAATGAACTGAATTTATTCCTTGTTTTTTAATTTGTTACACTATAGCTGTCTTAAATAACGTGAGTGCATTTTCGATTTATGTTGAAGTAATTTTTAGTATATTGTAGGAGATTTCTGCTTAGTAGAAAAAAAGTTCGGAACATAACATAAAGCAGATGATTCCTAATATTCTCGTAATGATATCCCAAAAAGCATAATCGTCCAGAAACAAACATAAAGTAGTTAGAATCAGCATTTGGGATAAATATGAAGTCAATTTTACTGGTTTGGATCACACATCACTTATAAACAAATATCTTTACGTAAAAATCTCAAAATAGTGCTTTGCTGAGTTTTTCGTTACGTCGTACCTGTATATCCATAAATGTCTTTTTCCATCACATTTCAAGAATATATTTGATATATATAAACTGCATTTTTGACGCCTGTTGCAAACGTATCACATACTACTGACCGGCTTTCAAAAACACTGAAATTGGAGTATTTTCAATTAGCGATATCTCAGAAATCACAGATGTATACTACTATTTTTGAAATTATCTATATGCTTTACCAGAAATCATGTACGGTTTTTTCCTCACACATCGGCGATACAAAATATGGGCATTCCAAACTCGCAATAACAGATTACAGACATTTGACACATTTGATTACAGATTATTGACAGATTAAATATATAAATCGAAGTTGTGAGTTCTGAGACATCTCGTAAACCAAGCAAGGCTTGTATGTAGGGGAGGAAGTTTTTAATTCAGCAGGTGCAACTTGCTTACAATCACAATATTGGCGCTTTAGCATAAATTTGATTTTTCTGCAATTTTAAACGTCAATTCCTCAAAAATGTTACGTGCTGGAGCAGCAACAGCAAAAAAGTAAGTTTTCTACTTAGAAATTTAAAGTAAACTGCATTTATTGCATACTTAAAATGTTTTCCTTCGAAACTTTTGATGCACACACATACCAACATGACATTCATATTAGAGTGTTCAAAAAACCGACATTTTCGAGAAACCGGTTTTCGGTTTTATTGATTGGAAAAAGGAATAAACCGGTGAAACCGGTTTAATTACGGTTATTTCTCATGGAAAACAATATGCTTAAAGGTTTTTAGAAAAATTAATACAAAATCAACACTAAATAACATTTTCTTGTCTTGTTTCCTGTGCCCGAAAAAAAAAGTTATTATTATTCAGAAAATATAACAGAATAATTCTGATTTTAATACATATATCATTCGTTCCAGGAAAGAAAGTTGAAAATAAGTGATTTTCTGAATTCACATCCTCCGATTTTGTTTATATTGACAACAGAGAGACTCTATGGAGCCATTAAGAGAATCCCATTATCAGATATTTGAAATTTAAACAACTCGCGATTTTATTCGCGTTTTTCATTTTTGAAAAACCGAAAAAAATTAAAAAAGTTGTGAAGTTTGGAGAGCTATATTTTTTTAAGTAGATGGACTATTTCAAAAATTTAAAAAGTTTCTGAATGATACGGTTGTCTATTTGTAGAATCCGTACTCTAAAAATGAGGGCTTGAATTCAGAAATGCCTTTTTTATAGCAACTGCACTTTTTGAATGCATTTTCCACTTCTTTTTCCCCCTATGATTTTAAAAAATTTAACATCATTGCAAAATTCAGAATTTTTTATAAAAAAGACAAGTAATCTTTTTTTGGGACAAGGCAGCTTACTATTTGTAATGATTTTTTAAAAAAAGACTTACTTGATTTTTCATATAAAAAAAAATAAAATTTAATTTTTTTTAGGATTTTGAAAATGTTTGTACAAAATATGAAAGAAATTTATTTGGTATGTAACTTTGAATTGCTATATTTTAAACAGTTTTTGTCGCATTACTATTATTTAAAAAGTTACTGTAAGGTATTGTTGTCATTTAAAGTGTGTTTTTCTAAAATAATGCTGATTGAGAATAATGCGAATGCAATTACTTGTATTATAAATGCTATTTTTGTAAAATTTAGAAAACTTGATTTCCGACTAACTAAGAATGGCGTCCGTTATCTCGCCAAAATATCGGCCTATTCATTACCTGAAATTTAAGCCCATGATCTAGGCAACGTTTGGTTCCAACAAGATGGGGCTACTTGTCACACAGCCGGTGAAACCATGGCATTATTGCAACAGAAATTCGGCGAGCATTACATTTTACGCTTCGTACCGGTGAATTGCTCGCGTGGGTCATGTCATATCACGACAATTATAATTTGTAGTTTAATTTAAATTACTTATATATACTTATTTTCAAAGCATTTCCTTCATATCTGTCAGTTTTCGTTTTCAAATATGTTTTACAGTACAGGTGTATGAATTTGAAAGTACTACGAGGCAATACCTATCCAAGCCACAAAACCCTAAATATAAAATACCCTAAATATAAAATACAGCAGCCAACCAAATTAAAAATGTTTAAAGCATTCCTATATTTCATTACAATTGGCATCCGATTCCACAACCTGCATTTGAATTGCCTGAGCAAATGCAAATTCAAAATTTTTTAATTGCCATTGCGAGCAAATAAAATTTAATTTTTTTAGGATTTTGAAAATGTTTGTACAAAATATGAAAGAAATTTATTTGGTATGTAACTTTGAATTGCTATATTTTAAACAGTTTTTGTCGCATTACTATTATTTAAAAAGTTACTGTAAGGTATTGTTGTCATTTAAAGTGTGTTTTTCTAAAATAATGCTGATTGAGAATAATGCGAATGCAATTACTTGTATTATAAATGCTATTTTTGGATGCACTTTGCAAAAAATTCTAATGTACAGAAAAAAAATTGTTTTTCTTTTGATTTTTTTGTAAGTAGGCTTACTTTTTGATGCCAAATACTTATTCCTAGGAAACTACATGCTACTAGAATTGGATGATGAAATACTTCTTCCCTATTTCATCATGTATTGTGTTCAGCGTGTATACACACTAGAGTGGCATTTTTTCCCTTACTTTTGAAATTCAAGGATTGCCGGGCCGCATATTATGCCACTTGATGAAAAAATGTTATGCTATAAATTTGGGGAAAATTGGACAATGTTAACACGTCGCGCCCGAAGGTCAAAGTTCAAAAATTTTGAAATTATGTTTTTCTAAGTGACAGATTGTTGCAATATACTTATTTTTCGGCAGATTTTTGCGAAACTTGGTGGGTTTGCAACACAGAAGTTACTTTGTATCTGGTAAAAATTTAGGCAACATGGGGCAACGTTAACACGTAGCGCCTTTAGGTCAAAGTTTTTTTTTTTTTTTTTTTATTTTTTTTTTTTTTATTTTTTTTTTTCTATTTTTACCAGATAAACAACAAGTTCATAGTTACAATTCTACGAAGTTTGTGGTAAAAATCTGGTAAAAAATGAGTATGTTGCTCGAAGCTGACTATTGGAAATACATAATTCATCAATTTTTGAACTTTGACCTTGAGGAGGTAAGTGTTAACGTCGCCCAATTTTGACCTAATTTTTACCAGATTAAGAGGAACTTCACTGTTACATTTGTACCGAGTTACATTTGTACCGAAATCCGAATAAAAATTAGTATGTTTCTGCAAGTTGTCTATTGGAAATAGATAAATTAAAAATGTTTCAACTTTGACTTAAAGGCGCTACGTGTTAACGTTGCCCCATGTTGCCTAAATTTTTACCAGATACAAAGTAACTTCTGTGTTGCAAACCCACCAAGTTTCGCAAAAATCTGCCGAAAAATAAGTATATTGCAACAATCTGTCACTTAGAAAAACATAATTTCAAAATTTTTGAACTTTGACCTTCGGGCGCGACGTGTTAACATTGTCCAATTTTCCCCAAATTTATAGCATAACATTTTTTCATCAAGTGGCATAATATGCGGCCCGGCAATCCTTGAGTAGAAAGAAAAAAAATTTTCATACAAAAAAATGCCACTCTAATACACACCTATGTACACATTTGTACATATGTGTGTACAATTCTGTGACAAGCAAAAGTAGCAAAGATCGAATCAAACTATTAGTTGGAGCGAGATGAAAAATCATTAAAAATAGAAAAATTCTTTGTCCCAGAAAAAGAGAACATTTATTTAATAAATACTATTCTAAATTTTACAAAAATGTTTTTTTTTGAAAATCGATGGGGGAAAACGCACTGCAAAATGCACTTTAAAACTGCATTTGCATACAATTTTTTTTTTAAACTGCAAATCATAAAATAGACAAAAACAGCTTTCAGAAACTTTTTAAATCTTTGAAAAATTCGGTCCACTTATGGAAATGTGGCTCTTCAAAGTTCACTACTTTTTCCATTTTTTGAAAAACGCTAATAACAATTTTTAACAATTTTAAAAATCTAAAAACGCAAATGTATATTTGGCTCCATAGAGTCTCTCCGTGCAAAACTTGAAGAAAATCGGAAGACCTTCGGTGAGATTTGTGGCGTTTTCTCATGGAATGAATGATATGTATTTAAATTTTCTTTAAAAAAACATATTAGTTGATGTTTCCTTATGAAGAGGACAAAAACTGAACAGAATTAGACATGATTAGACTACTACTACGTTTATACGAGAGCTTTTATTGTGATAACATATCGGGATGTGTCAATAAAGTACGTGCAAGTAAAACGTATTTGTTTGACTTATCGCAAAATGATATCACAATATAAGCTCTCGTATAATCGTAGAATATGTTAGATTAGATTGAATTGAATTGATTTGAATCGAATTGAGTTGAATTGAATTGAAATGAATTTAATTGAATTGAATTGAATTGAGTTGAATTGAATTGAATTGAATTGAATTGAATTGAAGGGAATCGCATTATATTGAATTGAATTGAATTGAACTTAATTTAAATGACTTAAATTGGATTGAATTGAATTGAATTGAATTGAATTGAATTCAATTGAATTAAATTGAATTGAATTGAATTGAATTGAATTGAATTGAATTGAATTGAATTGAATTGAATTGAATTGAATTGAATTGAATTGAATTGAATTGAATTGAATTGAATTGAATTGAATTGAATTGAATTGAATTGAATTGAATTGAATTGAATTGAATTGAATTGAATTGAATTGAATTGAATTGAATTGAATTGAATTGAATTGAATTGAATTGAATTGAATTGAATTGAATTGAATTGAATTGAATTGAATAGAATTGAATTGAATTGAACTGAATTCAATTCAATTCAAATGAACTGAACTGAATTGAATTGAATTGAATTGAATTGAATTGAATTGAATTGAATTGAATAGAATTGAATTGAATTGAATTGAATTGAATTGAATTGAACTGAATTGAATTGAATTGAATTGAATTGAATTGAATTGAATTGAATTGAATTGAATTGAATTGAATTGAATTGAATTGAATTGAATTGAATTGAATTGAATTGAATTGAATTGAATTGAATTGAATTGAATTGAATTGAATTGAATTGAATTGAATTGAATTGAATTGACTTGAATTGGATTGAATTGAATTGAATTGAACCGAATTGAATTGAATTGAATGGAATGGAATTATATTATATTGAATTGAGCTGAATTGATCTGAATTTAATTGAATTGAATCTAATTGAATTAAAATCAATTGAATATAATAGAACTGAACTGAATTGATTTCAAATGAATTGAATTGAATTGAATTTAATTAAATTGAATGGAATTTTGTTAATAACGTTTAATTTTAAAATTAAAACGTAAATTATATTCCATTTTGCAGTGCGTATTTAATATATAATTTTGAAGTTTAATTCATATTCACGTTAAACTTATTTTCATGAAAATCCTATAAAGTGTAAAAACTTAATTTAAATACTAATTGCAATTATGTAATTGTTATTCATATCATAAAATTTGTTGTGAAATAAAAAAAAAATGTAATATCTTATGTAGATCTTATTCAACCCATACAATTATATTTTAAAATATGATATTTTAAAATATGATATAAAAAATTCATTAATAGTGGTATTCATGAAAGCTCGAAAGAACCGCGTAAACTCGAAATAATCGTAAACTTGCACAGCAAACGTCAAAACAAACAAATTTCCCATACAAAGCGACTTGCTCAAAAGTGGAAAGTTTTCGAGGCAAATTTGCTGCGCAAACGTGGGATGGAGAAACGTGTAAACTTTTGACATTTCGTTGTCATCTGACTAGGATGGATAAATAAGGTGATAGCACTAGAACAGTAGAAAAAGTACACATACATAATACATGCAATTGCTACTGCTACCACCTTATGTATCCATCTTGGTCAGCTGATACGGTTTTGAGCACAACTACGCTGAGCAACTTTACCTGGTGCCTCATGCAACGGTGCGAGGGAAACTTGCGCTGAGCAAAAGTTCTCGGCTTTCAAGTTTGCATGAATGCCGCTAATATTTGATAATTATGTATATCGTTCTTTGTTCAATTTCTAAATTTGTGTAAAGATATTTGACACAAATTGAGTAAAACCCGGGTAGCCGGTTAGCCGACGTCAAATAAGCGGTTTTCGGTTAATTCGAAAATTAAGTTTTATAAAAAACTGGCACACGGGTTTTTGCAAGAAGTTAACAGGTTTCGCCGGATTTTCGGTTTCGGTTTTGAACCCTCTAAAACTTATGCTATATTTCACCATCTTTACAATTTTGAAAATGCAACCCAATTATATTAAAATTTAAAATTATATATTAAAAAATAAAAATGTGAAATTGCATCTCGCGTTTTCTTCAAGTGCATTGCAATTTATCCCGGCACAGATTCTAAACTTTATTTTGATGAAAACTTGATTTCCGACTAACTAAGAATGGCGTCCGTTATCTCGCCAAAATATCGGCCTATTCATTACCTGAAATTTAAGCCCATGATCTAGGCAACGTTTGGTTCCAACAAGATGGGGCTACTTGTCACACAGCCGGTGAAACCATGGCATTATTGCAACAGAAATTCGGCGAGCATTACATTTTACGCTTCGTACCGGTGAATTGCTCGCGTGGGTCATGTCATATCACGACAATTATAATTTGTAGTTTAATTTAAATTACTTATATATACTTATTTTCAAAGCATTTCCTTCATATCTGTCAGTTTTCGTTTTCAAATATGTTTTACAGTACAGGTGTATGAATTTGAAAGTACTACGAGGCAATACCTATCCAAGCCACAAAACCCTAAATATAAAATACCCTAAATATAAAATACAGCAGCCAACCAAATTAAAAATGTTTAAAGCATTCCTATATTTCATTACAATTGGCATCCGATTCCACAACCTGCATTTGAATTGCCTGAGCAAATGCAAATTCAAAATTTTTTAATTGCCATTGCGAGCAATGGTTATTCTTTTTCATTTGCATTAGATACAGTAGTGCAAAGTAAAATCCAATGCCAATTAAAAACCCCTATGTATGGTGGTAGCAATGACAGGTATTTTCTATCTGTGTGAGAGGCCTTTCCCGATTTGGTAATAAACATCAATCTTGTATCCCTCCACCCTCTTCGCATGCATCTGAAGTTTATACATGCAATATATACTTATACATTTATCAGCCAGGGGATCAATAGACCGGCCACATCCTGAAATTCCACCGGTGATTTTATGTTGGGCCCGGGAGACTTAAAGGCTTCGAAGCTATTCTTCTTATAGCCCATTTAATCCTGAATTGAGATACATTTTCAATGGGAACTTCTGATCTTTGAGGAGGTTGTTCGCTTACAGCGTCCTCCTAGTACAGCGAGTTCCCAGGGAAATGAATGTCTATATGGAGATTGAGGCAACCTACAGGTGGCCCACTGCACATACGAGTCATTCAGCTACCCTAGCGTTGTATTGCCTGACGACAGTATTTTCCTTAGCCTCGGCGATTCGGATGTATCCTCTATTGACTTACAGAAGATCATCTTCCGACGACTTGACATTCAGTCGTCGGCATGACTTCATTCTATCCACAAGGTCGACAAATATGCACTTCCATTCCACCAGGGAGGTAATTTCTTCCCCCTACAATCCGTTCTTGGGCAAGAGATTTATGATGACTTGTTGGGATCACCAAACTGCTCTTGCAAGTCTTTTCATTCATTGTTCCAATCCGACTGTATTCCGATGAATTTGTGATCAGAGAACGGGTTGTCATTCCCTGTCCATCTCATACAGGTCCTCCATGGCGCAAAGTACGCTATACCAGTAAATAAGCATAAGCGAAAATTTCAATTTAAATTTTTCAATTATTTATTCATCCTCATATCAGGTACAGTTATAATATAAAATTACAGTATTCTTGAGTTATTATCTATTTGATATTACAACAAGTAAGTCTTTACATAATAATATTTTCTTAACACAGTCTCCTGTAATTATTGTGCCTGACAATCATTTTGCGTGCAGGGTTCGATGTAAAGTATTGAAAGAAAATCATTCCGAATTGTCCAAAACATAGGCACCGAGTGAGCTGCGAGCTTAAATTTTTTATAGTATTAAATATGAAATTCATTAAAACGGGCCAACACTGTATATAGCTTTTTAATTGCACAAAGATAATAAACCAATTACATTTTAATACAATTGTTTATATGTATAAATGTAAGTCTGTATCTGCGAATGTACTTGAGTGTTATGGAATCCCTTTTGTCTTCCATATCTGCAATAAAACACTCATCACTGACATTTTGTAACAAGTTTCGTAACCTTGCATTGAGTCTTAAATCCGGTAAATCGCTGGCGAAAGACCACAAAATGTTCACTCTAACACATAGAAAGTCTAGGAAAATATCGCTGGAAATAAATGTGAAGTAATTAATTAATCTAAATAAAAATACTATTACATTTCGATTATATACAGTTTATAACATAAACGTATACTATTATAATTATAAGCGTATACTATTATAATAAGTGGAAAGCTGAAGAGGGACAAAGTTGATAAATCAATGTAAGGCAACATATTGTAGAATTTACCACTTTCCTCTCAAAATGTATGGTTGAAAACAGCGTAGGAAGAGAATCAGGTGTCCTTAAAAAATTCCCTAATTATTTTAAATTTGAAAAACTAGTTTTAGTTATTAAAACCCTCATGGTTTTATGCAAGAAAGATCTGACTACGGAAGTCAAAGCACAGTAGCACAGTTACCGCATTAAAATTGTTGATACTAGACCATCGAAATATCCAGCCATTTGGTACGTGCATCTATAATTTTAACGTCTATACCTTGACGAAACTATTCGGTAGCACATACTTGCATAAAACTATTCATTCGTGTATAGAACATAGAAATTGATGAATATAACAACATGACATTTATTGTGTAGGCAGTCGATTTTTGCTTCAAGTACGGAACGGGACGATTGGTCACGTTATGTATGTGTATATTGAATATACGGGATCACTTTTGTTTGGGTTTGTAAAAGCTGATTAAGACTTTTGTGTGCTCATTCATCAAGCATTATTTTTAGCGTCAAAAAAACTATCACCCAAACCGAGAAAAGGCTTGATAAGTACTATGATAAATTCTGCAGTACTTCCGCCCAACGTTCAGGTTCGTCATGGCGTGAATGCTCGTGTGTGATATCATTTTCTGCCTCGAGAGGGTGTCTGATCGTGTGTGAAAATTCAGTTACGTGCACAGAGCAAGTTTAAAGATAACAGCAAACAATAATAACAACAGTTTCCCATTACATCACATCAGGGAGAGCTTCTCACAGCCTGTGAGTTGTGTGCTTTCCAGCTTTCATAGTCACTGATTGGGACCTACAGTTTTATTCCGGTTCCGAAATGTATTTTGAGAAGCTTTTTCATGGCTAAATACTCGATAGTGTTGAATGTATGTATGTATGGTGTGAATGTATGGTGGACAGAACCAGTGTTACCATGTTGGCATAATTTGTGCCGCTTTGGCATAATTTTTTTGATTTTGGCACTTGCTTTTTGAAAAATTATTCCAAGTGCCGTTTAGCACAATTTCCTCAACATTTTTCCATTTTTTTAAATTTAGTGCAATTTTTTAGCACAATCTTCTTGGCAAACGGCACAATATTTCGTACTGAAAGTTTCTCCCTTTAATTTATCTGAAAATGTTACATCATTATTATCGGTATATAAGGTACAATATCACATTTTTAGGTTACTGGCTAACGAAGCAGCTCCACATTCGTAAAAGCAAAAAAATTTAAAAAATTCGATATAGAGATAAATGACAAAATTCCTTATAAATTTACTATAAAGCGATCCACAGACTTGTCACTCATGAGCATGAACATCAGATATCGTTGAAGTTTATTGCCGGTTTACCGCCCTTCTTGTTACCAAATAAGAATGTAACCGTAGTTGTACGCATTACTATCAAGTTCACAAAATATTTTGGTAGTATGTATTTTTCAAATTCATCTGTCAGATAAAAAGTTATCGACCAAGCTCATGCTCATGAATGACAAGTCTGTGGTTCGCTTTAGGGATGTCAAAATCCTCAACTCATTAGTGACAAAACCTGTTGTAAAACGTACTTCTTGACCTGGAATAAACATATGGACGATTATTAACAAACTTAAAATTAGTCGTATTGGACCTTAAGGTGCCTTCAATATCAAGATGTGACTTTTGTAAACTGGTCTAAATTCTAGTACTTCTCAAAGCTCCAAATATAAACTTCAGGAAAAATCTCCGGGTTCATTATGAGGGAAATATCCGACAAAGAAAATTTCAAGTAAAGACGATTTGACCACTGTTAGCGGGAATAAGTGGAACGGATTCCAAAAGAAAATTTCCAAAACTTGGGAATTTCTATTGTAAGATGATTGAAAGAAATTGTCAAAAACAGTGAACCTCAAACAAAATAATAAATTATTCTTTTATGTTTTATTTAAAAAATGTTATACGATAATTATAGGAGCTGAAAATCACCCTTAGTATAACCTTCGTTGTTGTTGTAGAAATTTTTAAAATATTTGAAGTTAGTGTTAAGACACAGGAGGCTATAACAAATTAAAACCATAATAATACTTATTATTATGTTAAACGGTTAACGAACTGCTGTTTAAAGTTGAGATGAGCACCCATTTCTTGGAGGGACTGTATGTGTTTCGGACTCAATGGGTTTGCAAACGGCACAATTTTTGAGAACATTTTGCATAATTTTTTAGTCATTCTCTGGCAACACTGGACAGAACAGGGCTCCAACCCAACTTTTCATGTACCAGAGCCGCGCACACTACCATTGAAACACCGACATATACATATTGTTACGAATAAGTAAAAGCTTTTGCTTTCTCTAAATGACTCTACTAACATTATTTAAATAACAGACGGTTAGTGCTGCGCCTGAAAGTATGCATTGTAACAACATACCAGCTCGCTAAACCAGTAACACGAATTCGCCTCAGATATAATTCTCCATCATTCGAGATGATTCTACAAAGATAAGTAACGGCTAGAAGGTTCTTGAATTCGCTAGATATAACTTCAGTTGAGTATAATGAGTTGGTATAAATAGCGGAGGTCTTTGGAATGGGGAGTTCAGTTTGTGATTAACCGCCGTAAAGTAAGCAACGCGATTTGATAGTAGAACATAAGACTTATTAAAGTGGTGTAAATAAAGTAAACTGTTGTACTATAGAAGTAAAATAAAAGGAATTTAATTTAAAACGTAATTTAAAACGAACCTTGTTTTATTAGTGGGAATAACTTACTTTTACTTTTATTGACTATATTATAACCTCATGAGGTCAAAATATTACAATATTAATTAAACAAATATTAATTAAACAAACAAATTAAACAAATTTCAACATATTCTTCCAACTGGCTCTATTCTTCGCCTTTTCTCGCCAGTTGGTAACACCAAGGATACGGAGAGATTCTTCTGCCTGGTCTTTCCAGCGGAGTCTTGGTCGTCCTCTTTTCCTGCTTCCATCGGGTACGTTATCAAAAATCTTTCGCACTGGCTCATCTTCATCCATTCTGATAACATGGCCTAGCCAACGCAATTGGCCCACTTTGATCCGTCTAGCTATGTCCACCTCAGAATAGAGATTATATAGCTCTGCGTTCCAGCGACGTCGGTACTCGCCGTTTTCCCTAACAGGACCATATATTTTACGGAGAATTTTTCTCTCGAAAACTCCCAGGTGTTTTTCATCCGCTTGCGATATGACCCAAGTTTCGGAGCCATATGTCAAGGCAGGTAGAATGAGAGTCTGATATAGGTGGACTTTTGTCCATCGAGAGAGGACTTTGTTCCTAAACTGCTTGCTGAGCCCAAAATAACATATATTTGGAAGCACAATTCTCCTATCTATCTCCAGGCTGACGTTTTTGTCCTTGTTCACGGCGGATCCAAGGTAGACAAATTCATCTACCACTTCAAAATTAATCGGTTCGAGAGGTTTCTCTAGTCGTTGACACCATCAATTTTGTCTTGCCCTCATTAACAGCAAGATCCACCTTCGCTGCTTCCTTTTCGATTCTTGAAAATACTGCAGTAACCTCTCGCAATGATGTCTATGTCGTCAGCATACGCCAGCAACATATGGCTTTTCGTGTTAATGGTCTTTTTCGTATTTAATGCAGCCTTTCTCATTATTATCTCCATTAAGATGTTGGAGAGATTGCATGAAAGTGTGTCGCCTTGTCTAAGTCCTCGCTTGGTACAGAATGGTTCAGTGAGGTCTTTCCCCACTTTCACTGCTGATTTGGAGTTGGTCAGTGTAATTCTACAGAGGCGGATCAGTTTTGCCGGAATCCCAAGTTCAGACATAGCTTCGTACAGTTTTCCCCATATGGGGCTATCGAAAGAAGCTTTGTAATCTACAAAATGGTGGTATGTATCGATTTGCTTTTCGAGGGTCTTTTCCAGGATTTGGCGTAGCGTGAATATTTGGTCAGTTGTGGACTTGCCAGGTATAAAATCACACTGATAAGGTCCAATCAGGTTTTCAATAATTGGCATTAGTCTTTGACATACCGCAATAGTTGGAACAGACACACGGATCGCCCTTTTTGAATACAGGACATAATACCCTAAGTCTCCAATAGTCGGGCATAGATTCCCCCAGCCATATACCACATATCAGTTGATGCATGTGGGCTATCAGTCCTTCGCCACCTGCCTTAAAAAGTTCAGCGGGTAGGCCATCCGCACCAGCGGCTTTATTATTCTTCAGGCGGGAGATCGCCGTTCTAATCTCGTCTTGGTTGGGGGGTGCAATCTATACTATCTTCCACTATCATTACCTCCTGATCTTCAGTGGAAGAATCTGAGTGGAGTAGTGCTGAAAAGTGGTCTCTCCACATTTTGAGCACACACTGCTTCTCAGTCACCAGATTCCCATTCTCGTCCTTGCAGGAGGGCAGCCCATTATTAGGCCCGGTGGCCGATCTTCTTACCCTCTGGCAAAACTTTCGGGATTCACCATTCATCCTGCACATTTCTGTTCTTTCACTCTCTCTCTGCTCCCACTGCCATTTTTTTCGCCTAAATAGTTGGTTTTACTCCCTTCTCAGCCTCTTGTACCGCTCACCTCGCAGCACGCGTTGTAACTGACTGTTTCGTTGCCATACGTGCAGCGTCTTTTTCATCAGTTGCAATGCGACATTCTTCGTCGTACCATGGTTTATCCCTTTGCGGTCCTTGATAGCCAAGTTCAGTCCTTGCAGCGGTTTCCAAAGAATGGGAGATGTGCTTCCACTGCGCATCTGGGTCTTTAGGAGGGGGGGTATTCTGCTCTAGCAGGAAAGAGAGTTTCTGTCGATAGGACATTGATATCTCCGGTATTTGTAGCTTGTCAATATCCAGCTTTTCCTGTGTTCGGCTTCGTACGTTTTTCGCCCTGCTCAATCTCGTGCGAACTTTCGCAGCCACCAGGTAATGATCCGAGTCGATATTGGCACCTCGAATCACACGTACATCCATTACACTAGAAGAGTGCCTGCCATCTACTACCAAGTGATCAATCTGGTTCTTCGTCCGTTGATCAGGAGATATCCAGGACGCCTTATGAACGTCCTTATGCTGGAATAGTGTGCTACTAACTAGCATGTTCTTTGCAGCAGCGAAGTCTATCAGTCTCATTCCATTATCGGAGGTGGTATCATGTAGACTGTGATTACCGATGGTTGGTCAAAAGACACTTTCCTTTCCTAATTTGACATTAAAATCGCCTAGAATAATCTTAATGTCGTGGTTAGGGCAGCGTTCATATACGTCCTCCAGGCGCTCATAAAATTTGTATTTGACCTCATCATCTTTATCCTCTGTCGGTGCGTGCACACAAATTAACGAGATATTGAAATATTTCGCTTTGATGCGAATTGTGGCTATGCGGTAACTCACTGGGTTGAACCTTGAAACTAGGTGTCGCAGTCTCTTGCCTACTATAAATCCGCACCCAAATTCGTGCTTACGCTCATGGCAGCTGTAGTAAATATCGAAGTTTTTCCTTCTGGTGCAACCATATCCTGTCCATCGCATTTCCTGGATCGCTGTGATGTCAGCTTTATATTTTCCGAGGACATCCGCCAGTTGGAAAGTGGCACCAGTCCTGTATAACGTTCGAACATTCCAGGTACATATCTTTAAATCAAGATCCTTATAACGTTTGCGAGGGTCGTCAACAGGTGGGGGATTTCTTTGTTCATTATATTTGCTGTGTATTTTCATTGCCAATATAACGGTGGCGGGGGAGGCAAACTCAGCCCACCGTGGTTTGCATTTTACCTACTGCCAGGATGATTATGTTTCAGCCGCCCATTATGGATCAGACGCTGACCAGAATGCAGTGTGTCGAAACTGGATTTTGGTTTCTTCAATTTTGATCCGCCGTTGGCCAGGGGTGTTGGCTCATCCGCCTACAAAGGACAGAAGAATATGTCCACTACTTCGAAGAGCTTCAGTGACAGGGTCACCTAATAATCCTGAGACGTATCAGTGATCGCATTACCACTCAGGTTGCTCATTCGTTTCGCCTTCTCACTTTAGCTAGGTAACGGAGGTTTCCGATAAGCCATTGCCCAGGACATACTGCGTGGAAGTAGTGAGCTGTTTGGACTGCCCAATGAAGGAATCATTTCTGGCCACTCCCAAGTGAATGGCTATCAGAAACTTTCCACCTCCAAGGACAGTCCCATGTTGGGAATAAAACAACGCAAAAAGGACGAATAAGGAAATTCGTAACAATATGTTAAAAGTGTTAAAAAGGTTTAGCATGTAATGACTCATATAAATTGAATAGCTCATATTTGGGCCGATTTCTCATCTTAAATATTTTACTCAGTAAATTTAAACTATGATGCATTTGACTTCATCAAAATAAGATTATCCCTAAAGAGATTAAGATTAACAAATATTTCAACTGCAAAAGGGAACAAATAAACGACATAATTTGACTATATATAGTTCCTTTGTGTGTCACTACTGTGACGTGATGCGAATGAATAGTCAAAGGATTATCAGAGGAATGGATACAAGTTTATACTAGGTGTATGAGTCAGCGTCATTGGGACAAAAATTGTTCCTTTTTTTAGCCTTGTAGGTGACTTCATACTCAGTACATTAAGAAGTGAATATAATTTCAATTATGTATATAAACTACAGTGCCAGCCAGATTTTCTCAGAGAAAATAAACAGAAGACTGTTAAATAAATCAAACATAAAACTGTAAATTGTAAATAATGTGAATCTCAAAACAATTTAAATTTTCGTTTCCCAAGACGATGTTTTCCAGTGTTTTAGTGACTCTTTTATTTAGCTTCCTTAAAATAACGCAATATAAAATTAAATAGTTATTGTTGAGAACTTTAAATATTTAAGATCGGAATTAGTCTTTTAAATTTTTCTACCCAAATCCGTCATTATTTTTTTGAAACGGGTTATAATAAACCATACTCGTGCCACTATTTACTCTAGGTTCCAAGAGCAAAGCGATCTAGGTGATCTTTGCAACAACTTTTAAAAACAACTATAATTTTTTTGAAGAATTTAATATATTGTTACGATAAAAATTTCCTAAATTGTTTGGCTTAACTAACATCTCTGTCAGAATAGCACTGTTAGATTACAAACAGTTTGTGGTGTGTATTGCAGCTTGGTTGTCTAATGTTGATTGCCCCTTAAGGTATGCAGTCTCTGTGAATTGAAAAGCTACCACGTACCAACTCCCACTAACTATTATTTCGCTAAAAGCCTTCAAGAAGAATCGATAAAGTAGATGGCGCTATTTTCGAGATGGATAGCACGTTTGAGAGTTGAACTAATATACATAAACGGGTAAAGCTATACATCGTCGAGTAAAGATTTATTATAAATTGTTAGGTTTGTACTGTCCAGGTAAAGTAAGAAAAACTGTCGTACTTATCGTAATTTTAAAATAACATTGTTTTATTAGGAATTAGGAAACTCGTAACAATATATAAACAGAGACAAAAAACTTATTGTACAAATTTAGATATAATTCGAAACTTTAACCTGGTTACAATATTTGCAATTCAGGTAAAATTGTTTATGGGTATCGTTTGAAAAACATAGTTTTTACTATAAATTCTTTATATATGACACATGGTTTTTTATCTTATTGATTATTGGTGTGTATGGGAGGTACCACGCCCCTTTGCCCAATCCCGCCCATATTTGCAGCAGATCTTAGAATATGTACCTACACCTAACCAACATACCCAATTTTGGTCAAATACCGTTAACAGGAGCAGAAATAATGGATTTTTAATTTGTGATTTGTATGGGAGGTACCATGCCCCTTTGTCCAATCCCGCCCATATTATATATCCTGTTGGAACCACATATCCTCCAAGTCCATATTATTCAATTGGGGCCAAAAATATTCGGTTATCATTGAACGGTAGCGTTTCGCATTCACAGTAATGTGCCGGTCTTGATCATCACGGAAGAAGTACGGCCCAATGACGGCGCCGGCCCATAAACCGCACCAAACCATAATTTTGTTAACTCATGGATTACGTGTGGATTGGTGTTTGACCAATAACGCATATTTTGCTTATTGACGAAGCCATTCAGCCAGAAATGAGCCTCATCGCTGATTAAGTTGGCCTCTTAAAGTTGAGGCCACTTACTCCAAATTTCGGTAGTAAATTTTAATAATTTCGACTCGTTGTTGGCTCGTATATCTTTCCATGATGAAATGGCAAACCTTATTGAAGAGAAATGTCAAAAGAGCGGGAAAAAATATGGCGTCGTTTGCTGTCCCTATCGATTTACTTTGGTAGCGTCTCTGTTGAAAAACCCTTTATTTCAATGGGTGAGCCTTTAACAATGTAAAGTCAGTCGCAATAACTGCGGCACTTACGGCTCTGGGGGTTGACAGTAACATCAGATTGTTTGTCCACAACCTTCTTATAAAGAGACGCATTTTTGATAGTTTAGGGTCAACGGATCTCTACAGATTTCTCAGCAGGAGAACGCCTCAAGGAATTGTTTTGCTGTCTCTGATATGGAATCTCTCCATGAGCGTCATTATACTTTCTCTCGAGATGATGGGTGTTAAAGCTATTGCCTCCGCAGATGACGTGGCACTAGTGTCAGGGGAAAGTTTCCAAGTTATTTTAGGAACGTCCTGCTATAAGCCCTTGATACCAACACAAGATGGGCTTCGGATAACGGTCATGGGGTGAACCCAACCAAGATAGAACTGTTTCTATACAGTAGGAAGAATAAGATACCAAGTTTTGTACCTGTCTCCTTAAGGCGTATTGAAATTCCCTTATCTGAAAGGTCAAAATAAGTTAAAGTTCAATAAAAGTTAAACTTCAAATCCAAAATCTGCCTTCGCAGTTTATCGCGGATCTCGTAATGAGATGGCTGACCGGTCTACCGGTTTTTTGTGATATCCTCCGGTCGACGTATGTCCAAAAAAATTACATAAACTGGTTATTTTTGTGTCAGTTCTACATCTTTTGAATTTCTTCTGTTCCAAAATGTCAGCTATCTTTACAAATGTAAATTTAATTTTTAAAGAAGAAGAATCTTTTAAAAAATTTAATTTTGTTTAGAGAAATTCAAAAATTAATTTACGAAAGAAAAGAAGTAATAATTGTTTAAAATGCATATATATAAAAAATAAAGAAACAAATTACTTAGAAGGTAAAAAGAAGAGGTACGCAGGGCCGTGCGCAGGAATTTATTTCGGCGGGGTTTTAAGCACTTTACCAAAAATAAATACGAAAATTATTTTTAACTATCAATATGACTTTTTGAGGTGAGCTCAAATATACATATATTATTTTTTGCTCAGTCCAATAAAAATAATATCTCCTGATACCGAGCCACAGACAACGCAAATGACTTTTCAAAAAAGAACCTCGTTTAATTAGAAGAAAACACACATAACAATTTACAAAATTTACTAAAAACTAAATTACAATTTTCCAAAAATATTTTGCTCACGGGCCTGGAGGTACGTACTAACTTTTCAATTGCTTTCTCATAGAATTTGAGGATTTGGTCAAATTCTATTCATAAATACTACGTTTGATTTTAAACGTATTGTATAAATAACGGGTTTGCTTTTTAAATTTAAAAAACCAACCCGTAAAAAACATAGTTTTTGACTATAAATTCTTTATATATGACCACGCCCCCTTGTCCAATCTCGCCAATATTTGCAGCAATTCTTAGAATATATACACCTAACCAACATACCCAATTTTGTTCAAATACCGTTAACAGGAGCACAAATAATGGATTTTTAATTTGTGATTTGTATGGGAGGTACCACGCCCCTTTATCCAATTTTTTTTCGTCGTCGCCATTAGTTTATTTTTGTCGTCGCCATTAGTTTGCCTGCGAAGTTTCACCTCGATTGGATCACGGGAAAAGGGTTAAAAATCAATCCAACATTTTTTCGGCATACATACATACTAAAGATCTGCAGCAAGACATTCATTTACACAGTGCAACACGAAAAAAAATAACCATATACGGACACCACTACGTGATAAAAGACTAAAAAAAAAGACCCGTGTCTCCCAATTTTTCCCAAAGTCATGCACTTTTTTTTATGGGCCGCCAAAGATTTGGGGCCTCGGTATCATTTTCGTAAAAATGTGATCATTTTCTCAGGCTCATATCTTGCAAACCGTTCAGAATAATATATAAAATCAAAAAAACTTCACCTTCCAGATCAAAATCGCAAAAAACTTAAAAAAAATCGATTTTTTTTACCTTTTTTCCCGTGTTCAGGTCCATAGGTAGCAAACCGTTCAAAATTCAAGGAAACAATCAACTACAAAAATTTACCAAAGGTCTCAATAAACAAATTTCTAGAACATATAAACTTCCTAGAGATGATTCTTAACACTGTTTAGGTAGCACGCAAAAGTGAAAAATTTGCCGAACATTTTTTAATTTCATTTTTTTTACCTTTTTCTCCTGTTCATGTCCATAGGTAGCAAAAAATGAAATATGCCTGGCCAGAACCATGTGTTTGTCCAAGTGTTAACACCGTTTAGGTAGCGCTTAGGTATCACGCGATCATGCACCGACAGCAGCAGCACAGGCAATGCAGTAAGCTCATCGCAGCACACAATATAAAAGCGACACGACGCTCAAATCGAGGCATTACACAGCGCGACGTCAACGAGAGCTCAGCGGTGAAAGTTATAAAGTGAAAGTGAAAGTAAAAAAAGTGAAAGTGCTACAGTATAATTCGCACACAACATTGGCAACTGACAATTTCAATATGCAGTGTGAAAATATTGATTTATTTTGATACGTTTGCGGTCATCAAACCAGAAAAAAAACATCTACAAGATTTCAGAAGGAAAAGAATCTTTTAACTAGTGAATTCAAAAGAGCATATACATTGTTTTTCGACGAAGTGGACTTGACCGGTGAAAATTACACACCTAATACAGTGTGTCGCCAATGTTATAACAATCTCATGGCATGGTTGAGTGGAGGCAGAGGTACTATGAAATATTGTAAGCCGGTAAACTGGATTAATCGTCCAGGTGATCATGATGCAACCAGTTGCTATGCATGCGTAAATTACACATGTCGTCTAAATCGACATTCTGAGAAGAACAAAATTTATAAAGTAACTGCAACAGCCACACTACCAGTGCTTGCACCTGAAAATGTTGTATCACCAAGGCCGCCAACTCCAGATCGTACTACAGAATTTACAGCAATGAGTACAGCAAGTGGTGTTACTTATGAAGATCCATTTGATACCGATTATGAGCCCCAACAGGGAAGAGATGGACCACAACTAATAACACAAATGGAAATGGATTTCATTGTGGCCATATTGGGATTATCGCAGCGACTTGCAATATTTTTGACAGCTTTTTTAAAGCAAAGAAAACTCACACATGCTAATGTTAACTCTACGGCGTACCGCAAACGACAAGCTGAATTTCAGATGCTCTACACTCTAAATGATGACAATTCGTTCGCTTACTGCAACGATATAAAAGCTTTGGTGGTAAAAATGGGAATGAACTACATCGCTAGTGAGTGGAGATTATTTATTGATGGTTCTGTTTCAAGCTTGAAAGCAGTGTTGTTTCATGTGTCGAACCGAAAACCTTCCATTCCGCTAGCAATGGGTATCAACATGAAAGAAAGCTATGAAACATTGAAAGATATAATGGAAAAAATCAAATATTTCGAAAATAAATGGAAGATTTGCAGTGATTTGAAGGTCATCAACATTTTGCAAGGGATCATCGATAAGGGCGGCTTCCCAAAATTCTTTTGTTTTCTTTGTAATTGGGATTCACGCTCACCTCTGAATCAATTCCAATGTAACTCGTGGAGGCCAAGAGGAAGTGTGGATGAACAAATACAACAACATAGACTGAAGAATGCACCTTTAATTGACAATACTCAAGACATCTTGCTGCCACCGCTCCACATAAAATTGGGAATTGTTAAAAAATTCATCGAAGTGGCCGTTGTAAATTGTCCAAACGCATTCGACTATTTGAAAAGCGTTTTCCCAAAGCGTAGCGATGACAAAATTAAAAAAGGTATTGTAGTAAGTTTAAAACGAATTTTTGTTCACCTAATTGTACTATTTACACTATGTTAATGTTTTCTTTTCTGTCTTTATTTTTTGTTTTCATTTAACAGACATACTTAATGGCCCTGACATTAGAAAGCTATTCAAGAGCAACTTTAATTCATCGCTTGATGAAAATCATTCAATGGCATGGATTTACCTTCAGCGTGTATGCACCAGAGTCTTGGGAGGGGATCGAGACGCGGAACCGGAAGCAAGAGAATGGGTGAAACTAATGCAGCATTATTTAGAGATAATCGGCGCATCGATGACATTAAAGCTGCATTTTCTTCATTTTCATTTTGACGATTTTATCAAACAACTCCCTACCGAATCCGATGAGCAAGGAGAACGGTTTCACCAAACCACAATGCCCATGGAAAAACGGTACAAAGGCAAAAACCTCGACGCATTGCTTGCAGAGGTATGTTGGTGGAGTCACAAGATCACCCTGTATGATGTTAGTGAAGTATTTGAAGAAGAAAGAGCTGATGATGGAGGGCAGTCTGGAAGCAACGTGCCTGTGGACACCATAATTGCTGAATCAGAGTCAGATTCGGACGACGATTTGGATCCACAACTTAAGAGAGCGCGATTTGCAAGTCCAGGGCCATAAACATAATACGAATACTTTTATATAATATTTTTGTAATAGATAGCATAGTATCTCAGTGTTGAAGTAAATAAAAAACAAATGAAATTAAAAAACGGTGTTAAGAATAATTCCCAGGAAGTTTATATGTTCTAGAAATTTGTTTATTGAGATCTTAGGTAAATTTTTGTAGTTGATTGTTTCCTTAAATTTTGAACGGTTTGCTACCTATGGACCTGAACACGGGAAAAAAGGTAAAAAAAATCGAATTTTTTTAAGTTTTTTGCGATTTTGATCTGGAAGGTGAAGTTTTTTTGATTTTATACGTTCGCAATTTTTGTTCTTTATGACAACTTTGCCTCAGAGAGTAAATCGAAATTCTGAACGGTTTGCAAGATATGAGCCTGAGAAAATGATCACATTTTTACGAAAATGATACCGAGGCCCCAAATCTTTGGCGGCCCATAAAAAAAAGTGCATGACTTTGGGAAAAATTGGGAAACACGGGTTTTTTTTTAGTCTTTTATCACGTAGTGGTGTCCGTATATGGTTATTTTGCCATGACTTAAAAAATTACACACTGTGTATTCTTACAAAAAGGGCCTAAAAATATACTTAAAAAAAATACATTCTATAAAACAAAAATTTTAAGAAAAAGTTTATCATTTTATAAAAAATATCTTTTCTTAAAGATCCACTTAAATTATCGTATTTTTCAACAGGCGCCTTAGGCGTGTTGGAACTAACTAGTACGTGATATATACCGGGTTCCAACCGGGTGTCCCCTGACACTTCCTGTATTTTTTTTTTAACTGTCAGTTAGCTTTAACTTTGTTTGGTGAAATTGAGCGTAAATTTGTGAATTTTTATTTAATTAAATAATACCTCATTTTGAGTACATATAGTTTCCCAAGTCTAACGTAAAATGGAACTAAATTTGAGTTGAAAAAGCTTTGAATCCATACGAAGTTCAAGTTTCCTTAGATTTAGCTCATTTGAAATTAAATTTTTTTTTATTTTTCTCTGATTCTAAAACAATAATTTTAAAGTCACTATTTTTCCTATTATTGTGCCACCACTATCGTTATCCCTTATTTGGAAAGATTTTCTAACATTGTATTATTGTGTATATTCTAATAAATCTCCACACCGCTGCATGTCTTTTCCAATACTTCCATGTCCCATCACATCAATTTTCTCGCAATAATGATATGTTTCCTATTTCACACTTGAATGTCTGCTTAGAGGAATTACCATAACAATGAAATACCCATCACAGAATATCAAGGAAGGAGACAGACTGGCAGACAGGCAGTAAAGTATAGACAATATTAAGAACCTAAAATAAAAACAAAATTGTGAATACATTTTTATGTGTAGGCATTAAAATGATTTTAATACTTGTAATATTAAAACTAAGACGATACCACACATACATACATACATACGATACATACAAGTATAAGCGATTTAACTTGAAGTCATAAAAGTTATTAAATACTCATAAAAACTAATCCGTTCGATTTACTGGAATAGATTTCCAAACACACACATGCACGCAAACGCAAGTATGTTACTTTGTAAGCATGTCAGGGACTACGTCACATAGTCTCTTCGCATGGAGTTAAAAGCAGGCTCCATAACACAATGGCACACACACCCACACAATAATTAATGATTGGTGATTATAACTTTCAAACACATTCAGAATTACTAGTGCTTAGAAGTTGGAGAAGTACGTATGTACATATGTATGTGAGGGGGTTGTGAATACAGCAGGAAGAGAATAGTGTATTTGCACTTACAATATTTGTATGTAAACCTCTTCAATAATACCCCAAATGAGAGCGAGTAAATATTGGACAAACGCTGGGAAAACACTTAATGGAATCAATATGAAGGTGTTTATGGGCTCCTTTGTGTGCTTGTGTCTGTATGTGTACATCGAATTCTTGTGCGATTATTTATTATTGTTGTATGTATGTGATGTCTTAAAGGAAGCAAACAACATCGGCTAAAAATAAAACTGCACCCAATCACACAAACAGTGCAATCAAAAAAAAAAAGAAGAAAATAATTCACAACAACAAAATCATCATCATCAAATGTTAATTTAATGGATGTGTGTAAGGATTTTCCGTTTCCGGGAGCACTGCCAAATTTGGAGATGAAGAGCATAAAAGAATATTACTACATACACACACAATACTTACTCACTCACTACGTATGCGTCTCTCTCTCTCTCTCTCTCTCGTCTACATTCTCTTTTTTTAGTTTATTGCAAAAGTGTGTGCACGACATTTGGCAGAGAGTAGCTAAAGCTTTTCACCACTGTCCTCCAAACTGACACCTCATAGTGTCCAAACAGTGTATTGGTTTGTCTCACAGGGTTTACAATGTTCGACTAAAGGATTATATTTATATAAAATGCCAAACATGTGTTCACTTTTTAGCACCTTTTTACTATCATTAACACGGACAGCGCCAGAAATTACAGTCGGCTACAAAAAATGTATAGCGTTGCACACTGTGAATCACATGAATAACGAGTCGAACGTTCCAAACTTTAGGTGAGTATATAATTTATTAGGGTAATTGGAGAAATAAAAACATTTTCTTAATAATCACAAATAGGAGGTTTGATTTCTATGTTTCGGGATTAGAGAACAAAAACAAATATTAATCATCGAAAATCACTTTCTTGGTTTTCAAAATATTCCCCATGAAGATTTATACACTTTTGCATGCGTTTGAACCAATTGTTGAAACACTTTTGCCACTCTGGTTGAGGTATCTCCAAAACATGCATTCTGAATGCAGCAACCGCTTCTTCAGGTGTCGAAAAACGTTGACCTCTCAGTTTGTTTTTTACGTACGGGAATAAAAAGAAGTCATTCGGTGCCAAGTCAAGACTATACGGCGGATGACCGATCAAATCAATGTTTTGGGTGCTCAAAAATGCAGTTGTTTCAGCCGATGTGTGAGAGCTCGCATTGTCTTGGTGAAGAGTGATCCGTCTTCGGCGGTTGGTTTTCCTGATTTCTTGGAAGACAACTGGCAAACAAATGGTTGTGTACCACTCAGACTTCACTATTCTGCGTTGTTCTAGTGGTACGGTTGCGACATGTCCGGTTTTTCCGAAAAAACAGACGACCATTTGCTTGGAAGTGCTTCGGGCTCGAACAACTTTTGTTGTATTTGGCTCTTCTTGAAACACCCATACAGATGACTGCTGTTTACTTTCGGGCTCATACGAGTAAGTCCAGGATTCATCACCTGTCACGATGTCATAGACGTGTTTCGAAGCACCGCGATCGTATTTTTGGAGCATTTCTTTCGACCAATCGACACGAGCCTTTTTTTGAGCGATTGATAAATTGTGTGGGATCCAACGCGAACAAAATTTTTTGACAGTCAAATGTTTATGCAATATTGAATGTATGCTGGTCCAACTAATGCCTAAGGTTGTCTCAATCTCACGATAGGTCACATGACGATCTTGCAAAATCAGTTCGCAAACAGCATCAATGGTTTTCGGAACAACAGCTGAATTGAATTAAGTTCATCCATGCACTGTTGCTGAGTTAATCCACGTCGAACGTTGTAAAAAATTATAGCACGAAAATATTCCCGATTTAATTCCATTTTTGGGCCGAGATGAATCTCTTAAGTTACTGTAAACAACACAAACAGCGCTCGTATGTCAAAACATTCTGAGTACGCATAACCTCAAAAATGTCCAATTTTACGATAGAGTTGTCAGTTGCCAGATTGCAACACTAGGGTTGCCAAATTCCGAAACATAAAATTCAACCTCGTATCTAGTTTATAAATGATCGATATTATATATTATTATTATGAAATGATGATATTATAAATAATAACTAAATGGCTTCCCATTACATCCCTTGAAAGAATTGGGGAGAGCTTCTCACAACCAGTGAGATGTGCGCTTTGTAGTTTTACACTCACTGATTTGGACCTACAGTTTTACACCAGTTCTGAACGGTATTTTGAGAAGCCTTTTCATGGCTAAATACTCGATAGTGTCGCCGTCACTAAGCGAGGTGGCCGTCGTCGTAAGAAGTGTAAGTTGGTCAAGGCAGGGAACGAACACACGTCCTCTCGCACAACATTCGCCCACACTAATCGTTGCACCACCGACGGCAACCTCCATTTCTATTAATATCCCATAAATAAACCATTTTATATGCATCACTTGAATAAGGAATCATTAAAGACAAGAAAAAAACCACATTGTTCAATTAAATTTAAAATATAAAATTAAATAAAAAGGTGCAAACAAGAAGATTTCATTTAATAACATAGTGCAACAACATGGAGGTAACTGTATGGAAGGGTGAACGGAAGCCTTAGGTGAGTATATGCAAACTCCGGAATAACAGACCACTCTAAGATCTCACTATTTTTTTATGGCCTGATGAAATTTTTATTTTGGGCCGAAATATTATTTTAAAAATGTCCAAAACACTATGTTTGTCAGTATCGTAGCGCATTTTTGAGATATGATGTCTTCAATCGGAGTGAATGAGACTTTTTTCGTGGAACATTGCAATCCTCTACATCGATTCCTTACGTCTCTTTTTCGTCCTTATTTCTAAAAATTCCAAAAAGTACACTAAAACGGGGCTGTTGGGCATTCAAATGCTCCACGAAAATGTTGCTCAGAATATTTCAGTAGGTGTTGTGTAAGACAAGAAATCCATGTCATCAACTTTCCAAGCAGTGTTTTGATATCAACCTAGAATAGACCTAGAATTTTAACATGCTCACCTAAGGTTTTCACTCTGCAAAGGAATTCCAAAAAGATATGTATAATGTCTTCAAATATGTTAAGGATATCGAACTGCAGGCTTCCTTTATACAATATTTCAAGGCCCCCTTTGTCCCAAATTGCTTGCCCGTTTAATATACATTTCTGGACAACCACCCCACACATTTTCCATTATATTCAGATCTGAAGAATAGGCCGGCCAATTCACAAGAACCACGTTCTGAACTTTATTAAACGTTGGGCAAAGGAATTTCCAGATCCATACGTTACGAAAGATCTTTTTACTTCACTAGTCCGCCCTATTCTCGAATATGGATCTGTTGTTTGGGACCCTCAGTACAATTTGTATGTTAATATGATTGAATCGGTCCAGAAACAGTTACTCATTTTTGGTCTGAGAAACCTTCAATGGAACCCGTACCATAATCTTCCTTCGTCTAGCAGTAGACTAACATTGATCCGATTGCCTACTCTTAGTAGTAGACGCACCATGATAAACTCTATTACAGTTTTGAAGATAATTGATGGATGTGTATGTTCTGAATTTCTGTTATCTAAGATTTTCATAAATGTCCCATTGACACCCACGAGGTACTATAAACTCATTCACATCGAGTTTCAGCGTTCGAATTATGCGTCCTTTGATCCAGTTCGGAGAATGCGTCGTGACTTTAATGAGCTATATCAGTTTTTTGATTTCACTGGTAGTTGGGAAACTACAAGGTGGCGCAAAAGTAATCCTCCTATCAGAAAATGCTATAAATTTTGCGATTGGCCCCTAATGTCAGTTCTGTTTTGACATTTGTGTAGTAAACACATGCGAAATACACGTTAATAAACAATGTTAGGCTACAATGCTCCAGAACGCGGAATATTGCAGACTATTTATTTGACCAATAATCGACCAGAGGAAGATGATTTTTCATCAAAAATAATCATGAGTGATGAGGCCCATTTCCATCTTAGCGGGTACGTAAATAAGCAAAATTTACGCTTCTGGGGCACTGAAAATCCGCGTGTAACCCACTAAGAGCCATTACACCCGCTCAAAGTCACTGTATGGTGTGCTTTTTTCGCTGGAGGAGTCATCGGACCTTTTTTCTTCGAAGACGTCGCGGGCCAAACGGTTACTGTGAATGGTGAGCGCTACAGAGCAATGATCAAGGAGTTCTTTTTGCCGCAACTTCATGAATTGGGATTGGAAAACATGTGGTTCCAACAGGACGATGCAACGGCACACACTGCACGTGCCACAACTGATATGCTGAAGGATGCATAATCTCCCGTTTTGGCGATTTGCACTGGCCAGCAAGATCGCCTGATTTGACCGCTCCAGACTTCTTTTTGTGGGGCTTTTTGAAGTCGCGGGTTTATGTCAACAAGCCTCAGACTCTTGCAGCTCTTAAAGACAATATCCGTCAAGAATGTGAGGACGTATCGCCGGAAGTTTTGGCCAAAGTGATGGAAAATGCCATAAAAAGGGCGCAAATGACAATCAACTGTGGCGGCGGCCATTTACATGACATCATATTCTCGACTTGATGTAAAAAAAAAAAATTAATGTGAGTCCGTTCACAGGGGAGATGTGTAAACATCTAGTAATGAAGTTGGAAGTACTTATGCTTTTAGTATAATTGTTTAATTAATCAATTAAATGTATCAAAACTTTCAATATTGTAAATATATAGGAATTTGCTGGTTTTTGTTTGTTTTATTTAACTTATTTCGTTAGTAAATGGGCACACTGCAGTATATATGTACTGCATTAAAAATTACAGTAAGCAGTAAATTTACTGATTACTGAAAAAATTCAGTAAATTTTTACTGATAATGAAATTTAATTTGCATTACCAGTAAAATCATAGGGCCGTATTCATAATAATCAGTAATCGGGCATTACTGATTACTGAAAATTCAATGCACCTCATCATGATCAAGTAGGCACTTTATAAAAATGGCTGAAAAACATTTTAGTAATCATTAAAAATGTACTAGTTAAAGAATTATTTTTACTGAAATTTTAGTAGTACTGCAAAGTGCCCATCTATGGTAAATGCCTTAAGTACAAATAGTTAATATTGGCTTATGGTAACTAAAATAAGATACATATTTAAATTTTTGACTCGATTGTATTTAAAAATCTATGGAAAACTGCATCTATAGTAGTGGAATTGTTAGTTGTGGGGGTTTGTGGAGAATTGCTCATATGCAAGTGGAAAACGTCAAATAAAAATTTTGATAAAGCTTGCGACTGTGGGTTTGCACAATTTGTATTAAAATCTCCACCCATAATAATTGGCATGAGATGGAGATTGTTACCCAATTGTCGTGCACCAGTTTCAGTGTAAGGCAACATTACGTAATGAAGATATGTTATAATCTTAATTTATATTGGAATCTAATAAAAATTTTATTAGAATTAACATTACCTCCATTCAGCTTTGATACACTTTGTGTTGTTTTATGTTTCGAGTTATAATTTTTTTGGTGTTTTGTAAAATAGTTTATTATTTTGTATTTGTTGCGGTTGACAAGTTATTAATCAGCTGTTTACTGAAATGTAATGCATGTAGTTATTTTACAGTATAGATAAAGGAAATAAGTAGATATCGCGCAGGTGTTGTCAAGTACTACCACTAGGTGCTGTGTTGTCGTTTTGTAACTCTCACTGAAGTTTCTCATAACTTTCATTGACGTTTGTTCAACACTGTATCATTTTCCGGTTGTGTTATTCGAACAACAAACTTCATTTTTTTATATCATTTTGTTCCCCACTTTCAAATTAAAATTTTGTTATTTTGATTGTGTCTTTTTGTTTACTGTTATTGTTGGTGTTCGTTTGTGTTGAATTTCAGAGCAACGGACAACAACACAAAAACAAAATCCTTGTTGATGTTGCCTACCACACCTATTGTTAGCACCTGTTCTAAATACATCTTGCAAGGTATATTTTGTTCGGGATCAAACGTTGTAATTATTACATTCAGCTCCATCTAGAAAATATCCCATTGAACAACAAATTTCCCAAGACATGTGCGATATCTAGTTAATTCCTTTATCTATGTTTTACACCAATTTTTTTCGTAAATTAGTAGCTACTATTGCACACTAGATGGTGCTGAGTATATTGTATACAGCGTATGATTACACTAATATACTCATACATAGCTCACACCGATTTGATAACGCTTTACGATTGGCCAACGATTACATCGCACATCTTACTCTAAATTTGTGATTGTATTGTGAAAAAGATTTTTACCCCCAGCGTATAGATGTTTACACATCAAAAATTAAAAGACCAAATAAAAATAATCCACAAGAAGAATCAAAGTTTTTCATTTTTTTTTAAATTACAGCCAAAAAACATCGGAAGTTTACTTTTGCGCCACCTTGTAGTTAATTTACGAACAATACTTATGCCTTGTGTCTTATAATTCCCAATTTCGGATTTAATTTGTCGAACGAAATTGATATCGTTCACACTGGCATTTTAGCAATTTCGTTGCAAAATGACAACAATGACAATGACAATAACCAAAAATTTGGTAGAAACCGAAAGAAAATGCTGAATGGTGCATGAACTTTAACAAGAAGCACTGATTCTACACAGTTTATAGTTACTTCTCACTAATCCATGTCGATGAAAACTTAAAATTTTAATTTGATGAATGAGGCGGCATACAAATGCATTATTTATTATTGTCATTTTACTAACCACGTACTCAGTGAACGAAGCCGACTCATAATTATCGACGGCGTTAGAGCAACAAAAAAGTTAATCGATGGCGGCAACTGATTTGTTACTCAATCTGATTTTTCGGCAGATGTTACTATTTTTGATGTGTTAACATCTATAGCGGCGTATAGGGACTAAATCTATCAAAGTCACATTTTATGCTGCTGCTAAAACCAGATTTTATGCTGCTGCTAAAACCAAATTTTCTGCGACTGCGAAAGAGAAAGAGAATAATGACGAGAGAAAGAGAATAATGATGTGTGACGTGCAGGGGTGAGGCAAACGAAATTGTGTCTATAGCAGTGATGGCCAAAAATTGAAAAACATACCACATGTGGTAGGAAACGAAAAATGCTGCTGACGCTCTGCTCCCACACGTTCATGCTCATTTGATTGTAGCAACAACAAAACAACGTGTTTACTCAAATGAACTCAGTTGCTGTTTGGCATTCATGTGCAGCGCAGTTGCCTATTATTGCACGCACACAAACGTACTTTCCTAGTGTTAGTGTGGCCATCACTGGTCTATAGCATATGTATTAACATAATAATGTATGTATGCACATGTGTCTGTTGCTGTTGTTGAACGGAGATATAAAGCATAGCCGCGCAAAATTTCATTTTTTTTTGTTATGGTGACACACTAATACGTCAGCTACTTCGTACAAAGTATGTGTGATGTTGTGTGTTTGGCTGTTTCGTTGCTGTTGATATGGCAAACATGTGGTTATGTGACACACGTATACGTCAGCTACTTCGGACAAAGTTTGTGTGATGTTGTGTGTTTTTTAATAATTCGGGCCTTTAAAATCGACTTAGTTGATAGTATCGGCTAACATTTTATGTCGAAGCGTGCCGTCATGACGGCGGCGTGAACTTTAAAAAATTATCTACGTAGGCGGCATACCGGCAAACTTTCTGTCGGCTTCGTTCTCGTGCATATATGCAAAATATAGTACTAAGTTAATTTTGTGGACTAAAAACAGCGTTGTATACGACAATTTCTAGTCAATTTCAACGAAATTGTCGTAAATATCTCAATTTCGTGTTTGTCAAATTTCAGTCCAAATTGCGAAAGCCTTCAATTTCGCGGCAGCGTGAACAAGGCATTATACAATTTGGATAAGAGAATTTTGTATATTTCCTTCTCAATTCCCATTTTGTTCATGGTGGCTATCGTACAAGTTTTCGGCTGTTGTTTCATTTCGAAATAAGTTTCATTACGTAATATTTAATACAAAATACAGTTTTTCTAGTTCAAAATGTTAAATTTTTCATTGTTTTAAAGAATACAATATAGGGTTATTTAGAATATAGGAATAGAATATCGGGTAAATGGCCTTCATGGATTTCCTGGCACATTCGCACTCTTTTGTTGATACTTTTCATGACCGTTCTGCAGAAACTATTAACGCGTAAATGTTATTTACCTCGGATCTACGGTAAACAGAAGCAATAACGTCAGTAGGCTTGTGTCGAACTCGTTCACTAGTTCTCGAACTCGTTCATTTAAGGTGCCCGGTCGTAACAATATAGAACATACTCGCCGTATCGAACATGTGCATTATGTTAATGAGGGTGATGTCTGGTCACACTGAATGAACTAGGTAGTTCATGAACTACCCAACTCTAAACGTCAGCCTAGAAATCAAACGAAGAACTGCGCTTGCAAACATTAGTTATTCGCATGCTGATGAGACATCACTGGGAGTCTTCGAGAGGAAAATGCTTCGCAAAATATATGGTCCTATAATAGAAAACGGCGAGTTTATACGAGGGTTGAATCAGGAGCTGTATAACGTTGTTATTAGAATCAAAATAGCGCGTATACGCTGGCTAGGCCATGTCAGTACAATGGATCAGTATGAACTAGTGCGAAAGTATTCGAAGACGTACCCGGATTAAATCGAAAATAGAACAACCTCCAGGTGGAAGATTGCCTGTGACAGCTTGGTGTGGCAATCTTCGAGGATAAGAGCTGAAGATCGAGCCGGTTGGAGAAACATGTTTTCCTTATTTTGTAAGGCCATTGACCGCCCTGGGTTGTTTGAGGCCACCTAAGGTAGTAAGTAAGTTCTGCATACATTTGGCTGAATTTCATTGATACTGCGCTCAATTTTCTCCTTCAAGACGTAGATGGTCGTCAGCTTGTCGGCATAAAGCTTAGATACTTAAAAAAACCGATAATAAAAAAATCCATCAGTGTGAAATTAAATTATCTGGGCGGGCAATTCTGATCACAAAAACTGAAAATTACACGACCTGGAAATGACTCATCTGGTAATTGAATTGCTTGTCGGACTACATGACATGTGGCACCGTCTTGTTGAAACCACATGTCATTAACAATTATAGCACAATAACCTGGATAATCAAGTCATCATATAGAGCACCATTAACTGTTAATGCCTGACCAGCAGCATTATCGAATAAGAAGGGTCCGATGATGGTTCAAGCCCAAAATTCGCCCCAAACGGCGACACGTTGGGATGGATTTGTTTCTCAACAATCATTCGTGGATTTTCTGAACTCCAAATATGACAATTTTGACTTTAAACGAAGCCATGAAGATCAATTGCTCCTAATCGCTGAAGATGATGAATTGCGAACTGTAGTTCTTCCACGTAACGATCATTATTGAATAACCCTGAATTTTACCGCACAAATGGTGCGAAATGCAAATCTTGAGTGAATTTTGGGACACCCTTTATATTTTCCAGGAAATTATTACTATTCTCAATGAAGTATTTCCCAGTTTTAAGTTCGTTATTCTTAAAATTGTATTATATAGTTTATTTCACAGAAAAAACTAGTTCCTCTTTGATTTGAGGAAATAATTGTTCTGTTTGAAAGACTTACAGGCTAATTAGAATTTTTGTAAGAAAATCTTCCTCATTTTGAGGAAACATGTACTTATTAGAGGGTACAGTTGTTTTTAAATTAAGAAAATATTTGCTTTGTTTATCTTTGTTTATTCCTGCTTTTAAGTGCATTTCGGTTCCCAAAACTACGGAGAAAAAAACTTCAATTGAGTTCAATAAACATTGCGTCCATAAGAAGTTCAAATTTGGGACTAAATTTAGTTATCTTTTCCAGAGTGTGGCTGTTGTGGAAATTGAAAAGAGGAAAATTATACAACAAATATGCGAAGACTCGACTTTCGGCATTAACGCAAGTATTGTTATTTTCTTCTTCTAGTCACATGAAGTGAATGGAATCTCCAAAATTGCTAGCAATCATTAGCTTTGTTCGTTTACTTCACAGTAAAGATTTGCAAGAATCTACTTTGCGAGAGAAAGAACGATTTAACTCTCTTTCTGAAAACTTGCACAAAAACTACGCGAACGCCTTCCACTTAAAATTGGCAAGGAAACAGCTGATGTAGTTTTATCCTTTGCCGCTTAAATTTTGGCGTGTAGTTTCATAGCTTTGCTACTGCCACAGTTGTCCAATGAATGACGTCGTCAGTTCACCAGAATTTTCTGAATGCTACTGCACATTATTGCTTTCCATTTTCTTCCTAAATTTCAGTGATTTCATTTGAACTTACTTCTGCCGTTGTTAATTTATTTTCCAATTTTATTTTTTTACACAAAACAGCTGATTTCAAACAGCTGTTCCATCTTGCGAATATTGGATGGCTAAAATTTCTCCAACCACATTTGCAAGATCTCTAACATCGAACTGTCAACATTTTCGCTCTCTAGCTCTCATTGACTGGACTTTTGGAGTAAACGAACACTATTCTGTAAAAGTTTGCACAAATTTTCGAGTAATCCAACAGCGCTATTTGAAAAATACATTAGCAGACATTGGCAACCCTGTCGTTTCAATAAAGTGTAGCTAGTTTGTGCTGCTATAACTGTTCTTGTTAAAAATGGATATTAAGACAAAGTATTTGTGCGTGCGTTTGTGTGAGTGAGCAGTAGGTGTGTACGTACACATGCTTGTATTACGTTACAAAACAAAATCACGTTTTTCATTGCAAGAATCAAATGTACATATGTACATACATACAGATTGATGTAAGTATGCATTGTACAGATGTTTGCGGTAAGAGAATGCCATATGGGCGTGTGTGTCTGTGTGGGTGAGTGCGATAATAAACCTTTAGCCAAATAATGAGACGTTTTTCTTTTGTGCTTCCTCTTTTTGCAACAAAACGAGTCTTTTAAAATATTTTTATGGCTATTTTATGTTGATACGTTCGTTTGTTGGCCGATTGTTGTTGTTTGTCCTGTCGTATCTCTTTTCGTAAAGCAGTATTCATCGTCATCGCCGTCGTATAGATTGAATTATTATAACAACAGGCATTGTCGTTCTAAAATTAGATTACACTCATAAATACTCGTGCGATACTCTGAGTGTAAGTGTGAGTGCAAAAACAGAAGTACTTCCTCGTATGTATCCTTTTGTCAAACAAATACTTGGTGGGTGTATCTCACTACGTGACAGTATTTCCTAATAGGACTCTTTGAGAAACTTTCGCACAAAGCAAATGAACACATATTCTGACAGTTCGTTTATGGTTGGGTGACCTATTTCTCTTATGAACAAGGTCAACGCCAAGAAACAAAAAGAGGTGTACTCGTACTCGTTCCCACTAGTTGATAGATGGAGATGACAAAAGTGCAGAATCGATTTTATTGCTAAAGGGCGGCATCCTCGACGGGGGCTTAAGAGTCCGGATAACATCGGTAAAGTTAATAAAGTTAATATTTCCTCAGTAAATGCCCACTAAGTTTAGGACATCGAAATGTAAGTGGATCAGATCAACAAACTAATTTCACAATTGAACAATATTAACTTGAAAATCGTTTGCAAACATAATAAATTAAATTAGTCATAAAAATAAATCTTTAAACTAAGCAACGACCTTTTTTCAAATAAGTCAGCCTGCGGTTTGTTTAAGAATTCAAATGAGTCTGACAGCACCATGCGGCAATACTTTCCATATATGGAAAAATCGACAAGCACGTGAAACTAGAGAACGTATGGAGTAAAACTGTGTACTGGACTATTGGTTTCATGGTCACTACTTTTCTTTAAAAATTACTTTAAATGTTCGCAGGATATGCAAATTTCAAAATTTTATTCGTTCCATGGTATCGATATGGATATCAAAATAAAGAGGACAATCACAACAGTTTTCATCGATTTTCAGATTTAATACTGTTACGATGAATGCTTTACATTTATGGTCTCACCAACCTTCACTCCAGCAGGATGTCAAATTAATATTATAATGTCAACAAATAGTTTGTAGTGTATATAGCAGCTTCATTGGTTAATGCTAATTCAAAAGCTATCTCAACTCACCACGAATGTTTGATGATATCGCAAGAACATCCTAATAAGAAATTTCGAGAACAATCGAGAACAGACAGCGATACTATGAGATGGTTCTGGAAATGACACAACTTTATAAATAACAGATTTGCATCAAAACTGGAGTCAGCCTCATTTCAAACGTGTAAAGACTTAAATCTTTAAAAACTTATTTTAAATTGTTAATTTAAAACGAATTTTGTTTTATTATCGGGGAAAACAGCGGCAAAAATGGCAATTAGAAAATTCACTAACCTAAAAAAACTCATTCCTTTAATATCCTTCTGTATTTCCAATGCATCATTCAAAAAAACATTTTAAAAAAACATATTGAGAGGAATATTGGACGGAAAAAAATATTGGAAATACTACTTTTAAAGGACTTTATTTTGATTTTTTTCTTTGCAGAATTAAAACTAAATATCTTCACTTTTCTTCTCATTCATTAGATATAAATAAATAAATGGTTTCCCATTACATCCCATGAAGGGACAGGGGAGAGCTTCTCACAATCACTGAGCTGTGCGCTTTCCAGTTTCACCCACTGATTGGGACCTACAGTTTTACACCGATTCCGAACGGTATTTTGAGAAGCTTTTTCATGGCTAAATACTCGATAGTGTCGCCGTCACTATGCGAGGTGACCGCCGCCGAAACAAATTTTTTTTAAGGTGGTTAGAGCAGGGATCGAACCCAGGATCTCATGTACAAGAGGCGCGCACACTACCCATTGCACCACCGACGATATACACCGATATACAAATCATTATAAGTAAAAGCTCGAATTATTTATTTCATTTAAAAGAAAAACAGAAAAGTGTGTCCTCGAAACCTAATGTTTGAAATACCCACAAACATTGGAGATAGACCCAACTAATTATGTCCCAATGGTTTAGAAAAACTTTCTGAAGGGATATGATAATATTTCCCTATTGATCTTGTAAAGCTTGTAATAAAAGTTCATGTAGCAAATATGATCCGATTTGGAAATTATATCGATAAATACAGTTTCATTACGGACTTGGAGAGGCTTCTTATAATCTGTGAGATGTGCGCTTTCCAGTTGTACACTCGCTGGTTACAACCTACAGTTTTACACCGGTTCCGAATGATTTTTATGAAGCTCTTTCATAGCTAATTACTCAATAGTGTCGACATCAACCTGCTCTTAGGTCAAGACTGATCACTTTTGAAAATGGGTCACATTTTTGCCTGTAGTTCCCATACAAATTGTAACTAATAAACTTGGTGAATGGACCAGAGATTACAATTCTCAGCCGATATCAACGAAATTTTTGTACATTAGCTTACCTTATGGCAGGGATGATAGATTTAACTGCGACATATTGGTCAATGTTTCGATACGGTCGGCAAACAAAATATACCACTCAAACATGGAACTAACTGCTCCAGAAGTTATACATCTTACCCGATTTCAAATGCGGTGTCATATTATTATTATTATTTATTATTATTCTCCTGTACAACAACACTAGGTCTTATAATTATAGTACAGGATTGTTTTTGTTCAATTAGTTTGTCAAATTTAAGTACATAATTAATATTTTATACATACAAATACAAAATAACATAGAAATAATTAATCAAAAATTAGAAATTAACATAATCAAAAATTTAAATGGAAACAAAACTGCAAGAAAATATTATAACATTACTTTATACTTTACTAGCAAACCCGGCAGACTTCGTACTGAATTTTAGGGGGGGGGGGAATAGGATATAGCACTCAGTGATAACGTAGCATTATACTGGTGAAAGAATTTTTAAAATCCGATGAGTAGTTTAGAAGATTACCCCCTACATACAAATTAACAAACAAACTCACCAGCATTTCCTCTTTATAATGTTAGTATAGATATAGATTAAAAATTTAAAAATTTATAATGAAGCAAAATATTTAACTAGAAATTTGCTAAAATTCCTTGCGTTGCTATCAATTTGTAGATTATGTGGAAGAGTGTTCCAAAAACGTATTACGTTAATGAAAAACTGGCATTCAGAAACTAGGCAACGACATTTTGATAAAACAAATATCTTTTACAGAAACGAATATTGTCAAACTGGTATTTTGGCTTTTCAATATACATATATCGGTTTATGCAAAAAGATTAAAACTCGTATTTTGAGAAAATTTTCAAGCGATACTCCAAAGGGGTCTGTTCAGTATGAAGAGATGTGACCAAGTTTCCCAAGTCTATACATATACCTTATGATGTTATTATATAACACTTCGAGCTTTTTCCGACTCATGGAATTACTATGAGAGAACAGTTCGCAGCCATATGTTAGACTCGGAACCAGATATGCCTTAGCGAATAATACTATTACTCTCAATGGTTCTCAATTTGATAGTATACGGGGGTCCGTCGGGAAGGTATACTACTTTGTTTATAATTTTTGATTAAATAAAAGAGAATGGATCTTATATTGATAAAAGTTTTATTTAATGTCGGCAATTAGGTATCAGATAAATGTCCGCCTCTGTTAGCCTCACAAATGCGAGTCCTTTTGAGCACATTTTTCATTACATTCTCACACATTTCACACGGTATTTCATTAATTTCATTACGAATATTTTGTTTGAGTTGCTCAAGCGTTTCTGGTTTGTATGCATAAACCTTGCTTTTCAGATATCCCCACAAAAAGGAGTCCATGGCTGTCAAACCAGGCGACCGTGGAGGCCAATCAACATCACCATTTCTTGAAATAACTTGTTGTGGAAAGAGGTCTCGCAGTAATTCCACTGTAATCGTGGCTGTATGCGTTGTGGCACCGTCTTGTTGATACCACATGTTAATCAAGCCCAAAGCATGCAGTTGTGGCGTTAAAAAGTTTTGAATCATATCACGATATCGCTCCTCATTGACAGTTACCGTTACGCCGTTTTCATTTTCAAAGAAGTAAGGTCCAATGATTCCTCCTGACCAAATTGCACACCAGACTGTCACTTTTAATGGACTGATGAATAATTTGAAGGTTTTCCATTGCCCGGAACCGACTATTCTGTTTATTCACATATCCATTCAAATGAAAATGTGCCTCGTCACTCATTATGATTTTTTCATGAAATTCGGGGTTGTCATAGGCGATCTGTAACATCCTATTTGCATATGTACGGCGGCGTAAATGGTCTTGTGGAAGAAGCTCTTGTGTCATCTGAATCTTAAATGGAAACAAATGCAAATCCTAGTGCAAAATTGTGGCCAAAGTTATTATTTGAAGACCAAGCTCCTGAGCATGGCGTCGAATTGAGGTTGATGGATTGTTTTGAACACTTTCTTGAGCAGCAGTAAAGTTTTCAGCCGATCTTGCAGTACGTTGTGGTCCATGCCTGGGCCTATCAGCTACAGACCCTCTTTCTTCGAAATCATTCACTACACGATAAATAGTGGGTTTTGTTGGCACGTTGTTTCTCCCAAAAATTTCACGTAACTTTCTCATCGTCACAGTAATCGATGATTGACTTTGATAAAATTTTTTAACGATTAAAACACGTTGGTTTATCGAATATTTTTCTATAATGAATTTGCCACGTCTCTACTTCATAACTGCCAAATATGAACTGTCAAGACTAATGTTTACCAAAATGTAGGCAAACCCTGTACATTTGCCCGGCGGACACTCTGTACATTTGCACAACCAGTGTATTGACATGACCACACCAAGATTTTTTGCTGTTCTCGCAATTTAATTTTTGTCATTGTTTATATCAACATATACATTAGGGCGGGTCAAATTGTATGGAAAGATTTTTTTTTTGATGAAGCGTATAGCAACAACGTAATCTATATGTGATTCTGAGAAATTTTGCTCAAGAGACCGTAGCTCTAAGTCGGATTTGGAATTAACCCGCCCTAATATACATATGTATATCAAGAATTGGTTTTATAGAGTTTTGTGTAAAAGACATTTCGATTTACGTGGATTTATTGAAAGACCGTTTGATGATGCCCAACAATGTATGTATATTCTTCAAATCATGATTAAGCTTATCAACGTTTTCCCTGATTGATTCAGTTGGACTACTGAGGTACAATTGTACATCATTGGCATCTACATTTAGAAACATTTTTCTGTAAATCATTAATATAAAGAGATAAAATTAGTGGTCCTAAAATCGACCCTCTACCTCCAGTCAGCTCCAAAGGGTTAGATGTAGTATTGTTAACATAGACTGACTGACTTCGATTAGTAAGGTTGACGAAAATGTACCTTAGCTTTGTACATAGTAATTTATGGTCAACTGTATCAACAAATTTTGAGTGATCCATAAGAACTAAGATATTTACCTTTCCATCATCAAACTCCCGCCTAATATTCTCCGTGACATCTTTTAAAGCAGTTACACAGCTATTATTGGGACAAAACCCTGATTGCATGTCAGACATTAAATTATGTTCATGAATAAAATTACTTATTTTTTTGTCGATGTAAAATGTTCTCCAAAACTTTTGACAGAAAGCTCAGAACAGCAATTGGTCGGTACTCCGTATTAGAGTTAGGAAATGGAATTATTTTTGCATGCTTCCATTTTTCGGGGGAATAACTTGTTGTAATGATGGTGTTCAGTAGAGGGGTAATATAAGGCAAAATATGACATAAAATTAACTTTAGAAATTTGCATTTGATTTTATGATATTGCAGCTGTTAAAAACATCGTGCTGCGTGACACAAGAAAACTCACACTTATGTATATTAGGGTTATGACTATTTGCAATTTTTGTAAATATAAAATTCTTCATCGCATAGCCGTATAGACCATGAAAAAATATTATGAAATGATGTATTACTTTTTCGCGATCGTTAAAAAAGTTCACCCACCGATCGCGATGAAGTTTTGAATTGTAGCTTTTCTTTGAAGCAAAAAAAGTGTAATTTAGTTGTTTTTCTTACTGATTTCATTTTTACTTGTATGTACCAATATATTTGAAATATTTTCTTTTTGTACTTCTATCTATAAAAAAAAAACATAGGGTCAATGGAGGTGTCGAAATTGTTGTCAGAAGTATTTAAATGATTAATCGTATTGTGTTCGTATTATTTGAAAGGTTTTTTTGTTGAATTTATCGTTCGTGTTTCTAAAAATTAAATTTAAAAGAAGTATAACAACTGTGCAAAAAAATTTAATTACGTGGACCAAGAACTTAACAATATTTCAAGAGGCTTCAATAAAATGTCGTGATATACAAAATATTGAATTACCTTTATCTGAATTAAACAAAAAGCCAAAAGAAAAATATATTATTGGAAGATTTAATGCATTAACCAAATATAAAAAAAATAAAAAGGAAAGATATATTAAAATTGCTGAAGAATTGTTTGAACTCTGGATTAAACTAAGTATTAAAAAAATGCAAATGCATAATATAAAGCGAAAAGTTGAAAACTTTATAATATGTACTTTATCAAAAAAATTTAAAACGTCCTAATGGTGATAAGTTAAATAAAATATTTGATATAACTACCGTATCAGACGTACTGAAATGTTAACCCGAACTCTTTTCTGATTCAGATTCATCAACAATGTTTTATAGTGATGATGATGATGAGGACAATGATTTCACACCTTCTGGAAGATCAAAACATATCAAATTGTCCCTAAACCCAGCCGTAAAACTAGTTAACAATGCAAATTTGAGTACCAATAAAGCAGCCAAAGTATGTAAACAATTAGCTGAGTCGGGAATAGACATTTCAACACCTTCACAGTCTGGGATTTATAGAGCGGTACTTAAATCCGCAGAAAATTTAGAAGAATTTTATACAAGAACGTTGCAAAACGAAGAATGGTGTCTACATTTTGATGGAAAAAAGATTGGAAAGAAAGAAATACAGGTGATTGTCATTAAAAATGAGCGCAGAGAAATTAAATTAGCCGTATTAGTACTCGAAAATGGCCAGGCTTTAACAATTTTCAACGGTATCAAAAGAAACCTTAAATAAGTTCAATTTGTGGAGATCTATAAAAATGATAGTGTGCGACACAACAAGTGTTAACACTGGCATAAAAAATGGTGTTGTTGCTCTACTCAAAAAACATTTCCAATCCATTTCTTTACAACTGCCACAATACATTGGCTGTCAGCATCACGTACTGGATTTATTACTACGACACGTAATGGACGAGGTGCTAGGTGGCGCAACATCTTCTCCAAATATTGGATATAACTTTGTTTCGGAATTAGTAAACAATTACGAACATTTAAGAAGAAGCTACAGACAAAATACTGTACTTATAAAATACGAAAACCTAAAATGGAGAGACGATATGCAATTTTTATACGAACTATGCAAAAGTTTTCGATACTACAAGGGAAATGCGATTTTTCCATATATCAACTTCAAGACTTTACCCCCAATAAGTAACGCACGATGGAACTCAAGAGCCATACTTGCCATTCTGGCATATGTTCTTATTCCAAAATATCAGGAAATGTTACAACCCATTTGTGATTTCATATGTGAAGCATGGTGCGATGTTTGGTTTTCCGATCACTGTTTCAACGAAAATAATTTTTCACTTCTAAACAACTCCACAACAAAATACAAAAAGGCCCATGTGTGCAATTCGCGGAACGCGCTATCAAAATTGCGCAAGATATTTTTGTATTATCTAAAACTAGTCGAACTTTGAACTTCAAATTCATTTCATTCAACCCAAAACCATAGTTATTTATCAATATTATATTAATATTTATTTAAAATATATAAAATATGTAACATATATATACCATAAAAGTACCATATACTTTAATATACATTGTATACATATCTTGGGGGAGTTTTAGAAATTGCAATCGGTGGGTGAACTTTTTTCACCAAAATGACATAAAAAAATGATTTTTATTATCAGTACAACATTGCCCATAGCGTGGTGCGATGAAGAAATGTTGTTAAAATTTTGTCATAACCCTAATGTATATATTCCTCTAACTAGCATCATAATATATATCACAGTAAACATTATTATCCGCTGCAACCATAGGAATGTTGCTAAACATTTTGTTTAGTTCATCAGCATCAACTGAGCAGTGTGTATCTTTATCCGTATTGCAAATACCAATGTCTCTTATCGTTTTTCAGGTTTGACCGGATTCGAGAGCTGAACTAAATCGCTTAGAGTAATATTCAGATTTCGCAAACTTTATTAGCAGATTAAACTCCTTTCTGGCTGAACGAAACTTTGCTTTAAGTTCAAGGTGTTTAAAACGCTTCCCCCGCGAGTACCCAAAATTTTAGCGTTGTATGGCATCTTTGATAGTAGCAGTGAACCACGGCTTATTCTTCGCAGATATAATATTCGCCTTCAATGGTACTCATTATAAAGTTGTACAATATTATCCTCGATAAGATTATGCCAAGGGTGATTATCACTTTTGAAAAATCGGTTTAAATGGGTTCACGTATTCATATAGCTGACATTCAAATGCGCCTACCTAATATGATGTATGGTCTTATATAGTCGGCTTTAGACGAATATAACGTTGGTTGCTTACACCTTGGCGAATTTGACCTATGTTTATATCAGGCATCGCAAAAGCACGTGAACGAAAATCCCTCTCACTGTTCAAAATACATCTCGCAAGATACGAGTCTTGTATTTGCGCACGTGAAATGTGGCGCGTAAGTCTTAGACACCTTTTAGATTATGGGTTTCACACGCGGCTTTCACCCAAGACTTTCGTGTTCGGTTTTGAGTGGAGGGAAGAAGCAGGAGGGGTAGACAAACACCCACGAGACGAGAATTCGATTTTTGATATTTCTCTTCAATCTCTTTCGTATTTCTGCCATGTTGTTTCACACTCTTTCTGCTTTTGTAGGGAGAACATCGTTTACGTAGACTTTTTTCTGATTATATGTATAATATGAATAGAAATAATTCGAAAAATATTAAATAAAATACGTAAATACAATAATTCGTGGAAATTTGGATTACTAAATATCAGCAACATGAAAATCAGACATCTTTGTTTGAAAATTTAATTATTACGAATACAAGTAAGAAGCAGAATAGCCGGTTAGACGACAAAGTTCCCATGGGTAGAACGCGCTCGTGATTTACGAAGGGTGATCAAAGAGAATTTAACGATTAACGCAGGCTGAAGACGCATCATCTAAAACATCACTTAGTTGTAGGCAAAGCACGCGCTCGGGAGTATCGTATTACTAAAACTAAAATACAGCAAGTGACGGATGATTCTTTTAAACATTTTTTGTAATTTTAAATAAAACAGTAAAAATAGAAATGGTTGTCGGAATATTTATTATGATCCGAAAGAACATTTACTTTGTAAAGATAATTTCATTCAAATATAGGTGGTCCATTCGGAAGGTCAAACTGTAGATCACGGTCTCCAGCATTGCTACCGGTATCTCGCGAATTACACGAGTAATTTGGCTTCCAAGTCTTGAATCGTAGCTGGCTTATCGATGAAGACTTTTAACTTCACATTACACCTTCACATTAAATCCTGAGATGGGATTTCACACGATCGATGCGGCCAGTTGATAGTTCCGGGACGCGAAAAAGCTGCTCACCAAAATTATTTATCAATAAAACTAGCGTTCCACGAGCTGTGTATGCCGTAGCATCGTCTTGTTGTAATCATATATCGCCGGCATGACGGGACTCAATTTGAGGCAACCAAAAGTCTGTTGTCATTACGGATGTGTGTTCTATCCGGTCTCGTTTTTAAAGAAATATGGACCGATGATTCCACCAGTCCCTAAACCCCAACAAACAATGAAATTTTTTGTGGATGTTACCGGAATGTGCAAATTTTGTTTATTTACGTCTCCATTAAGAAAAAATGCAATTAGAGTGTTCAAAAACCCGACAATTTCGAATAACCAGTTTTCGGTTTATAATTATATTTGAAAATAGGTATCGTGATACTTCATTCAAAAAATTTATTTACATTTGAAAAATTTTTTTTGTTTCATATTTAAATAAACCGGTAAACCGTTTAACCGACGTCAAAAACCGGCACACGAAAAAAAACTGGTAACCGGATTCGCCAGTTTTTCGGTTACGGAGTTGAAAACTCTAGCCTCAATATATTGCTCTAAGTCATGGTAAAATAAGGAAGGTAAACTCGTTAAAACAGCTGTTTTCAATTTTTTCATTGTGGTTGATCGTTTCAGCTGTCAAACTCAATGTACTTTGTTTTTGTACTTTTTTGTGTATAGATTGACAGCTTAAGCGATTGATACAAAAACAAAATGCCTATTGTTGCTGCCTACAACAACAACAACGTCTACTGCTACTACTTGGTTATTTTACTATGCTCAAAGTGCACGAAAACATTTTTCTCAGAACGCTGATTTTCGTAATACATCTGAATAAATTGGAGACGTTATTGCGGTGTGAGTTGTTGCGGTAATGAATTGTCAAACAATAGTAAAATAAAAATACTAGAATAAAAATAAGATGACAGTATGACACCAGTCGCGCGTGACCTGGAACAAATGAACTAAAACCTCTAAACTCGCACTTTATTTGAGTAGATTCGAAAAAGGAACAGTATAAAAACTTGTGATTAATTTAATTTCTGTAAAATGTATTCGCTCCTGTCCGCGTGCGCTTCTTTGAGCAACAACTCACTATACGTACTTGCCTTAAAACCATAATGTTGAAAAACGTTGGAGTCAGTTTTCTAAAGAATCGTACCAAACAGTACATAAATTATACCGAAAAGTACAAAAGATTATAAAAACTCTACAAAAAGTTCACAAAATGTATAAATGCCAAATAAGCACAAAAAATGTATTAAAAAGTTCATAAAATGTACCAAAGAGTACATAAAATGGATCATAAAAGTACAAAGAGTGTGCAGCAACAACGTCAATTAAGTGTACCAAAAACCTAATAAAACGTACATAAAATAAGTACCCAAAAGTTCATAAAGTGTAATAAAATGTACATTAAGTGTTCCAAAAGTTACGCAATGTGTGCCAAAAAGTACAAATGAGAAACTACTAATAGGTTTTCATTACATCCCATCAACGCACTGGGGAGTGCTTCTCACAGTCGGAGAGCTGTACGATTTTTAGTTTTACACTCATTGATTGGGTCCAATAGTTTTACACCGATTTCGGACGGCACATCCGATACATATTGTACCGAAAACTACATAAATTGCAAATTCAACTACACACCGTGTATCAAAAAGTACACACAGTGTTTCAAAAAATTGAAAATGGACTTTTTTGGTACACGTTACGTACTGTTTTGATACACTTTATGCCTCTTTTGATACATAAAAGTATTTTGGCGTAGAATACGTCTTACCTTACGGTATAGGGAGTCATGTCAGATTGTTATTGTTGTAATCTTTATTTCATTGATTATGAGGAAACGGCGAGATAACTTTTTTTAAAATTTTTTTTGTAGGTAAATGAAGATGTTGTCTTTCGTTTGATATACATTTCATATTGGTTGATATCTTCCTAATATTTAAATTTCTCAAATGAAAATTGTTTAAACACATACACTCAAACATATGTGTGGTGTTTGGTTGAGTGTTTGAGTTTGTAGCGTGAACACAAACTATGCTGCTGTTTCAGTGTGGACACAAACCTTCGGCTGTTGTTTTGATTGATGAAATATTAAAATGTCGTATATTTACTTATGTATTTAAGTGAAACAAAATGTTAAATGTGAATTTGAATTTAACATGGATATATAATTATAAAAAATATATGAAAAAATTAATTCATACATTTTTATGTTAAATGAAAGTGCTGCCAAGTAAGCAAAATAACAGTGCTGCTTGATGCTGTTTGACAGCAGCTGACAGTTGACGTTTATCATTTATCATTTATTGCTATATATGTTTTCTGTCTTACCGGATGGCGTATTCTACGTTAAACTTAATGGCCGTGTCTCTGACACAGCCTGCAGGGACAGTCCGTGGCCGAAGGCCTCGGACAACTGTCTGCTGTTTTTTTTATACATCTTACACTTTTTTGATAAATGTGTTTACTGTTGGCACCAAAGAGTAATGTTTTGATAAACTTTATGACGTTTTTGGTACATATTTTGGTACTTTTTGGTGCATTTATTGCACACTTGATGCGCCTTTTTGGAACGTGTTATGTATTTCATGGAACGTGCTATGTACTATTTTGTGGTAAATTTTATGTCCTTTATGTGGGGTCATACACGAAAATTTTACCTTCGCAAGTATTGAGTTTATAGGAGAAAGAGGGAAAGATAATATAAAGGGGTATCAACTAGCCCGTACCCTTATTTCGTTATATTTTCTCATCTGCAATTTTCTCCGCGAAGTTGGCTGCATATAAAAATTTGGCATTTCTTTTCATTTTTAGTTTCGTTGTGCATACAATTTTCGGTAATAAAATATTAAAAGTATTTTGTTTGCTGTTGATAGTAAAAATAAACTTCTCCTATCGACGCCTCCAATCTATGGTATGCTAAGTCGACTTAGCATGTTTTCAAGTTCTTTACGTTTTAAGATTCTACTGTATTCAACTTAAATTCTCTCAAATTTTGGTAATGATCGGTCAATCCAATCAAAAGATATAAGCAAAAATGTACTTAGCATGGGACTAAAGATTTAAAAAACTTCCATACCATAATGTGATAAGTACACTTAGCATAATTTGGCTTGGAGCTTTTTGAATTGTTTCGGATGCTAAGTAGGCTTAGCATACTAACGCACGGAGTTTTTTTATGATGTGTTCGCTATGTATACTGAGCATGACAGTTATTTTTTTTTGTAGTGTTTCTAAGTACACTTAGCATGCTTTTCCCCGAATTTGAGAAAGTAGTTTGTGCGTGTAAGTATACATAGCATACTATAGTTTGGAAAAATTAGTCGACAGAGAAAGAACGATAATTTGCATATTTTTACAAATAATATGAGTTCGAGTGCACGGAAAATACTGAAATTGGCACAAAATATGTCAAAAGTTACTATTTATTTATATTTAGTTTTATATTATATTATTAATCTGTTTTCTCTTCAAAGAAGGAGAATCAAAAACTACGAATAACATGCTAAGTAACAATGAAGAAAATAAAGGTAAGAAATTTAAGAAGACATTAGTTCTCGCGTTTATAAAATATCATTATTATTTCAATTGGTTTATTGCAATAGAAAATGCACTGAAAGATATCAGTTGATATCAGATCAGTTGTTACGTGATATACCACATGGAATATCGACCGATGGAGAAGGTCAGAATTGTTGATTGTTATTTGAAATAATTATAATAAAAATAAATTAAAGTTCAAGCGAATATGACGCATTAAATGATGCGGAGTCATCATCTGACACAGAATCAACTCCGGCGTTCAGTTCCATCAAACCGAAAGTCGCAAAAAAAAATAGCAAATCCCCCTGCATTGAATACATAACCTGAGAAAGTATATTCTAAGAGACAAAGACGGTTTTCTCAATGGAAAAGAAATAAGGCAAAATTGTTAAGAAACCATGGTAAGGAGTACATTAATGTAAACGGTGAGTTGCAGAAAAAAAAAGAGTTGAAAAAAGGTTGTGGAGATTTCTGCAGAATGAAATGCACACAAAGAATAGAATGCAGATTTTTAAAATTTTTTATAAAATTGGCAGTCAAAACCTTCAGTGGGCCTATATTTCAAATTTAATAACATGCTGTGAAAAAAGGTATGCAAAAGCAGTGAAAATTCCCGTAAAAAAGAGTCCAGAAAGTACTTTCTTAGTTATAGTAAAGATAGTAAAGATGTGAGAGAGCCAGTATGCAAACCTATATTCTTGAATACATTGTCAATAACCCACCAGAAAGTCGACACCATTATACGAAAAATGCATCCCAATGCAGGATTTATATCACCTGACAAAAGAGGAAAGCGCCCTTTTTCAAATGAACATCTTAACAGAATAAACTAAATAATAATAATTCACGTAAACGAGTTCCCTTTAGTGGAATCTCGCTACTGTCGCCAGCAAGTACAAAAAAAATATGAAGCCTGTGTTAGATAACACGGGCGCATAGGTCAGACGTAGAATACGTTAGTCATTTTGCAATTAAAATATATGAATTAAATATAATTTTTGATAAATGATTTAAATCTATCAAATTTATCTTTAATTTTTATGTTAAAAATTGAGGATAGTTTTTAACAAAATTTGGGTACACTTTATATCAATTCGATGCACTTTTGAAAACAAGTGTAAATACTGCATGTGGCAACACTGGTTCTGTAATGTTCACATAAATTATACTTATACTTCTTCTCTTTCTCACACTGGTTCTGTGATGAACACACAGATAATCGTACTGCTCTTACACATGATGTTATAACACATAAAATACAAAGCATATAAAAATTAATACAAAATTTGAAGGAGTTAAATTTTGATTTACTTATAGAATCAAAAAAATTATATGTAGCAATATGATTATTTAAATACAAATCAAAAGAAGACATATTAAATATGTTACGACCATACTTGAATTTTCTTCAATGCATGCATAAAGTATTAAAAACTTATAATGAAAGTGACAAACATTTTCTCAAAATTTTGTGCTCCAGATCAACACCCCTACCTTACCGTATAACGTATTCTACGTTAAAAATACAAAGATGCTGAAATATCATCTGTAGCACAAATGTATCGATTGTACGAAACATGGTTCTCCGAAAGCAGTTATGATTTAAATTTAAAAGCGACCATACGGCAATATCGCGATACCTTTAATAAATCTTTTAACATATCATTTTATATTCCAAAAAAGGACCAGTGCAATTTATGTGAAAAGTTCAAAAACTCGGATAATCATGAAAAGGGTCTTACGGAAACTGAATATAACCACCATGTATTTTCCAAACAAAAATCTAGAGAGTTAAATTATATTGACAAACAAGAGAGTATCGATAACAATAATGTTATCACAGCTTTGAATTTCAAAAAATTCTTTCATCGCCTTGCGCTGAAGTGAGCACATTTTACTACAAATGAAAGTTACATGCTTACAACTTCACAGTATTTGAGCTCCACTCCAATCGAGCATCTCGTTTTGTTTGGGATGAAACAATTGCAAAATAAAGGAGCAGTAGAAGTGGCGACCTGTCTATTTCGATTCATATCAACAAAACATGAAAGTTCCGGTATAACCAAGTTCAATTTTTGGTCCGATAACTGTGGTGGACAAAACAAAAACAAAATTGTATTCTCATTTTATATATGGATTGCACAAAAACTACATGTCGATATCAGTCACAAATTTCTAGAAAAAGGCCATACACAGAATGAAGTCGATAGTGTTCATGCACTTATTGAGAATTGCAAAAAAAATAAACGTATATACATATACGCCAATGGAATGATACTCTGTAATAAGAAATGAAAAGAAAATACAACCATTGTATGACGTTATTGAAATGGAAAATGGAGGTTTGTTAGATTTCAAGCAATTTGCATCAATTACAAATTGGGCGAAAAATACAAAAAATGAAAGAGTAAGCCTATCAAAGATCAAGCAGATCAAAGTATCAAAATTATATTTTTTATTACAAACATCAATTCGATGAAGATTTTGAAGAAATCAAAGTATATGATGAAAACAAAAAGTGCAGAAAAGGGAGAAATGTGCCTCAAGACATACCAAAGGCATATACGTGTACATTTGCTATAACGGAAGAAAAACATAAAGATCTCCTATATCTGAGCGACCAAAACTTAGTTCCAAAATTCACCAACGCTTCTACAGAGAACTAAATAGCGCTGTTGGAAACGAATATGTAGTCACGTCGGATAATTACAATTAAATATAATAAATATTTTATCTTTGGTAATCCTTAAAATAGCTTATTCAAAAATATTTTTTAAATGAATTCAATAATTTTTATTTAATTTTATCCCAAGTTTTTTTTTTAATAATCAGGCTTGAGGTCACTCCATTTTGTATATTTTAGAAAACTATTGTATATTTTAGAAAACTATGAGCTACTTGAACTAATATGTGTTATTGTACCCTTTGTTTTATCAATAAAAATTTGAAAAATTATTATAAATTGATTATTTTTTTTAATTAAATATTTAAATCCTAGTTCGTCTAAGTTAAAAAAAAAAACAATATTGATCACCATTTTGTTCCACACCAGAACATGCTATGTATACTTAGACGACCAATCAGCGTAAAAAGGTCCGTAACAAAACATGCTAAGTCGACTTAGCCGACTACTTAAGAAATGCTAAAGTATTCTAAGTCGTTTTTAACTGAGATCTGCAAAAAAAACATTTAATTTCAGAAATGCCAGCAAAATTATATTAAATTTCCGTTATAAACAGTGAAAGACTCAAAGCTCTATCTTATACCGTTACCGAGATATAGCATCTAAACTTTGAGAGCTTCTCCTGCAAAACTCACTTTTTGGAGTTAGCATACTATTGTTCGGAGGCGTCGCTATGCATTCGATTAATATTGTGGTTATTTTTTTTTCACTTACATTTTTCCCACAAATAGAACAAAAAATTACTTCCGAATACAATTTTTTCACAGTTGAAATAAAATGGAATGTCAAAAAATCATGAACGTGGAAGCTGAAAAGAGCAAAAAATTTTTCAATTAACACGTCCCTGTGTGAGTGAACATGTGAACATGAAAGAAAGTTCAAAAGAGAATTCACAAAAATTTGGCAATTCAAATTGCCGTGTCAGACCCCACAATTTTAGATGCATATTATGGCCGTCGGTGGTGCAATGGTTAGTGTGCGCGGCTCTTGTACATGAGATCCTGGGTTCGAACCCGGCTCTGACCACCTTCAAATTTTCTTTCGCGGCGGTCACCTCGCATAGTGACGGCGACACTATCGAGTATCTAGCCATGAAAAAGCTTCTCAAAATACCGTTCGGAATCGGTGTAAAACTGTAGGTCCCAATCAGTGAGTGAAAACTGGAAAGCGCACAGCTCAGTGATTGTGAGAAGTTCTCCCCAGTCTCTTTATGGGATGTAAACTATTTATTTATTTATTTATTATGGTAAAAAATGCTTTATATAGCTGATGTATTTATGTATTTTGTGGAAAACTTTTGTAGAAATTATGGTGAATAAATGAGAACACCGATCCACATTCATTATTGGTAACTATTTGCTCTTACCTCTTTACATAACAGTTTTTGATGTGTTAACATCTATAGGCACGGGTAGGGAAATCTATCAAAGTGAACACATGCAAACAACACATAGCGTTAGCGTCACATTCGCGGGTATAATAAGTATGATGGTATTAATGTTGCGGCAGCGAACACACAAACAGGTCGTCGTCGCCAAAGAGTATTGAATAGAATAGAGAAATCATGGAACGACTTGTATGACTCAAAAGCACTTGTGACATCTGGCGAATGATTCAAAACGTATTACTCTCTTTTTGGCAAAACTTGGTCCATTCATAATTTTGATGTAAAATATTGATGCCTTTTGAAACATTTATGCTTTTTGTAATGTTTTATGTAATAACATTGTCGAAATGTTGACTTTATATTGAAATATTCTATAACGAGAATAAGACTCGATTATACTCTTTTACTCAGACTCTCTACATGAGAGCAGCAAATGAGTGCAATAAGTTCTCTATACTATTCAATACATTTTGTCGTCGCTCTGTTTATGACAAAAGAAAAACAATTATTTCAATGAGCTAAATATTGATTTATTCATTTTAACAATATTACATCTAATGTTGAAGCTGATGTAAGAAAAGAGAACGTGCAATAACACACATTTACTAATGTGGTTATAGATATCGAACAGGTAACAAAACGATGTTAACACATCGCCCGTGAGTTCGAACACTCGTTAATTTTTTTATGAATCGTGTGCGGTACACGGCCTGCTCCCGAGACGTAAAGAGCGTACGTGTATATGTTGAATTTTTTTTTCATCTCACGACTTCGTTTCTGCGAGCCAGCGAGATCTGAGCTCGCGTTGATGATGCCTGGTTTATATGGATGGTACAAATAGTCGAATTTTCGCCTATTTCAAAATTCAAATTCAAAATATTTATTAATCCAAACATATATTACATCTTATTGGTTGGTTGAATAGGCTGCAAGACAGTCTGCAAGTCTAGCACCCTTAGGCTAAAGAAGCCCATTGTGTTACCTGCAGTGTCCTCCATAGTAACTATTGACTAGTCGTCTAGCCAATTTGCCCTTTCAATAAATTTGTCTATAAGACCTACAGGAATATCCTGTAGGGCTACGGTGCTAACTAGATGTATTCCAAATATCCTACTTCTCAGTCCTGCCAGAGCAGGGCAATCCAGGAGAAGGTGTTTCGTCGTTTCCTCGTCATCTTCCATGCAGCATCTACGGAGAGTGGAGTTTCTATGTCCCAATCTTAGGGCGTGTTTTCCTATAAGACAATGTCCCGTAAGGGTTCCTATCATTGTGGATAACCTGCCTCTCGGCAAGTTAAGTAATTGCCTAGTCCTCTTCCTGTCCACCTGTGGCCAGAGGACCCTAGCTTGTTTGCAAGTTGAAGTAAGTCTCCAGTTGTCCTTGAACATATTTTCGGCCCACTGCCTAATCTGTAAACGGCAAGTAGGGATTGGCATACTAATACATCCTGAAGCTCAGCGTTCCACCAATCAGGTTTTTTGTTACCCTTGGCCGCATTATAACCACTGGTCTTACAGGACTAATTGAGTGCGTTCCTGCACGCATCAGTAAATTTGCCAGCTCTGGCACATCAGTCGGACATCTTATTAGAACAATATAATTTTTTCAGATTTTATCGTATAGATATCTCAGCAATTGTGGCGTGGAATATTTAATTAAATGTTTGACATTTGTAAAACTAATAACAATTCAAAAGGCAAAAAGGAGCCCACGCAAAGAAAAAATATGTTATCCCAAACATATTTCAATAGATTTCCTTTCAGGCACGTCCGCAGGAGTGGCCCGGGGGTTCGGGCCCCCGAAATTATTTCCTTCATTGCTGATTTTTGAATGTAGTACTATTTTCCAAAGTAAATTTATATTTAATTATATTTGATGTTCGCAATAAAAAGGAGCTATGGTTTTTTTTCAAAATTATAACGAGTCAATATAAATATTGACTAGTATTTTCTTTCGAATTTATTGTCATTTGTCATAATAATTTAGTTATAATAATTTGCATATGATTGTACATTAGGGCGTACCGAAAAAAAAAGTTCGCGGTACGCCCCCTGATATGAAGTATATTTTCAAAAAATTTTTTTTTTTGCCGACGGTAGAGGTCGCGGTTTTACGTTTTTCTTTATATCTTCTGCGTTTACAGTCGCATCTTAAAGTCCGATATATTGATGTTTGTTTCATGAATTTTTATTGAAATTTAAATATTTATTGATGCTTCAATGAGCTACGCTTTATAACTTAATTATTTGACTAATTTAATAAAACCTAGACGCAATTGCAACAGTTATGTCATGGTAAGTACTAGAAGGGGGTAATTAAGGTCGATGATTTTGAAGCGAAGAAATTTGTCTCCTCGAGACGAAAACATCAATATATCACACTTTAAGATGCGACTGTTAACGCAGAAGATATAAAGAAAAACGTAAAACCGCGACCCCTACAGTTGGCATAAAAAAAAATTTATTTTGAAAACGTTTTGAAAATATACTTCATATCAGGGGGCGTACGGAGCACTTTTTTTCAGCTACCTGTATGGTCGGTACGCACTATTGTACATATTGTTACGAATAAGTAAAAGCTTTTGCTTGCTGTTAATGACTCTACTAACAGTATGTAACTAACAGGCGGTTAGTGCTGCGCCTGAAAGTATGCACTGTAGCAACTTACTAGCTCGCTAAACCAGTAGCATGAATTCACCTCAGTAAAGATAGTTCTCCGCCATTCGCGATTGTTCTACAAAGATAAACAACAACAAACAATGTCTAGAAGGTTCTTGAATTCGCTAGATATACCTTAATTTGTGTATGGTGAGTTGGTATAAATAGCGGAGGTCTTTGGAATGGAGAGTTCAGTTTGTGATTAAACCCCGTAAAGTAAGCAACGCGAATTGATAGTAAAATACATGACTTGTTAAAGTGTCATAAATAAAGTAAACTGTTGAAAATTTAAACATAAATAAAATATTATATTATTATTAAATTATTAATATTATATTATTATTAAATTATTATTTTAATAATAATTAGTTATAACAAAAGTGATTTGTCAAATAATCTTACTACCATGTAGCACCAGTGGCAAATGCTATGAAAAGTAACCGGTATTCATACATTTGCAAAACAAAAGTGAAGTGATAAAATACAAAATATTTAATGAAATTGGAGAATATTTGAGCAGAAATAAAGTTCTAACTGCACTACGAGTTAAATTATACGTTTTTATAGTTTCATTAACCTAAGGAGGGAATTCAGAGTTTAAATTATGTTTAATCGTTGATTAAAGATGATTTTCCACTCAAAAATAAGGCCTTAGTACATCAAATACTTCAGTCTCATAATCTTCAGATGCATCTACTTCATTATTTTATTTGGACATAGTTTTAGTATTTCTAGTTATTTCTTCTCCACTGCTTCTATGTATTCTTTTCAGTAACGCCAAATATCCAAAATGTTTGTTATTTGTTTTATGCATTCAGAGTTTAAATTATCACGTACAGTCTTACCAGTACAACATTTTGATATTTTCAGGAACTGACAAGTGTATGCAGTTCTTTTTGCTGACAACATTTAGCAATAACGAGTTGCAAGTGTTTACTGGCAACGCAAAAAAAACAGTACAGACTCGCCCCATTAAGGCCTAATTTTGAGTGGAAAACAACGATTAAAACAACGAATTAAACATAATTTAAAATCTGAATTCTCTTTTTAGGTTAATAGTTAATTGCTGTTTAAACAGCCAAAGTTGTGCATTTAAACTATGATCAAGTGACCATATGATTTTGACAGAAAACAAAAAGAAGATCAAACAAACAAAGCTTCTTTAATTGTTAATGTGAACAAATATAATGACCATCCTAGTTAAAATATTAATAAAAACGTATCATTTAACTGCTAGTGCAGTTAGAACTTTATTTCTGCTCAAATATTCTCCAATTTCATTAAATATTTTGTATTTTATCACTTCACTTTTGTTTTGCAAATGTATGAATACCGGTCATTTTGCATAGCATTTGCCACTGTTGCCACATGGTAGTAAGATTATATGACAAAACACTGAAAAACTCTTTCGTATTTAAAGTCAGATCCAACATAAATCTAATCAACTGTTTACCAATTTGAATAACCAGTCAAAAATTGGACCGAACTTATTTTGGTTTTTGCTATCACACATGCGCAAAACGAAATATTATTTGTGTGTGTACGCTTGCTTTGATTTAGGTAGTGCCAGATCAAAACTTTCAAACAATAGGCCTGTTTTTTTATTCCCTGCTAAACAAATTTTTCGACCACTTTGTATGGGGAGCTAAGCGATTTTAAGCGGTTCTCCATACAAAGTCGACAAACAACATTTTTAACGGGAAATAAAAAATCATGCTTAATGATGCAAAAGAAGCGCTTTTATACATTTTAAATTTTCATCCCCAGATCCCCACACCAAAAAAACAATCCTCTGTTTTGAAAACAATCTCCAATTTGGGGATAAATCCCCTAAACTGACAACACTGTTTGTGATGTGTATAGTTTGGATGCTTTAAAAGAACCCACATGCCAAAGTGGGTCCAAAAATTTCGTTCTGCAAATTTCACGATAAAAAATACGTCATAGGAGCTGGCCTGATAAGGATGAAATCAAAGTCGCTATCTTTTCTTACCGACACGTTTCTATTTGAGAAGCTGAAGGTGTCGCACATGTCCATGACAACCATTTCAAACTGCTTAGAGTTGTCAAAAAGCTTGATTTTGGGGTTCCGCACGAGCTTAAGGAAATGCACTTAACAAAGTGAATAAGCACCTGAGATTTATTGCTCAAACGCAACAAAAATTATCCATTTTAGAAACGCACTGTACCTGGAGATGAAAAATGGATTATTTACAACAACGTCAACCTAAATCGCCAACCTTCATCATGGCTGAACTGCACTAAAAAAGGTTATGTTGTCCATTTGGTGGGATATAAGGATGTAATTTATTTTGAACCGCTTTCTAAAAAACAAACCAAAAGACGTCTATTGTCAGCTATTGACGAACCTTGATGGGGCACCGAAAGAATCACGACCTGAATTGGTAAATCCCAAAGGAGTGGTTTTCCACTACAACAACGATAGGCCTCACACATCTTTGTAGACTCGGAAAAATATATTCGAGCTATGATGGGAAGTGATGGCACACTAGGGTGTCTAAAATTTTTTTTTTATTTTTCGATTTTCATGGTTGCTCAATCTTAATTGAAAAGCTTATACGGTAAAGTATTTTTTACCATGTATTACATTTTTTCGTAAATTTTTCGATAAATTTTGTAAAAACACACTTTCTATGAAAATTTAAAAAACTAATGATGCCCTTTAAAGGACGAATAAGTTCCAAGCAATTCTGTAAAAACAATTTGAATTTGCAGTTACTGTTCCAGAGTTATACCATTTTAAAGCGTTTACCCATAGTATGAAACTAATAATATTACTTATATAAACTGTTTGCCATTTTTGAATCGGATTTACTTTATACATTGCATTAGTGAAGAAATCTACATACATGCGGTAAGTAAGGACAAAGAATTACACGCAGAAAAAACGGCTCCCTTATTGGAGGAATTTATCCTGTTTGGAATTTAACCGTCTTATAAAGTGCATCATTAGAGTTGTAAATTTTCATAGAAATTTTATAAGTTATAAAGCGTTATTTACAAAATTTATCCAAAATTTGCGAAAAAATGTAACACATGGTACCTTATTGAGAAAAATCTTTGCCAAAACAGGTGGTTTATGCATATACAATAAAGGTTTGGACGTTTTGCTTTAAAAATGTTGACTTATAAATTAAGAAAATCGTGATTATTGACCAAGTTTTATGTAATATTCAAAAAAAAGTCCAAAATACCCGATTTTTGGGGAAAATTCGACTAGCGCGACCTCTAAACCTCTCCCAAAAAAACTCAAAAATACTTCATCCCATAAACTTTCAAATAAAGCTTGAGTAAAATGGGACACCCTAATTTTTTTTATCTCATTTTTTATTGCAATCTATCAAATACATGACAATAGGCAACTAGTATATAATATTCAAACAATTTCAAAAAATATACAAATTTGAATTTGTTGCAGTCTGGACATGATGAGAAACAACCAGTGTTGGTCCTCGTTGTAGGTGGGTTTTATATCATCGAGTGCTGACTATATGCGTGAGTTTGAATCTTTTAAGTCTTCTGCATTTCGTGCTATGGCATTAGTGCGCGAAGACTGTCTTAAAGCGTTTCGTTCGTTGATTTTGTCGGTCTCCTGTTGAACAGTATTTGTTTGGAAGTCTCTGTGAAGAATTTCGTTTCTCACGTAGGTGGGTGCATCAGCGATGAGCCGTAGACATTTTGATTGAAATCTTTGTATAATTTCGATGTTTGTTTTTGACAGCGAGCCCCACAGTTCTGCACCGTAGATCCATACTGGTTTGATAATTGCCTTGTACAGTAGTAGTTTTTTGTTCAATAGACGTTTAGAATTTCGGCCATAGACTTTAGTTTAATACCAAGTTGTTTCCTTTTTGTTAGTATGTGCTTCTGCCATGTTAGACGTCTGTATAAGTGAATGCCAAGATATGTAGCACTTTCCGATTGGGGTATTGACGTACTTCCCATTAGTACCTGTGGGCATGTTGCAGCTAATGCCCTAATGCCACACCCATATTATAGTCCTGTTTTGGCACCTTTGGGTTTTCATTTATTCCGTAGTTTGCAAATCCTTCAATACAGGAGGAGACCTTTGAACGGTGTTGTTCGCGTATATTTGTGGGACGGACCAGTCATCCTATGAATCTGGGATTAAAAAAATGCCTGAACAATCGCAGAAGGTCAGTGAATAAAATGGCATCTAAATTATAGGTTACAATTAATTATTTGAATAAAATACTTCGAAATTACTATGAAAAAAACCGCATTTACTTTCCTGCCAACCCATATAACTGATGTTTATAAATGCTTTGGCAAAAATAAAATAAAATTTGATAACTTTTTCAAATGATTTTATCCTATCTCGTCTTTTAAAGTAAAAAGCGAAAGCCACCATAATTTGTTGGGCCATTCATAATTTCTCATTTAATCTGTTTTAAAGTGTTTAGTGTAATAAAATTAAAATACAAACATTTTTTAATCCAACAGAAACAGTCCGAAAGAAATTACGAAGACACAAAACTTCGCAGTTTAAAATAGACCTAGTGTATGCAAAAAAAACTCACGTTGTCGAAAACAAAATATCACAAAAATTCCAACGTTTGAGGAAATCTTAAAATCTGTGGACGATATTCACACAATCAACTTTTCATAAAAACCCTTCTGTCGTATGCAGTGTTGCCATTTTTTTCTGGGTGGAATCCCAAAATTGTGTTAGGTTATCCCATTGTGTTATGTTAATCTACACGGGCCGTATTAATACGGCGTTAACTAAGTCGTTGCACTACCAGGATTATCAGCATTGTTTTCTTACACTGTTTGACATTTTAATTAACTGTAGCTGTAGATAATTAACTCTTTAATGTTTTTTAAGTTAAGTTTTCTCCGCAGCTCTTGAGGATATTTAATATTAAATAATTTACGATTTCTGTTTTCCGACATATTTTTGTTGTTTTGTGTCAAAAGACGGCGTTACAGAGAATGGCAAGAACTAAGTGCAATTTATTTGTGGCCGTCGGTGGTGCAATGGTAAGTGTGCGCGCCTATTGTACATTAGAACGTGGGTTTGATCCCTATTCTGACCACCTTACATTTCCTTCGACGACGGTAAAAAATACCGTTCGCAACCGGTGTAAAACTGTAGGTCCTAATCTGTGAGTATAAAAGAGAAAGCGAAGAGCTCACTGGTTGTGAGAAGCACTCCCCAATCCCATCATGGGATGTAATGGGAAACCGTAGATAGAAGTGCAATTTTTTAATAATAAATACGAAGTATATAATTCCTATCATATTCCAAGATTCCCTAACCAAAAAATGTATCCCAATTTTTATAAGAAAATCCCCAAATTGGGGATAAATCCCCTAAACTGGCAACTGTTTTAAATTTGTGATATAGAGAGCGGGAGCGAGCGACGAATTTGCTTTGTCAGTGCCTTATTTAGAGTTTAAGAGCTTATGACTCCCTGAAAATGGTACATTGTGCCAAAAGGGCACAATCTAGTAGTCCGAACTGTTTTGATACTTGCACTTTCATCGTTCCCACAAATGTGTAATATTTACAAAAAATATATAGAAAAAGCTACTTGAATTTTATTTCTCTCCTGTCGTGACAACAGCATCAATTAATACAGTTTCTTAAGAGTGCAAGATAAATTGCGGCAATAGCGCATTATAATCTGGGTCCCCAAATTGGAAATGAGTGCAGGAAATTATCCAATTCTTATTATATATATTGGCTAATGTCGCAAACATAGACCTTCTTGTGGTTAAGATTCGAGAATTGACTGAAAATTTGTATTCCAAATGTTCGGAAAGGAACAATTTTGCACTACTGTGATCTCATGTCCTAGTTTGTCTATTAATTTTAAGTTGTTTTAAGAACTTTTTCTTATATCCCCTCAAATAAAAAAAAAATTTATATATATAGGTTTTTGTTTCAAATTTTTGCCTCCAATTAATATATTATGTTGTACATAATTATATTTAAAACAGAAATTTGTAAATCCAAGCTGAATAAGGTAATATCTTTAAACTCTTTAAATAAAAATATTAAAATTGTTTTACAAATTATGGAATATTATGAAAACAGTAAACTGAATTGAATTGAATATTGGCTAATTTATCACATTCCTTACACTAAAGCACGTTCAAGTACATACAGTCGTGGACTAAAGTGGATACATTATTTCAAGATTTTACGAAATTTTTTATAATTTTTGTTTATTATTGAAACTTAAATGATTTGTTTTAGAGCCTAAACATTAAAACATTCTTCTTCAATAAAAACCTAAATGCAGTACACTATATCATCAAGAAGTTATTAAAAACTGCTTTTATCCATATTTGTTCATATTTGGAAATTTCGGCAGGTTTTCTTTTAGTATTTTGTCCAAAGTCCTTTGTTCTTTAAAGACACATTTTATGCGAGTACACATGCTTAACATGAAATTTTTAAAAGTTTTAGGTTGAATATTAGTCCAATCCGCTGAAAGTCTTGACCAAAGATCATCTAAGTTGGTGGGTGCTCGTTCCTATTGGGAGAGTCTTTTTTGACAATAGCTCACAAATTTTATATGGGATTCAAATCGGAACTTTGAGCTGGCCACTTCATTGTGTGGGATTCTTGTTCAGCAAGCCATTTTTGCACAACGGTGGCAGAGTGTTTTGGATTCCCGTCTTGCTGAAAAGTTATTCTGTTGTGGTGTAGGCGCACTCTTCAGTAAAAACGGGCAAATTGTTCTGCAAAATACTTAGTACTCCTTATTATATTTTCACTAGGGGGCCAATGCCCCACCAAGTGAAATCTTCCCACCACCGTGCTTGCTTGGCATGGTGTCGCAATATGGTATTTCATTGGATTGGAAACGATTAATTTTTCTTTCACCCAACCACATTACTCGATTGCTGCCATAATATGTCCAGTTGTCATGAGTTTTGCAAAAATTAATACGAGCCTTCAGATTCTTCTTTTATCCACATACTTGTATCCACTTTAGTCCACTACTGTACATGCATACATGTTTTTATTCTCTATGCTATATCGTTCCCGAATATTTTGGTCTTCAGTATTTCCTTACGTTGTGTATAAATGTTGTGGCCGTAGGTTTTGCAATGGCTAGTGTGCGCGGAAATTAAAATTGGGGAGAGCTTCTCCCAACCAGTGAGCTGTGCGCTTTATAGTTGAATACTCACTGATTGGGACCTACAGCTTAACACCGGTTCCGAACGGTATTTTGAGAGGCTTATTCATGGCTAAGTACTCGATAGTGTCGCCGTCACTAAGCGAGGTGACCGTCGTCGAAAGAAATTTTAAGGTGGTCGGAGCAGGGATCGAACCCAGGATCTCCTGTACAAGAGCCGCGCACACTAACCATTGTACCACCGACCGCCACTGACGTAATGGAAACGGTTTTATTTTGTTTATAAATGTTATACTGTACTTCAAAAATAATGTAATTTTTTAATAAAATTTTGCATTTTTTTGATTTATGTTATTTTTGTCAGAATAAGCAAATTTGACCCTCCATATGAAATTCTGGTTAATTGCAATTTTTACCAAAAATATTTTCAGTTTAACAAATATATTATGATTGCACGAGTTATTGACTTAACAAATTTTCCTAACATCAACAAGCATCTGTCTGTAAAACAGTTCTTATTTGAATTTACGAGTATTGAAAACATAGTTGGATAAAAATCAATAGCGCTAAATCGAAATATTGTGTCCAAAATTAGTAATCAAACCTTTTTCTATTATGACCAACAAATGACCAAAAGGCGGGCCACAATGGGTTTTTTGGCTTTAAATGAAAAATTAAATAATAATACATGTATTTAGTTAAAATAATTCCAAATATAGGGTTTTCCAATTTGAGTGATATGATTTCTAAGTGACGTTTCGCAAATTTGTAGTATGTTATGATCTGTCATTTTTTTTAGTTGTATTCAGTAATGTTTACAATTTCATAATGGAGAGATATATGTACACAAAACCAACGTTTACAAATTATTGCATTTTTTTTATCAAAATCATCATTCTCCAATTGCAACTTTTCGTGCGCTTTTGCCATTTTATTGTCGTAATAATCGTCCGCATTTGCTCGCTAGTCGTCGAATTGTTGCAAATTATGAGAGCACATTTTCTTTAAATAATCTTCAAGTGCCAATAAGACAAAGAACTGCTCGAAGTAATTAAAATATTGCTGCCGATCAGGCAAGTATTGCTGAAGACCGCATTTTATCGATTCCAAGACGTTGTTAACAATTGGAACTGTCTCAAACCACAACCTGGCGGATTTTGAGAAAGGATTTGAACTTGCATCCGTATAAAAATGTTATCACTCAAGAACTCAAGCCATTGGACTACAGTTTCATCTGAGTTGTGCGCAAGTAAACAAAACTGTCGATGCTGGTGCGAAGAAAATCCACAAATTATTCGTGAACAAACATTACATTCACCTAAATGGACAGTTTGGTGTGTTTTTGGTCTGGTGGAATCATCGGTCCGTACTTCTTTCGAAATGAAGCCGGTAACACCGTTATTGTCAATGGAGACCGGGATAGATCGATGATAACCAACTTTTTATGGCCGGAATTGGAAGAAGTTGATCTTGACAATATCTGGTTCCAACAAGACGGGGCTACGTGCCACACTTCACGTGCAACAACCGAATTATTGCGAGAAAAGTTTGGAGATTCGATTATTTCAAGAAATTGTGACATTGAAGGACCTCCAAGAAGTTGTGATTTAACACCATTAGACTATTTCTTGAGGGGTTATTTGAAGTCATTAGTCTTTTGCAATAAACCAGCAGACTCTCTCCAAGTTTTACAAGTCAATATTGAACGTGCTATTCATGACATACGACGGGATTTAGTGAAAAAAGTGCTCGAAAATTGGGTTCATCGAATTCGTTCCTGCAAAAGAAGACGTGGAGGCCAATTGAAAGATATTTTATTCATAACTTAATTGTATCGATTATACTTCACATTAAATAAAAAAAACATTTGAATTCCCTTAACAATTAGTGTTTTTTTAAAGAAATCATATCACTCAAATTGGAAAACCCTTTTGAACAAAAAGTACATATTCTTAAAAAAAAAAATGTATGTGACTTAGGAATAGAAATGGAACGTATGAAAGCGATTCAGAAATGATGAAAAACAAGTAATCAAATCAAAATTGTTATTATTGAGTTTAAAGTAAATGTGAATGTGAAGTTTTTGTACATAAAGAGATCTGTTGTTCTTGTTGTAATTTAAAAAGAACCTTGTTTTAATAACTTGAAATAAAACAACGCTCAAATGAACAATTAGTAAATGCATACAAGAATGTACTCTCTTCAAAAAATTTTCAACTTTGCCACACACATTTTTGCACCTCCGGTACGAAAGTTGGATGACTATCCGGTTCATTAACACAACATCTCTCGTAAACCAGAAAAAAAATGTTTCTCATTACATCCCATGAAGGAACGGGGAGAGCTTTTCACAACCAGTGAGATGTGCACTATATAGTTTTATACTCACTGTTCTACACCGGTTCCGTACGGTACCAGTCACTAAGCGAGGTAACTGCCGTCGAAAGAAATGTAAGGTGACAAGAGCAGGGGACGAACCCACGAACCGCGCACTCTACCATTGCACCACCGACTGCCACAACCGATCTTAATGAAATTTGGTACTGGGCAATATGTTGTCAAAAGCTTCTGTCAAATTACAAATAAACAACGTCGCCATGCTCAAAATTACAGAGTAAGTAAAAATTCCGGTCGCGAGCCGGAAAATTCAGCTCCTTCTGAATATAAAGCTCTCACTCCGAGTTTTAAAAAAAAATTAAAATCTCGAGCAAATTTAATTTTCAAAAATTGTGTTTACTTACGTATATATATTTGAATCGCTCCCGTCGAATCAAATATAAAAAAGAAAAATTCGATTCGGAGTTTAATTTTTATTTTACTGGGAGTGAGAGCTTTATAGTGCAGAGGATCCGAATTTTCGCCTACCGAGTGAAATTTTTTTGAATTTGGATATTCATAAGAGAATGTACATATAAATTTGTTATATACTGTAATTAATTAATATTTCAACTACTGTATTAATTTATAATGTATGATATTAATTTCTGTATAAGAAACGCAATGAATTTATATAGTAGTATACAAATGCACATAAACCAATGTAATTTAATATGCTGTAAGGATTTATATCCATAGACGTAATAAATGAAATGAAATGAAATGAAATAGTATATGGGCATTTCCACAGAAAGTTCAACCTTTTGTCACATCACGTCACTCTCGATAATTACTTATATTTTAGGACCAGTTTGTTTGATTGTGTTATTTTATTTTACTAAATATGTAGTTACTTCCATTCTGTATTTAGGAAAAGAATAGAAAACAATCGAACCACATGGTCATAAAATATAACCAAATAACGAGGGTGATGTGATGTGACATAGGGTGGCACTTTCTCTGGAAATGCCCATATGTGGTGAAAAACTACAAACAACGAGAATGATTGGGTCTAGAGGTCAACTAATAATTGGAATATAAGTTTAAATAAAGCTACTAAAGGCAGACCAAAATTTCTTTAGAACAATGACTGGAGATAAATTAATTATAGTGTACGTGGTTAAAAAGGGGTAAAAATTTGCGAAAAAAAGTTACACTTCAAAATGCAGTAAAAATCGTTTGAAATGTTTAAAAATGGGGATAAATTGGTAAAAAAAAATGGTACATCCTGCAATAACGGCAAAAATATATAGAATTGATCAAATGACTAAAAATAATGTGTGTGGGTAAAAAGCTGTAGAAGGGTCATAAAAGGGTACAACTTCAAAATGCGAGGAAATCCGTTTGGAATGATTTGGAATACGTTAAATTAATACGTTAAATTTTGCAATTTTACTTCATTATACACTTTTTTCATTCGCAAATTTCCAAACGATTTAATTGCATTTTAAAGTTTTACCCTGTTTGCCCCCTTTCTGCCCACTTTTAACTACATTCACAATTTTTTCCACATTCCTAACCTTTCCAAACGATTTTGCTCGCATTTTCTACTTTTAGCCCTTTTGACCCCTTTTTATCCACATACACAATTTTTACCTATTTCCTAACCTTTTCAAACGATATTCTCGCATTTCTAGTTTTTCCCTTTTCGCCCCCGTTTTAGTCTTTTTTAACCACTTTCACAATTTTTGTGGCAATCCTAACCAATCCAAACGATTTTTCTCGCATTTTAAAGTTTTTCCCTTTTCGCCCCCTTTTTACCCTTCTTCTACACATTCACAAATTTTGCACATTCCTATCCTTTCCAAAAGATGTTTCTCGCAATTTAAAGTTATACCCTTTTTTACCCATATTTAAAAAATAAAAAATATATGAAAGTTGACTCGCGAATCATTATTTTTGAATTAAATCGGAAACGAGAAATATTTTAAAATCTGTGAAAAAACAATTCGGCTCCCGAGATAAAAATAAAACATGGGAGTTTAAAAGATTTAAATCTTCAGAGAATTAAAGATTAAACTCCCTTGCCGATTTAAATTTTACGAGCGAATCGAAAATGAATGGCTCTCCTTACTCTTGAAAATTACTTTTCACCGGGTTTTCTTACCGGGTTTCTTTCACCGGGGTTTCTTCCAATAAAAAAACCCGTACTCAGTTCTTGCTAAATTTACGTGAGAAATTTTATCATTTGTCTCTAAGTGCCACATAACTCCGATAGACCTTGCAAATATTTCATTAATAATTAATTTTTGCACTCCATTTTATTTTTAACACATGTGGTAGTACTTTTGTTTACTACACTAATCGAAATGTCAAAATTCCGGTCCCAAACAGTTATGAAACAATTGTTTTCTTAGGAAATAAGTTTAGCGTAACATCTCTGTACTTGATTTTGGCTACGAAAGTTTCGCAAAGACCTGAGTACCAAGCAAATGAAAAGTTAGCGGAATTTTCGGTTCATGAAATTTTCCTTATTTTATATACATGTACTTCTTATAGTAAGGAAAATTTCACAACAACTGAATACCGGGCTTAAAGAGGTAAATGAATCAAACTTAATGTAAATTTAAAAAATATATGACTCACCGTGTCATTTTGTAAAACTTAAATGAAATTAGTATTTTTTAAATTCAATGACAATTGTCACTGATACTTGTCACCGACAATAAATAAATTATTTGATACTGTAAAAACTCATTAAAAAAATATACTCATTCCAGCAATGACTCTCGTGGAGCTTTTTCTGAATATTCACAAAACATATGTTTCCGAAAGGCTACACAGAAAAAAAGACGACTGTAAAATTTTAACAAAAAAATTGGTACGTGAAAAATATCAGCACTCAATTACATTTTTCATTATATACTGACAAATTACTCAAATATTGAAATGAAAATCGATAAATGGTACCAACAAAAAAATTCATAAGAAATACCCCAATATTTAACGAAGTAAATACGATACGATCAACCACATAACTTTAGTTGGAGATAAGTTTGTACAGGCAGTCGGTGGTATAACGGGCTAGACGCTGCCCGAAAAGACGTTGTGTCACAAACATCGAAACGATCTTCCAGTGGATGTGAATTCGAATCCCACAGCGGCCGTTTAATTTTTTTTAAATAAACAAAATTTCTAAAAATAATTCGGACCGAAGACAAAAAGAAAACTGAGGTACAATTTAGTTTGTTAATATGTCAAATTCTTCATCGACTAAAAACGAAAATTTTTTGATAAATAGCGTACAAATATTTTCGTAGATGGGTGAAATTTTGCATCGATTGAAAAATAATATTTTTCCAATAAACAACCTACAAATATGGTAGCTGATATGTGATTTTTTTTCATCACATGATTTTCAATTAATATTTTGTTTGAATTTTTTTTAATTTTTTAATTGAATTGTAAAATTATTTGTTTCTGTGTATATATCGTTAACTAAAATGCAAAAAGGCGTGACTAACAGAAATATAATTTTACAGGAAAAGCAAAAAGCTTTGTAAAATTAAAACTATAAACATTTTTAACGAAGTTGTTTCTAATTTCATTTTAAACCCACACAGACAGATTTTTGATCGCAGAAGTGTAAAATTTTGTCAAGACATGTAGTTTAATGGCATTCATAACAATCAATCAAAAACTCGATTATGAATTTTTGGTAAGTTACTTCTTTTTGCATTTTAACTAACTCATATGTAAGTACGACAAAATTATTCGCATTTTGTAGAAACGCCGATAGTTCGATTTATAAAATACCAAGGTCAGTGGAGTGATGTGAAGTGACTGCCTGCGTTTAAGGATGTTGGTCAGTGCATAGAGTAATATAATAAGAGTGTGCAACAGCTGTTAAAGGTTTCACCGGATGTCGCAGAGAAAGTTGGAATTTCATAGAGTTCCAGTTGCAGATAACAGAACAAGCATCAAACATAATTTAAAACCATTATCGGCCGTCAAACATAATATAAAAGAAATTAGTATCAGTCGAACATGATTGAAAAGGTATCAGTGTAAATCGAACATAATTGGCCTTTAGCTCATTACTCCACCCACTTTATTCCCCATGACCTTCCAACTGCATAGTCGATCAACTATGCCATCGAAAGCCCGTGGCCAGTCAATGCCATTTGTTAAGACACATTAGTGAAATCAATTAAAAGAAACGAAAATAATGGTTGTTTTAGACGTTTTCTAGATCCACAGAAAAATTAAATATCGTCCAAATCCTTTTTTGTATTTCTTTTTTTGAGTTATTAAATGATAATTTTGCAGTTTCTTTATAGCCCGTACCATAGACTAATACATACATACATAAATACTTTTATTCTCTCAATAAATTAAACATCATAGGTACGGTGGAAAGTAAACATTGGATGGCGCAAAACATGGGATCAATAATACCAGATAGAGGCAATAGTAAACAACGTCCAACAAAGGAACAACAACCGAATTTCGTATTTTTGTGGCAAACTAGTTGTGTTAAATACAATACAAATGTATACCAACGATAAAAGTCAACAAAAAGTGCAAAATACATTTAAATTTTTCAGTTTTACACCAAAACGATATGAAAACAGTTAAGTGAACATATTTTGTAACTCCACCTGGTGTAAGTTAATTTTAAATTTAATTGCTCTCATTTCCACAAACCTACGACGACGATTGTGAAATGAAACGTCAAATGAGAGAATAAATGTATCTATGTATGTATTAGTATATGGCCCGTACGACTGAGCAACAAATATCATGAACAGATCTCAAATTTCAAATATGAAGTGTTCTCAACACTCTCACGTACTGAAATAAAAATGTAAGAGTATATAAGCAAACCATGTAGCAAACTAAGTTTAAATAGAATTTGAGTGACACTAATGACAGCTGAATTATGTTTGATGTTGATTGCATCGAACGAAAATGCTCATTATCTTTATTTCCATTCGTTTTGTATATATTCAATCAAACAGTAACAAACAGCAGGAAGAAGATCTATACGAAATTTCCAACTACCTCTGTAACCACAAGAAACCGATAAGAGAGAGGTGTAAAGTCTTTATATATTACTCTGTGCAGAAAATGCAGCATTTCTGTCATTTTCTCACCGTAAAACAGCTCACGTAAGGGCAATATTATGATTTTAAGACGTAATCATCATGGTAATAAAATATAGGGTAGTAGCATAGGCGTTGTTTTGACAACAATATGTAGTTTGTTTTTGATGCGCACTTGGCTTCTGTCATATTCACCACAAATGTATAAGAACAATAAAAGTAAACAACACAATACATATGAATTTGATGGTTGGCAAATGAATTGGACAGTAGGAAAAAAATCAAATCAGCTGTTTTAATAACACAATCTCAAATAGTTCAACCATGATAATCATCATAAGGCACAGTTCTATTTCGCTGTTATTGAATCTTGAATTTAATTATTTACGTTTTCATTCAATACAAATTTATAAAAAAAAAACATAACTTCCCATGCAGGGTTTGGGTAGAATTTAGCATAACCAGTGAGCTGTGCGCGTTCTAGTTTTACACTCAGTAATTGGGGCTACAGTTTACACCGGATCCAAATGGTATTTTCGATAAGCTTTTTTCATGGCTCAATACTCGATAGTGTCGCCGTTATTAAGCGAGGTGACCACCGCCGAAAGAAGTGTTAAGTGGTCTGAGCAGGGATCGAACCAGCGTACTCATGTACAAGAGCCGCGCACACAACCATTGCACCACCGACGACCATAAATATATACAAACAAAAAAGTAAACAAAAAGTGCAACAAAAAAATACACTTAATTTGACAGTTAGAGTCATGGGAAGGAACATCAGCTGTTCTAATGCCGATACTAGTATGCTAATGGCTAAAGGAATAGTCTGTATTCTGTTTGGCGATAAGTTGCGCCAGTGCATAAGACACCATTCTACAATGTCTAATACGAAGCCATATGGGTAAATCCTGCGTTGCAGACGTTACGTTCGTACGCATATTTTGTAATCTGTAAGAGTTTTGACTGTTACATTCATAAGTTGTAAGTTACTCTTTGAGAGTACTTTCAAGTGACAAGCAGCTAGACGCTGCTGAAGATGATGCTTCACGAACATCAAAACGATCGTCCAGCGGTATTTACATGTTTTCACTAACCGGAGAAAACATGATATCTAAGCCTTAAGGGAACAAATTTGCAACTTTGGCGTGAGAAGTTCTGAAAAATTCTACTAAAAAGGGTCACAATCAAGTCCATTTTCGATTTGTCGAATGTTTCTAAGTATGATTACTTCTTAAGTGGAAATCATGTTTACATTTATCGTATATATTGTATGTTAGCTGATCACTTGTACCGCTTTGTTTGCTAGGATTACAAGTTTGTCGCCGTGCCTTTAAATATTTTTTTTAGAATGTTAGAAACCGGGATTTTTGAGTTTTCTGTAACCCTTGAATGCTTAGCTCCGTACTAGAGATGTGCGCGTGAGTGGATTATAAATCACGAACGCTCAGGAGCTCTAAAAAAATTGACACGCACGATCGATAGCGACAATCGTAGCGACGACATTTCGCGATCACGCGCGCTCACGAGGCAAGAAAAACGATATTTTAGTACCAAACGCTATTTTCTCTATCGGTTCAGATTTTTTTTAAATGACTCATATTTATTGTAATGTAGTTAAAAATAAATGTAGTTAATACATCCCTACAGACATTTCACGGCTAATTTTAATTCGTCTGAATGGAAAAAACGAACGCCAACATTTTTTTTTGGAACTTATTGGAAGCAGAGGCCTCAATCTGAATGCTGGTTTGTAGATTCATGAATCTCTACGTACATATAAACGTTATCCCTCGTAAACAACAGAGTAGTCTCCGTACAACGAGTGTCTAACTAGTCTAGTATTGATTTCTAGCAGTTTCCTAAAAACTTCTAATATGAACATATCTGTTTTAGCCAAATGCAAACCTGTAAATCATGAAACCAAGTTTTAATTTAAGCTATTTTATGAATAGCTAGCAACAACTTATATTTCGGGAATAAAACAAAGATGCAAAGTATGTCAAGTTTTAGTCCTGGTTTTCATAATATGGATTACCTGAAGAACATATTCTGATGATGTTAGTAAGACGATTAATTCCATATACTAACAACAAATGTTGGACCAACTTTAAAATTTTTCTCGTGGTTGACCATTTTGAGGATATACGCATATCCAACGGAGAGAGTCGAAGGTTATAGTTGATGATAGGTAGCCAGCTCACTTGTGTTCGTCATACTTCGTTGGATTGGGCATCGCTGTTCTATCAATAAGTGCTTTGGAAGTAATATTTCCCTAATGTAAGCGGCCACATGACAGAGATTAAAGTATTTTCGAGTACCATCTTGTCCTACAGAGATCCACATAGGTTTGTTAAAAATGTTCACAATGGATTATCGAAATGTTAGTTGTAATTTGATAGAGAATAGAGTGAATTGTAAGGAACGATACGCAAATGTTGTTTGATTGTTACTAAAGGCGGTTAATTATGTTTTAGGCTGGTTGCATCGAACGAAAATACGTATTCTCTTCTATTTCTGTTTGTTTTATGTCGAACCATTGAGTAGCATACACCAGCGGCTCGAACTCTATAAAATTTCCAACTATACACAGGGAAAATATTAGTTGGAAATCAATTCAGGCATTGGAAATTCCATGCTAAAGTCTATATTGATGTGTTAACATCTATACGCGCGCCTCTAGGGCAGTAAACTATAAATTTAATACATACGCAAGTGTTAGGTTTGTAAGAGTAAATCATCGTTTGTTTGTTCGTTGCTTGGCAGTCGGTATTGAAAGTGATTATTGGGCGATTTTCATATAATTTTCCCACGCAATTTTCTCCGGAAACTCACAGCCGATTTTATTAATTTTTGGATTAAAAAGCTAGTGCGGGTTTCGACGAAGAGTTTAGGCCAAAAATTAAGGCGATCCGATATCGGCGAGCCGCGATTGAAGTGTTTTAATGTGGAGTATTAATTTGGAGTAATATTAAAAAAGTATTTTATGTTGATCTTCGGTTATATCGTACGAATATAACAATGTATGTATGTATGTACAAGTGTCTGTTGCTTTGCATTCTTTGACTTTTGTGGGAATAAAACAAAAAGTATTGAGCAAGAAAATAATGACACATGTGCTTGCACTGGGTCTTTAAATAATTTTAAGTATTAATATTATTTAAATGAAACGTCATCATATGATTGAACGCTGTTTTTTATTTTCCAATGTAACATTTACGAATGTGTTCATAAAAATCGAACAGGTACCGTGTAGCAACAAGGTGTTAACACATCGCCCGTAAGTTCGAACACTCATTGGATTTTTTTGATTATAATTCATAATTGTCATACATCAGTATTATTTGTCGATGTTATTGACAAATTAAAGATAGGTCTTACTGCAAACAAGTTGCCAATACCTTACTTTAACTATATTAACCAATTTGAGTATTTCCAAAACCTCATTCATCTGAAATGGAAGATACAACTAATAAAAAGTACAATATTAGAAGTCGTATCCAAATATTAGTCACTGTAATCATAATTTAATTTCTGTCACAAAAATACTTGTTACAAAGTTATGTATTCGATTTTTCACAAGAGACTTTGCAGTTAAAGAGAAACTACATACATTTTAATGTTACACGAAGATTTTACAGAAAAACTATTATTTTAAACAGAAAGTGATAAACAAAGTGTGAAAAAACAATAAGGTGTATAGATATCATCCAGCGAAGAATACATATTATCACAAATTGAGCTGAAGTGAGACTTTTAAACACAATTGTTGAATCTGACGCCCTCAAAAACACATGCAAACAATTGTGGACACTTGCCTGGAGGAAGTATTATTATGGATGACGCATATTAACTTACACATTCATATGATTTTTAGAAAAATTGTCTATATTGAAAAACGAATCGTCCAATCGAAAAACAAACAAATTTTTACGGGTTTCTCACAGAGTATTCCAAATCGCATGAAATAATTTTTTGATGTGTTAACATCTATACGCGCGCCTCTAGGGCAGTAAACTATAAATTTAATACATACGCAAGTGTTAGGTTTGTAAGAGTAAATCATCGTTTCTTTGTTCGTTGCTTGGCAGTCGGTATTGAAAGTGATTATTGGGCGATTTTCATATAATTTTCCCACGCGATTTTCTCCGGAAAGTCATAGCCGATTTTATTAATTTTTGGATTAAAAAGCTAGAGCGGGTTTCGACGAAGAGTTTAGGCCAAAAATTAAGGCGGTCCGATATCGGCGAGCCGCGATTGAAGTGTTTTAATGTGGAGTATTAATTTGGAGTAATATTAAAAAAGTATTTTATGTTGATTTTCGGTTATATCGTACGAATATAACAATGCATGTATGTATGTACAAGTGTCTGTTGCTTTGCATTCTTTGACTTTTGTGGGAATAAAACAAAAAGTATTGAGCAAGAAAATAATGACACATGTGCTTGCACTGGGTCTTTAAATAATTTTAAGTATTAATATTATTTAACTGTAACGTCATCATATGATTGAACGCTGTTTTTTATTTTCCAATGTAACATTTACGAATGTGTTCATAGAAATCGAACAGGTACCGTGTAGCAAAAAGGTGTTAACACATCGCCCGTGAGTTCGAACACTCATTGGATTTTTTCAAAATATCGCCAAAATAAGAAAATCGTTAAAATAAAAAATTGCTTAACGGTGCATCCAGTCGCAAAAATAATAAATTTTTTAACTCGTTGGGAGGCTTTCACCTATGGATGTTTTCAATACGGCATCACTTTTATTTTTACAAATGTCGCTAAAACTTAAATGTATGTAATCAAAAATTGTTAAAACGCCCCTATGCTAATATCTTGGAAACGGAGCGTCCGTCCAATCGAAATGAAAACCATTTTGACGTAGAATACGTCTTACCTTACGGTATGAGGAGTCATGTCAGGTTTTTAATGTTGTAATCTTTATTTCATTGAATTTGAGGAAACGGCTAGATGAATTTTTTTAAATTTTCTTTTGTATGTAAATGAAGACGTTATCTTTCGTTTGATATACATTTCATATTGGTTGATATATTTCTAGTATTTTAATTTCTCAAATGAAAATTGTTTAAACACATACACTCAAACATATGTGTGGTGTTTGGTTGAGTGTTTTTGGTTGCTCAACATTGCTTAGGAACATGTATCTAGTAAAAAGTGAAACGAACAGCAAGCTAATGTTGCTTGGCAACATGTATCTAGTAAAAAGTGAAACAAACAGTAAGCTAACGTAATAAAGCTTTTTTGCGAAAGCTTCAATAAAGCTGTTGTAACATTAATTTTGAATTGTAAAGCGTAAAGCTTTCACACAACGCTCGAATGCTAATGCGAAGACTCGATAAGGTAAACCTTTTTTAATATTAGGGCGGCCCTCTCAACATTCGCAGAACTTATTTCAATAAAAAAATTAATTAAAATACATAAATTAAATTAAGTTTAAAGACATTGAACATAATATTTTTTTTTTTAAACGGACTTGAATCAAATGCCGTTGGTAAATATAAAAATTACAGCAGACAGTTGTCCGAGGCCTTCGGCCACGGACTGTCCCTGCAGGCTGTGTCAGAGACACGGCCATTAAGTTTAACGTAGAATACGCCATCCGATAAGACAGAAAACATATATAACAATAAATGATAAATAATATAAGCAAATGAATTTATTGTTATATATGTTTTCTGTCTTATCGGATGGCGTATTCTACGTTAAACTTAATGGCCGTGTCTCTGACACAGCCTGGAGGGACAGTCCTCGGACAACTGTCTGCTGTAATTTTTTTCGAGTTTCTAAGGGTTTTTCGTAAAGTGGTCCAATCAATCGTGTGGAAGAAATTTTGTTCAAAATATGAAAATTACTGAAATAAATAAATGGCTATAACTCGGAAATGGTACATCCAATCGCAAAAATAATAGCGGCATTCATGCAAACGTGAAAGCCGAGAACTTTTGCTCAGCGCAAGTTTCCCTCGTACCGTTGCATGAGGCACCAGGTAAAGTTGCTCAGCGTAGTTGTGTACAAAACCATATCAGCTGACCAAGATGGATACATAAGGTGGTAGCAGTAGCAATTGCATGTATTATGTATGTGTACTTTTTCTACTGTTCTAGTGCTATCATCTTATTTATCCATCCTAGTCAGATGACAACGAAATGTCAAAAGTTTACACGTTTCTCCTTCCCACGTTTGCGCAGCAAATTTGCCTCGAAAACTTTCCACTTTTGAGCAAGTTGCTTTGTATGGGAAATTTGTTTGTTTTGACGTTTGCTGTGCAAGTTTACGATGTTTTCGAGTTTACGAGGTTCTTTCGAGCTTTCATGAAGACCACTAATATCTTTGTTACCTCTAAGAGGCTTTAACTTTAAAAAAATCGCTTAAATCGTTTTTGCGATTTTTTATTTGAAAAATGTTAGTTTATCGAATTTTAAGTGATGCCGTATTAAAGACATTCATTGGTTACAGTCTCCTATGGAGGTAAAAAAATTATTATTTTTGCGATTGGACCCACCGTTTCCCAGTTATAGCATTTTTTTTATTTTCGCGATTTTCTTAAAATTATTTCATGCGAATTGGAACACTTTGTGAGAAACCCTTTGAAACACGTAAAAATTTGTTATTTTTTCGATTCGACGCGTCGTTCCGTTTCCGAGACAGAAATTGTTTATAGTTTTTTCATATTTTCGATCAAAAATGGGCATAACTAATATAAATATTAATAATTTTGTTAATATTTAAATATAAAATACACAATTTTAATAAAAAATTATTGTTTTTTCTTTTTTTTTCTATAAAATTCATAATGGGTTAAAGCATCACCAAATGGTTGTGACAGCCATCAAATTCAAGTACTTAGTTGAGCATACCAATATATTATTTTAGTTTTTACATTTACGAATTAGTTTTTAAATTTTTCGTTCATCCAACTAATAGAATAATCACCACTACAGGATAATTTGATTGCTAGAACTAAAACTTGATTGACAGATCACATTTATTTCTTATTGCTGTGGTTTCAACTAAATATTTCAGTTCTTGCAACCAAAACTGAATTACAAATCAATTGATATGCCCAACCTTTGGTGATACGGAACACAATTATTCGTAATCACAACTGAATAATGTGATAGTTGTGACAACGAATCTCTCCTCTGTTTGTACTTCGTTAACCGCAAGATAACCATAAGAGAGAGAGATTGAAACGTTTATATATGAATCTACGATCGAATGAAACAGGGTGAATTCATTCTCCAGCAATACTGTCTGTATAGGGAGCAAGTTTGTCGCGAGTGTATTTTCGAGCAAGGATGATTTTTTAAGCGTTTGCTATTTAATTTTCGGTAAAAAAAAACAAATTATTCGAAGTTGGTACTTGAGTCGATAATTTACATTTTAAAGATTATTTCATGTAAATCTTGATGTTGACTACGTTGAAAGTGATCCATGCGAGAAATACAATTTTGAACCACATATTCCAGCATAGCGACTGGTACTCGCTAATGACACGTGTAATGTTGTTGCCTGAGACAGCAATTTACGCTTCTTTTCGGTACCTGCACGTATCCCCACAAGACAATAGTCTGAACGCGTCTAATCGTAAAATCTAGATTGCAAACACACTGGTCCTAAAGATGAGATAAGTCGCTCACCGAACTCATCTCTCAGATTCAATTCGTGCTTTTTCGGCAAAAATAAGCTCGAAATCGTCGGTGGTTTCTATAAGTGATAAACGTTTCTTTAAAAAACAAGTCGTATGCAGATCGTACTGTGTCTGCGCTCTCTGCTATTAGTTGTACCGACATCGGCAAGCAGCTAGCCACAGAGTCGGATGAACATGGCGAGCGCTTCCATCAAGTGGCCATGCCCATGTCAGTGATTTTAATTCGTTACCCTTTACTACCATTTGTTGAAGAAAATTTTTTTTTAAACTGGTCCAGTTTTTGATTTCATATTTAAATATAAAATACTTGTGTAAAAATTAATTTTTTTCAGTGTAAAGTTAAATACATTACTCTGTCGGAATTTAGGTCTGGCAATACCATAAAATGTCGAACTAAAATTTCGAAATTTCAAACTAAACTTTTGAAATTTCCGAGGACGACGATGATGAAAATGTCGAACGTAATGATATAGATTTTTTTAAACGAATTTTTTTTGTTTGTGGTCCCAAATAAATCTTGTATGGTTACGAAACAAACTTTCCAAACTTTTTATTTATTTTATAATTCCTAATAAATTTGGTAGAAAAGTTTAAAACGTTAAACCTTGTTAAGAAACGAAATTTTATGTGAAAAGGTAAAATTACACATGCTCTTCCCTCCGTTAGGTTAGTTATCGAAATCCTGATCGAAAAATGTTTGCCAAAAATGAAATCGGTCCATCCAAAAACCTATGAAAGGATACCCATAACGTTTTTTTTTTAAATTTAACCCCCCCACTATAACTCCACTCCCCTCCAACCAATGGAAAAAGCAATGCCAGAAATGAGCTCAGCACCCTCAAAAACCTACCGACTAATGAGTTTGACACGACTAAAGTCAAAAACAACAACGTTATGAATTTTGTACGGTCATTTTTTAAATCTGTCCCAGTGTGCAGTGGTGTTACGAAGTAGACTTCTGAAACGTTATACGGGCTGGATACTCCTAACCTATATTCCCGTTAGATGGAGCGAATCCAAGATGGTATTCATTCCGAAGGCGGTGAAATCATCACATATTAGTCCGAATCACTTTTAACCAATCGGTCTCTCATTTTTCCTACAACAAGGCAAATCTACGGTAACCGGTATCATACTGTATTAAACTCCATAGCGACATCTATTTGTCTAAAGGAATACGCTCTTGCCGCATTTGTCGCTGTAGAGAGTGCGTTTAACAACGTCTTTGTTTTGTTTTGACCAGGGGATAATTAATTTGATCGATGGAGTACTTACGAGAAGTCGCATAACCTATTCGTAATGTGAATAGAGTAGAGGAAAACAACAAGGGAAGTGGTATATCCCCTTCAGCTTCAGACACAGCCCTGCAGGAAGTCGTCAGAACTCTTACGAGGTCCTTGGAACCCAAACAATATACCCTCGCGGCCTTCTTGGATATAGAGGGTGCATTCAATAACGTGAGCTCAGCGGGTATAGAAGAATCAGTTGAAGATCTCGGCGTGGAAACATTCCTCAAGAGTTGGTGACAATGCTACAGAGCAGAATTATCAACGCCTCTATGGAAACAGCGAGTCATCAAAGCGAGTGAATAGGGGAACTCCCCAGGGTGGAGTCATCTCTCCCCTACTTTGGTTACTCGTGATCAACAAAATACTACTGAAACTAGACAATATGAGGATCAAAATCGTGGCGTATGCAGATAACGTGGTAATAAAGGTGTCTGGTTTGTCCCCATCCGCGTTGAACGAAATCATGAATGGGGCCTTGAAATCACTTAACGATTGGGCCACTGGGAGTGGTCTTGGAGTGAATCCAGGGAAAACTGAGGTCATGCTTTTTACCACGAAGACCAAGGTACCAAAGTTTAATCCTCCTCGGCTAAGTGGAATATAGATTTCACTGTCAACTCACGCCAAGTACTTAGGCGTAATTCTAGACCCTAAACTTTCCTGGAAGCGTAACATAGAGCACCGCGCACAGAAGGCAACCGTTGCGTACTACGCTTGTCGGAAATACTCTCCTATGGCGCAATGGTATGGTGGCCTGTCGCAGGGAAGACGTCCACCATAAAACTGTTGTATAGAGTACAGAGATCAGCTTGCATCGGCATAACAGGGGCAATGAGGGTGTATACTACAGACAATCCCAAGATAACTCAATATAACCACCGATTACTGCACCCCCTCATTGACGTCCGATAACTTATTCGATGTCAGGTTTCCTAAGAGAATAGAGTGGGATAAAGGGGAACCACTTACAGGTTTTGACACCAAAGTATTTACAAACGAATCCAAAATGGAATGTGGAACCGGCTCTGGTGTTTTCTGCGAAGAGGCAGGCCTCAATTTATCATTCAAACTCCCGGACAAGGGCAGCGTTTTCCAAGCGGAGATACTGCCCATCAAAGAAGCCTGCGCCGCATTTATACTACAGCGAAGGACAGAGCGCATTGGAATAGTTGTAGATAGCCAAGCGGCTCTCCTATCACTCAAATCTTACAACACTGCATCTAAACTCCAATGTGGTTCTTACTTGGATACCAGACCACAAGGGTATATTAGGGAGCGAAAAGGCAGACGAACTAGCTAGGGCAGTATCCTCTTCCACCGAACTCCACATGGTGTCAGTCGCAACGGCTATAGGGTTGGTCAAAAGTATTTTCCTGCTTTACCTTGAACGAGCGAAGACCAGATGGGATAGGACGGAAACGTGCCGCATATCCAGAAACACATGGCCAGAATATAATATTCACCGGACTAACTCCCTGATTAGCCATAATCGGGGTGACATATCTAGGCTAACTGGCGTGCTGACCGGGCATTGGCCAATCGGTAATCATGCAAGACGGTTGAAGCTGCCATATAATGACCACTACCGTGCCTGTGATGACGCAGAAGAGGAGGAGACGGTGGAGCACATCCTCTGCAGTTGTCCGGCTCTGATGAACAGACGCCTGAAGACTATGGACCGTCCTTTCCTGCATAACCTCACTGAGATACACGAGACAGATCTAGGAGATCTAATGAGGTATCTCCGATTAATAGGCTGGATATAGACACGGTACTTTGGACTTTCCGGAGTGATGTGGTATGCAAAACGGTGTCTCAAGACACTAATTGATGCTAAATAGTATCTTTAGCAACCCCGAAAACCAACCAACCAACCATATCCCCTTCTCGGGAACTTTATAGGGCTTTTTCTCTAGAACTGGAGGGATCAATTCGCAACGTTGACAATCTGCTTAAGACATCTCTAGCGATAGCCATGGGATGATTTTAAGGAATCTGTGGCAATCTAGATTATACAAATCGACACCGCCGAGGGTATTAACGTCTATTCTGACAGTAAGGCTGCCATAAAATCTCTGCAATCTGTATTCATGAATTCGGATCTCTAATTGAGATGGACAAGCAGTTCGATATTCACTTTATATGAGTGCCGGGACACAGAAACATTCCAAGCAACCATAGAACAGTTGAGCTGGCAAGAATATGGGCTATATTACCTATTTCACTGGGTATGGAGCAAGTGGTTATGCCCCTTTCTGCTCGCTGAAAAATCGGTCTTTTTTTGTTGTTTGGATGCAAATAGAACGTGTTTGTAGCTTGTCGCAAATATACCATACTTGTGGTTTTGTTTGTTGAAAATCGCTAAAAACAAAAACGTGACAGACAACAAAGAAACAAAAAGGCAGTACATCTTCAATTCATGATGCTTTCAAACAATGTTTTCGTGCAATATGTTGATGGGGCCATTATTTGATTTGTTTAGAAAAAAAAATGATGCCGTATTAAAGATATCCATTGGTTACAGCCTCCTGGTGATTATTTTTGCGTTTGGATGCACCGTTTCCGAGTTATAGCCATTTTTATTTCAGCGATTGTCTCATTTTGGGGATTTTTTTTTAAAGACGCTCCTTTCAATATTTTTTTTCAATATTATATTTTTCAATATTTCAAAAATGGGGTTGAGTTAGCCAGGGTAGCCCATTAGCCACGAAATACGAACCCTGGTTATAAATAATAATAATTTTGTTTATATCTAAATATAAAATACAAATTTTAATAATAAATTATCTGTTTTAGTTTTTTTTCGATAAGATTCATAATGGGATATGGCATTAATAAACGGTTCTGACAGCCATCAAATTCAAGTGATTAGTTGAACATACCAATATATTATTTGGCACAACGAGAAGTAGGTTTTACGTTTTACGTTGCTCCCACAAATAGAATAATCACCACTACAGGATAATTTGATTGCTAGAACTAAAACTCGATTGGAAGATCATATTTATTTCCTGTTGCTGTGGTTTCAACTAAATATCTCAGTTCTTGCAAACAAATTTGAATTACAAATCAATTGATATGCACAACATTGGGTGATACTGAACACAATTATTGGTAATCAAAAATAAATAAATAGTTTCCCAACCAGTAAGCGGTGCGCTTTCTGGATTTATACTCACTGATTGGGACCTACAGTTTTAAACCGGTTCTGAACGGTATTTTGAGAAGCCTTTTCATGGCTAAATACTCGATAGTGTCACCGTCACTATGCGAGGTGACCGCCGTCGAAAGAAATTTAAGGTGGTCAGAGCAGGGATCGAACCCAGGATCTCAAGTACAAGAGTCGCGCACACTCACCATTGCACCACCGACGATTGGTAATCACAACTGCATAATGTGATAGTCGAAGGAACCGCCACATTTTAGTTGGCTGTAAAGACAGTCGTGACAACGAATCTTTTCTCTGTGTGTGACATTCCCTGGTCTTGATACCTGAACCATCTCACAAGTAAATAACGCAGCTCTAGGACTAAAGGGTCAAGGTTGCTCTATAGTAGTATAGATCGACAAAAATTAAATAGCATGTGAATATATTAAATAAAATCCACCAGGGTTTGATTTTAACTAACAAAAGTCAAAGAGCGAAACATCAGAATGAACTCGAAACATCAATTTTGTAAACAAGTTCTGAATGCCTAGAAGGATTAGGATTTAATTACAGCTGACATTTAAATACGCCTCCTCAATCTTGGACATGTCCTGAAAACTGTAGCCATCATAAAATGCACTCACATTTATCCACGGTCAACGATGCAAACGCTCCTTATTTAATTCAAAACTGCAGCACTGGTTTTCTCCTAACTAACCAGCAAAAACATACACTCAGATATTTCCTTTCGACACAAATTGAAATTTCCTAACCACAAAGATGATTTCCGCCAATGTTGACGACAACGAGGCGAATTTTAACTCACTGTTTGTTCGTATGAATGTCTGAATGTTGGCCGATTGTTGGGTTATAATTAAATAATATATTTGTGCATATAAACACACACACACACATATGTATGTATCTAGGGAGTATTGCATACTGGAAAATGACTTGAGCATACTATTTAAATATTTTATAAATTTTCACAAAAAGTTTTGTTGGATGCGCAACGGTATGAGGAGGCAGCTCAAGGTATTTCATTAAAGATACATGATTAGTTGCTACAATGATATTAACATTTGTTCATGTGTGTGTATTATTACTGTTTTTGCAAATTGACACCATGTGTTCTTAATGCATATGTATGTATGTATGTGTGTATGTGTACGTATGTTTGGTGTGTTGTATGTTTGGTGTGTTGTATGTGTATCGAAATTTACACTTGACCCACCTTTTATATACTGCTTCACTTCTTTGTTTTATCTTCTCGTGTGTTGTTCTGGTTTTCGCTTCTTATCTTGTTGTTTCTTTCCGAATATGTTGTTGTTTTATATTGAAAAAGCCAAAAACAGAAACGAAAAAAGAGTTTTGCTATTTCCTTATTATTTCTCTGCAGAATGAAGCACGTTGTCACGAATGCTTATGCTATTGTTTGTATTGGGGTAGAGGTGAATGTTTACTTCAGCTGCTTCTTCTTCGTGTGCTGTTTCCGTTTGGGTAACGTTGAAACCAAACGAATCTACTATATGTATGTATTTTGAGTATATTATTAGTTGCTGCTGTTAAAATTTTCCTTATTTTGATTCGAAACGATTACAGAAGAGTGCACACAATACGATACACATTCGTGTGAAGAGAGACAGTTGAAGCACAAATACTACACGTGTGCACTCAAATACACCATTCACCGTTTACAATTCACCACCATCACTTTCCGTTCATGCAAACACAAGCAAAACGGCGGAGAAGCAAGTGTCGACCAATACATACATAGAGAGAACAACAGTTGTTGTTTTTGGTGTTGCTGGGAAGGGACCCAGAACTGTGATAGCGGAAGTAGAAGAAGACCACACACGAACACGAAATCACAAGATGAAATCAAATGAAATAATATGTTGAGCTCGCAATATGTGGCGCTCTCTCTCTCTCTATCTCTCTCTCCTTCTCTTTCTTTGTGAGTGCCTCTCTGTCTGTCCGTATTACAGCTCTGAAATGTTTGCAGTGACAGCGGACATGATGTATACACACATAATTTTACTCACAAACATAATTATAGGTAGTACTCGTATATTTGGGAATCGCTATCAGAACCAGGTTTGTTGTTTTTGACAGATTCTACAACACCTTCTCTGAGACATTGTTACAGTTGGCGTTATGTGAAATCGTATGTAAGTGAGTGTATCGGAGCCGTAGTTGTTTTGTTTGTTGTGCTTGCACTGAGCGGGTATCGGTCGTTCGTTGAGTGTCGTAAAAGTGGGTGATCCGGGTGGTGTGGGTGGAGCAAGACTACGGCGATGACGACGAAGAGTAGTAGCAAGGGGCGATTTATGCCTTTTCATTCATATTCTCCATTACTGCAGCATACATACACACGCAACACTACACACATTACACAATTTTTACTCACAATCAATGCCACCATCGCCACAAACAGTATGTTGCTGCTCTGGCAGGCTTTTACTCTTCTCTTTTTCTCTCGGGTTCGTCTCCGCTCTGTGCTTCTTCTGTAGCTCTTGCTGGCTGGCTGACTGTCTGACGAGCTAGTTGTCCGCTCGTTTTAAACACTCACACACATATGTATACTAATCGGGGTATATGCCTCCGTGTGTGTGTGTTCTTCAGTGTAAAGTAGCGTAATGTATACTTAACGTAAGTGTGTGCTTTCCTATGCTATTGGCAAGTGTATGCGTGCGTGTTTAAGATTTCGTAGCAGATTTTTAGGAGCAACTATAAAAAAATATATCACCTTTCTATTTTTAACAAAAGACCGTACAAATACTTGTTCTTCTTCTAAAACACCAAATACTAATAAGTAAAGCACTTACACACATTCGCAAAAATATATATTTCTTGCTTATATTTATTTGTTTTTCTCAACTTGTATGGCTTTTTGGCGTTCAAGTTGTACTGTTTTCATGGAAAACTTTCACTTTTCCTTTCTATTTTAGGGAATTATTTGAATATATTGGGAACGTATAAATAAATAAGGGTTATCGTTGTTGTACTTATGTATGCATATGAACGTATATATGCATGTGTGTGTGTGTGTGCATGTATAATTACAACATTTAATCATTTATGCATGTTTTGTTATACTAATTAAATAATTTGAAACAGGAAACCGCACCGAAATGGTAGGATGTATATTCTTTTGCCTTTTGCTTTTGCTTTTCCTATTTCACTTCGTTCGTTGCTTTCTGTTTTCCGTGTCACAGAAACGTTTCGTTTTCTTGTTTTTTGTTTTGTTGCTGCTGTTGTTGTTGTTGTCAAAAACTGAAATTTCTTAGCTTTTTCGTTTTTCTTCTCGACTGTATATACACATGTACCACTACTATGTTGGCTTGAAATGGATGGATGGGTACGTATATTATACAATATTGAACTCCTACAAGATTTTCTGTAGTAAAGAACGAGTACAAGGACTGAATATATTTTTTTCGACTGCTTTTTTTCAAAGACGTTTCAACGGATGCCACTTAATCTTTCTCTTTTCTTTAATTATCACGTTCTTTTCTTTAAATACATATATTTTTTCCTTTATTTAAATAACTTTTCGTTTTCTTTTTCTAAGCTTTTTTAGAAAAATCATTACATTAATGAGTTGGCCACACTTTTTTTTTATTTTATTCACACAACATCAGCAGCATTTAGCAAATAATAGCAGGAGGAATTTTCACCGCAGCGCACCAAAATCTTCAACGACCACAACGCACGAACATCAGCCACAATACTCATCAGGATCTATCTATTGCACACTTGATTCGTTGCCATCAATATCTGGTGAAAAGGCCACAATTTACTCACACAGAGCTTTAGTAACTCTGGGAGCTTAATGTCTTGTAAGGAGAGCAAGTGTGTGGGTGTGTGTGAGAACGAGAGCTGGAGCGAGCGTCGTTACAATTCAGCATTTGAGTTTTGAGACTCAATTATAACGTGTTTTTACGTTAAGTAAATCATTATTATTACAGTTTGAAATTGTAAAATCCGTTCATATTTAGACTTAATTCACCTCACAATAACCTGTGATGAATTGCGAGAAATTCACCTCTTACATTTAATCTACGTAATCCAAAAGGGAAATAACGTAAAACTTAAAATTTTAAAAGTGAATATATGTAAGTTTGAACAATATTTATTGTATGACTAAAACTAAACTCATTCCTGCGTTATTTCAAAATTTACCACTAAAAACTGTTTGAATGATGTTACTATCATAAAGCTAGGCAAACTCTATTCCTCGCTTTGTTTTCGCATTTCTGAACACACAATAAAATTGCATCTTGTACAGTTGCGGTCAATATAATAGCAGTGCATGGCTGTTATAAACTAAAACTGTATTATATTTTTATATTTCTGTGTGATCAATTTTGTATTACTTGTACTGGTTTAAGAGATGTTTTATCTGTCTACAATTTTTGATTTACTGCTTATTTAATGGTGTTGTTGTAATTAATTAAGTAATGCCACATTTTTCGGCTTAGTCGAAATTTTGAAGTGGTCCAAATTACAGCAGTTTTCAAAACAAATCAGCTAGAAGTGATTTCATCTGCAATTTTCGTTTTGATTTGAAGATTTTATCAAATGCACACTGCTTTAGAAATAAATAAAATAAAATAAAGTATATTTTTAGGTCCTTTTTGTAAGAATATGTATGTATTATAATGTTTTTAATAATTGTTCGGTTCTATGAAAAGTACATTTTAATAGAAATATTAAAAGTACTTTTTAATAGATATTGATCTTGAACCGAACAATTATTAAAAACATAACAATTGAAAGATCGAATAATATAAATTCAAACGGATAACATTTGAAGACGGTACACTCTAAACGCCAATCTCATGGCAATCGTTGTTTCTTTTTTGAAACAACAACATCTATGCAATGGCTTTCGATGACAGAATGCACCGGAAAGAAATGTTGTGAACATTGATGGTTATGGTAAAGTATTGTTGTGGATATTTTCGCACCAGTAAGAGTTTAGGCAGTTGTCGCTTAGTTGAGATTTGTTTATCCTTATAATGTGTGATGATATACCTAAATACTTGTGGAGAAGGGAGCTGATGATATGCCTGGGAGGGCTTTTATATAGTTATATTCCCAACCATCCACCATAATGATCAATTTCAAAATTTTACTTTTTTAATATTTCTATTAAAAAGTACATCGCATAATTTAAACTCAAACGGATTAATATGTATTATATTTTCCCGAAAAGGTCCTTTTTCAAAGAGAGGTACTTCTTTTATTAAAAGCTAAGGTTTGTTTTAAGAAAAGGTACTATTTTTAAGAAGAAGTACTTTCTGTAAGAAAAAGCCATAAGAGTATAAATTTTTTACAAATAAGTATATTTTTTAAAGCCCAGGTACTTTTTAAAGAAGTGCTACTCTTTTTAGCAAAAGGTTATGTTTTGAAGAAAATTTACTTATTTTCAGAAAGTATATCTTATCTCAAGAAAAGAAAAGAAAAGGTATTATTTTATTTTAAAGAGAACATACTTTTAAGAAAATGAATTTTTGTAAGAAAAGGTATTTATTTTAAGAGAAGGTATTTTTTTTTGAATAAAAGGTTTTTTTTTAAGCAATGGAATTTTTTTTTACAATTGATCCTTTTTTCAAGAATAGGTACATTTTCAAGAGTAGGTACTTGTCTCAAGAACAGTTATTTTGTTTCACAAAAAAGAAGGTACTCGTTAAAGAAAATATAGTTTTTTAAGAAAAGGCAATTTGTTGTAAAAAATTTACTTTTTTAAGAAAGGTACTTCTTTAAGATAAGGTATTTTTTTAAGAAAAGATACTTTGTTAAAGAATATGAATAGGAATTTTTTTGAGAAAATTAACTTTTTTAAGAAAAGACACTTATTTAAGAAAATTCTCTTTTTTAAACTACTTTCACTTTGGCTTTTCTAAATTTACTTTTAATTGGGTTCAAAGCTACAATATATACTAAATATTGGTTACAGGCTCCACCTAGAAACTTCCCATTAAACAAGAAATTTCCCAACATATGTTAGTCTAGACACAAACCAAAGCAAAAGTACCCACTATAGTTGATAATACTGGGTAGCAGAATAGTGCTAAAAAAACTTGTTTAATTTTTTTTCATTTAGCCCCCATCCCGTTCGTTATTTTTGTATTAAGTGAGATGGTGATAGCTATATGATGGAGGAAACGGGATCTTTTAAATAGGTTGATATCTGAATATATTCCAGTGTTCTATGAAATTAACAGAAATTAATATTGTTACGATTAAGTAAATGTTTAACCCGCCACTGGTGACGCAAATTTGACTTTGATCAATGGTGACGCCGTTCTCACGCACCGGTGTTTCAACTGAAAATTTTTTGAAACGTGTTACTAAGAGTTCATGTTTTTTTTTTAAATGTATGCTCTTTGATATTAAAACAAAAATATTTAATCAATTAAAGCTCTTATATTTCAATATTAAAATTCAAAACGATATTTAATTAGAGAATTAAAAATATCAATGTTTTTGATAATTCATTTTTTTTAAATTAAAAAAAATCGCATATTCATAAAGGAAAATAAGGTCTTTTAGACTTTCGACATTCTGAACTTTTACAAAATAAACAAAAATTGGTATCCTTCCAAACAAAAAATAGCAAAAATACACCTCAAAAACTAAATTTCTTCTGGTAAACAGCTGCTGCAATCCGGCACTACGTGTTCAAGACACAAATATTGTTGACATTTATGGCAAGAGTACTTGGGTTTTCTTTTTTTTTCATCCACATTCATAGCACCGGTCACTTCTTGAAGAACCGGATGTCCCAGGTACATCATCTACTGATATGTAAAGTCTCCTATTAATAATTGATTATTTTTTTACATACACGACGACATACGGTCTCACGCATCGGGTTAGTAAAATCAATTTCGTCGTGTACTGATGCGGGGGGGCGTGCAATGCGGCAGCGACACAAAATTGCAAAAAACCAATGCCGTAGAATAAAGTTATTCGAAATTTTTAACACACCCGGTCTTACCACTGGCGGGTTAAGTAAGCAATCTTAGTGCCAGAATTAACATAATGTAAATATCAGGGCGATTAATGATACGCCTGAAAGTATACCTTTACACGAAATAATGAAGATGATGCAGATTTCAGAACGGCAATACCACTGGTTCTGGAAACGAGTAGAAATCTCCGAATACGACTTAAGGACATAACGAAAATGTCGAGAAACAGCTTCTGGAAACAGATAGAACCTTCTTGAGGACTTAGCGGCGAAAAACAAAACTTGTATAAATAGCTGAGGGCTGTCGGTGGTGCAATAGCTAGTGTGTGCGGCTCTTGTGCATGAGAACGTGTGTTCGATCCCTGCTCTGACCGCCTTAAATGTTCTTCGACGACGGCTGCCTTGCTTGGTGATGGCGACACTATCGAGTACTTAGCCCAGAAAAAGCTTCTCAAAATAGCGTACAGAACCGGTGTAAAACTGTAGTTCCCAGTCAGTGAGTGAAAAATTAGAAAGCGCGCAGCTCACTGGTTGTGAGAAGCTCTCCTCAATCCCTTCATGGGATGTAATGGGAAACTGTTTTTTTATAAATAGCTGAGGTTTTTGGATGGAGTTAGACTGTGATTAAACGCAATAGTGAACAACTGCATATAAGTGCGTCGGCAATAGCGATATCAACATTAAGTAATAGTAAAATGGTTGAAATATAGACTAATAATAAAGTGTTAACTTTAAAACTGTCTGATCCGTAATGGGTGGCTGCAATCAAATATCCTGGCAGTAGGTAAAATGTAAAAACCAGGTGGACTGGGTTTGCCTCCCGCAACCATTTGAACACAACCCCTATTTGTTGACGACCCCCGCAAACGTTATAAGGACCACGATTTGCGGATATGCACTTAGAATGTAAGAACTCTATATAGATCCTCGAAAGTTATAAGGCTGACATTACCGCTATACAGGAAATGCGATGGACAGGACATGACTGCACAAGAAAAAGAAACTACGACATATACTACAGTTGCCACGAGAAAGAACATGAATTTGGTTGCTGCTTTGTAGTTGGCAAAAGACTTCGACATCTAGTGTCTAGGTTCAATGATGTGAGTGATCGTATAGCCACAACCCGCATGAATGCGAATTATTTGTATATTTCCCTAATTTGTTTGCGTGCCTCGACAGAAGAGAAAGATGATGATGTCAAAGACATATTCTATGAGCCATGGCCATGATATTAATATTGTACTAGCAGATTGTAATTCCAATGTAAGCAGGGAGAATGTGTTTCATCCAACTATTGGCAATTTCAGTCTACATGCTGACAGTTCAGACAACAGTATGAGACTGATTGACTTTGCCGCAGAAAAAACAATGGCCTTTAGTTGTTCCAGATTCCAGCATAAAGACATCCACAAGGCTACTTGGGTATCCTCTGATCAAAGAGCGAAGAACCAAATTGATCACGTGGTAATTGATAGAAGGAACTCATCCAGTATAATGGACGTACCAGTGATCAGAGGAGCTAACATCGATTCTGATCACTACCTATTAGCAGCAAAGGTTCGCACAATATTAAGTAGAGCGAAAATCATACGAACACAGATGCAGAGAAATCTAGACATCGGAAAGCTGCAATTGCCAGAGGTTGCCACAGCCTGCTCAGTCCCTTCCGATGACAATCCTGAAGCGCAGTGGAAACCTATTTGCAACTGTATAGACGATGGCTTCGAAACAAACCATGGTACGATGAAGTGTGTCGCATAGGAAATGACTAAAAGAACGCTACGCGTATGGGAATGCTTCAGTCAATTTCAACGCGAGCTGCGGCTGAGCGGTATAGGGAAAAAGAAAGGAGATAAACCGTCTCTTTAGGCGTAAGAAACATACAGAAGGAAGAACGGATCCCGAAAATTCTAATTTGTTAAATTTTACTTTTAGATTTCAGGTAACACAACTTATGGTAAGTGTGTTGTATGCCATCGAGTGATAAGAGGAAGTGGTGGCTTCAATAAGCTGCATAAACTAAGCAGAAGCCAAGAGCTACAAGAAATAACCTATGTTGTTAAGAAAATGGTACACAGGTTGAGACAAAGGTTTAAACCATTTTTCATGTTGGAGCCTGAGGCAACTATCGCGATTGCGGCAACAGTACTAACTCCAAGCATAGCAATTAGCCCAATTTTTGACTGAGTATTTTAATTGGTAATCAGTTGATTTTGATTTGATAATCAGTTGATTTTATTTACGAAAAGTTTTTCAGTGCTTTGTCAAATAATCTTACTACAATGTGGCAACAGTGGCAAATACCACTAAAAATAACCGGTATTCTTGGTACATTTATCGGCTAATCGTTACAATGCATCAAACTGACACCATTTGCAAAACAAGAGTGAGTGATAAAATACAAAATATTTAATGAAATTGGAGAATATTTAGGACCATAAATAAAGTTCTAACTGCACTCCGAGTTAAATGATACGTTTTTATTGATATTTCAACTAGGATGGTGATTATATTTGTTCACATTAACAATTAAAGAAACTTTGTGTTTGTTCTTCTTGTTGTTTTCTGTCAAAGTCATATGGTCACTTGATCATAGTTTAAATGCCCAACTTTGGCTGTTTAAACAGCAATTAACTATTAACCTAAAAAGTGAATTCAGAGTTTAAATTATATTTTATCGTTGATCAAGGATGATTTTCCACTCAAAAATTAGGCCTAAGTCCAGAATGGCCGGAATTAACTGTCTTGGATACACTTTATAGGTTTTACGATAAAAACTGCAATACATTTAATTTTGAACCTAGTGATAACAATATGTGACTTGCTCCACGAAAAGGGACCTCTGCGCCGAAAAGAAGTTATTGAGAAAAACGCGTTTAAAAAAAGCGCTTCGTTTTTCCGTGTTTTGCGCATGGTTATGCAACTCTTCCTTCAACCTGATCATCTGGCGATGTATTTCGACTCTCTGGTACTTTGTATGATGTTCACTATGACCCCTTTCACACTCGGCAAGTTACTTGCGCAAGTCAGTTTTTCAACTTTCCGAGTACAAGCAAGTCTGTACCTCAAATTTATTCCCCTAACCCGACCCTACCCCTGTCATCAACAAACCAAGACTTGGGCAAGAGATTTGCGCAAGTAACTTGCCGAGTGTGAAAGGGGTCTATGCAGTGTTGCCTCTATGAAAAATATTTCTAACAGTTAAAAACCTGTTTTTGATAATTTTGTTTTCAAAATTACTAGAGCTAGAATTACTAGAAAAAATAAGAACAAAAAAACTGACTGAAAACAAAACTGAGACTCCTAAAAAATCGGTACCAAAAATGGAAAAACTCCCTAAGAAGACAGCTGCAGTTGAAAAAGCTCAAGCTGATGTGAAAACCAGAAACAAAGTCGGAGATAAACAGTCTATAAAGAAACGTGCTACAATGGTGAATAAATCGGAGATGAAAATAACAAAAAAAAACCTGGAAGAACTTCCTAAAAAAAATCAGACAAAGGTGAAAAGCAGCAAAATACAGAAGAACCACCAAAAAAGCGTGTTAGGAGTAAAAAAGAGTAAAATTTTGATATTTTTGTAATTTACTACCTTTGATATTGAACTTTATTAAATTTCAAATATTATATATATTATCTTTTTATATCACATTTTATATCACATTTTTAAATTTTTTCATTAATTATGTTCATCTTTACAGGTGATTTGTAAAAAAAAGACATAGAAACTTGAGGTTTGCGGCATTTGAAAGAGCGTAGGTCCCTTTTCGTGGAGCAGGTCACATATATCGATTTTGCCCGATTTTTTGATTTTAGCAATGATGCTTCAGCTCCATCCAATTTTGCGGGGATCGTCAACAGTCCAAGGCGGCAATCATTGTCTGATTTTTTTTTAGTTCTGGTTAAACTCTTTTTTACTAGTTTTACTATTAAAAAAGTACGGAAACATACCTAATGAAAGCCAACTGTGAAAATATTTAAATGAGAACACTTTTTTTTTGTCAATTGTTCTAATGTGAATTGAATTTATATGTTATTCTTTATTATTCTATTCTTAAAATTTTATGTGACGTTTTGATCCAAGTATTTTAAATTGTAATTGTTTCTGTTATTATCGAAGTGAACATGTCTAAATTTTTTTACTCAAAAACATTTATTTTGAATTATTTATTTAAAATTTTGTCATGTTGCAAACACAAATTATTAAAAATAAAATAATGAAAATGCAAAATATTTCAAAGTAACAGAATCAAAAGTAATCTATAAAAGTAGTCGGATTATTTTTTGATTACTTTTGATTATTTTGTCGTAATCTCAAATAATCCCGATTACTTTTAGATTATTTGTAATCGTAATCAATTAGTAATTAGAAAACTGTTTAATAGTGAATTATATAATCAGTATATTCTTTTTTAAATGTAATGTAATTGATTACTAACAAGTGATGATTTATCCGACCTTTCGTATTGTATTTAAATATTAAATTGTTCGAGCGTTTGGTCGTATTTTCAATTTATTTTTTTCTTCGATATTTCGCTACCCTTTGGATGGCATCGTCAGGAAGATAAACACAATTATTAATAAGAAATGAAAACAATTGATTAACAACATTTTTTCATGTCATTTGAAAAAAAAAACAATAACAAAAAATTAAACAATTAAACAATTGAAGAAATTTCTTGTCATATGAAAAATGTTCTAAGCTACAGCCAGAAAAATTTTTGTGTAGAAATAGTTTCTCTAATTTACAGCCAGAAAAATAATTTGGTTGATAAAAATATGTACATAATGGTAAATTCAACACGTTGCATCCGGATATATTAAAAATGTTACCTAGTGACAAATTCAATGATACATCAAACAATTTTCGGTGAAATATTCTACATTTTACTAATTAAATGTCAATAATTCTGTGCTACATTATCCGTATCTGCTTTAAAGTTTATTCTCTTCGCTATTGGAGTCCTAATTATCTGTAACATTTCTAATATAAAACGACGTTTATAGTTATTTTCCCTATTCAAAACTGATGTATCTTGAAAGTTTGGAAAATGATTTAAGTTTGCACAGTGTGATGATAATGCTGTTTTTTGTGTTGAGATGTGTCTATATTTTTTATCTGAGTTGTGTCCTGCAATTCTAGTCTTAAGTTTATTTTTAGTTGTACCTACAAATACCATATTTCAACTTTCATTATTATTTCCTCCACAAGGTAGATCTATCAAATTTATCTATTCTATCTTTGGTTTTACTACACAATCTTCCTAGTGTGTGTGTTGTTTTATGGGCCATTTTGTAATTATTAGTATCAAATATTTTTGATTTTTCTAATCTCTCAGAAAATCCTGGCACATAAGATAATGATTTAAACTTTTTCGGTTCCACCGTCGGGGTTTGGTTATCTTGCCGCTTATCTTCATATTGCCTTATCAATCTATTGACTAACCCTACTGGGAAATTGTCGTCCATTAATATAGTTGTAATCTTCTCCTTATTCTCTTTGTGAAAATTCCCGTCGCTTATCTTCAAAACTCTCTCTATTAGGTTCCTTGCCGTATTGACAACCATTGATTTCGGGTGTTTGGAGTGGTAATTGATAACCCTTCCAGAAGCAGTTGGTTTTTGGTACCAATCCACTAACAAATTCCCCCCATTTCCCATCAATATGGCATCCAAGTAAGGAAGTCTTGATCCAAGCTCTTCTTCAATTGTAAACCTAATATTAGGATGAAAATTATTAAATGTTGTCAAAATATTATCTATATCACTATTTTTAACGATACAGAATAAATCGTCTACATATTTAATAATGATTTTCGGTTTTATGGCCATCTCTTCTATGCAGGAATCGAGTAGATTCTCCATAACAATATCAGCCACAATCGGGGAAGCTGGAGATCCCATTGGAAGTCCTTCTTGTTGAAAATATACCGTGTCATCATATCTGAAATACCTGTTGTCTTCTATACAAAACTTTAAAATATAGAGGAATAATGATTTATTAATATTTGTGTGCTGTTCTATTCTGTCCCATTTTTCCTCGATAATACGAGGTGCTAAGTTTACTGGTATATGTACTCGGAAATAAAGAAACTACATCAAATGAAACTAATTGTTCACAATTTTGTATTCTTAGTTCCTTTATTTTGTCCTTAAACTGCAATGAGTCTTTTATATTGTATTTGGAGTCTTCTGTAATCCTTTTCAGTACATTCGTAATGTACCTACACAACTCATAAGAAGGTGAATTAACAAAAGAACATATTGGTCTCAACGGAAAATCTTCTTTGTGTATTTTTGGGACTCCATACAACCGAGGTGCTGTGGACACATTTGTCTTAAGTTTGTACTTCTCAATTTGATTTATGTTTCCTGCTCTATAAAGTTTTTCCACAATATCATTGTTAATTTTTTGAAGTTTGCTGGTAGGATCTTTATCCATCAGCTTGTACTTAGCCGTATCCCCTACAATATTATCAATTCGTGATATATACTCACATTTGGTTATGGCTACCGTCGCATTTGCCTTATCGGCATTAACTACCATTACATCCTTATTATTCTTTAAATGCTCTTCAGCCTTATCTACTTTTCCCAACAAAAATTTATCCGTATTCGTCAGTTTCATTTTATCCACCTGACTATCTATGATCGTCGTCAATTTAGTTCTAGCTATTTCTTGTTCTACCTTACCCGGTAGTGTTTGAACAAAATCTTCTCCTTCTGCTATAATATTCAATATTGGTAACTGGTCCTTTTCACCGGCAGTGCATTTTTCTGTCTAAGGGAGAAAATCCATTGCACCTCCGTTGGAATGTCCTTGCCTGTTGTATTAATGAACCATTTACTATTCAATTTTATTCCTAGTTTCTGTTCCTGTAAATCCATAAGGCAATTGAATTTTTCCCGGTGTACCTCCTTAATTTTCTCATTAAATGATGTTGCCAATCTGGCCTCATATTCTAAAAACTCCCTCATTTCCTCTCCTGTCAAATGTTGACTTCAATTACTGATTATAACTTGTATTTCGTGTTCAACTTGTGTAAGCAATTGATGTTTTCCCTGAGTGTAAGGTTAAGAATTTTGTTGTGTAAATCTTGGGTGTATCACCAAAAATATTCAAAACTTTCTTGGTGGAATTTGCAATCAACTTCGGAATAATACCTGATTTTCGACAGCGGATTAGAAAAGTGATCGTCTGCTTTATCCTAATGATCTTATCCCTCGTCGTTTTAAATCTGATCAATTGTTTAATTTTTTAAATTTTTAGTTATTGTGTTTTTTTTTTAAATGACATGTAAAAATTTTGTTAATCAATTGTTTTCATTTCTTATTAATAATTGTGTTTATCTTCCTGACGATGCTATCCAAAGGCTAGCGAAATATCGAAGAAAAAAATAAATTGAAAATGCGACCAAACGCTCGAACAATTTAATATTTAAATTTCGGCAGGCATGGATTTCATGAGGTTGGTTATTGTTTCTATCGGAATTGAATCCCATTCGTTTTTCAGCATTTTTATAAGATCTTCGCGGTTACGAAAAGTCTTCCACCAACTTTGCGTTTGAGGATTCCAAAAAGATTTTCAATTGGACTCAACCAACCGTTTATCCAAATGTTTTTGACGTAGAATACGTCTTACCTTACGGTATGAGGAGTCATGTCAGGTTTTTATTGTTGTAATCTTTATTTCATTGAATTTGAGGAAACGGCTAGATGAATTTTTTTAAAAGTTTTTTTGTAGGTAAATGAGATGTTATCTTTCGTTTGATATACATTTCATATTGGTTGATATATTTCTAGTATTTTAATTTCTCAAATGAAAATTGTTTAAACACATACACTCAAACATATGTGTGGTGTTTGGTTGAGTGTTTTTGGTTGCTCAACATTGCTTAGGAACATGTATCTAGTAAAAAGTGAAACGAACAGCAAGCTAATGTTGCTTGGCAACATGTATCTAGTAAAAAGTGAAACAAACAGTAAGCTAACGTAATAAAGCTTTTTTGCGAAAGCTTCAATAAAGCTGTTGTAACATTAATTTTGAATTGTAAAGCGTAAAGCTTTCACACAACGCTCGAATGCTAATGCGAAGACTCGATAAGGTAAACCTTTTTTAATATTAGGGCGGCCCTCTCAACATTCGCAGAACTTATTTCAATAAAAATATTAATTAAAATACATAAATTAAATTAAGTTTAAAAAAATTGAACATAATATTTTTTTTTTTAAACGGACTTGAATCAAATGCCGTTGGTAAATATAAAAATTACAGCAGACAGTTGTCCGAGGCCTTCGGCCACGGACTGTCCCTGCAGGCTGTGTCAGAGACACGGCCATTAAGTTTAACGTAGAATACGCCATCCGATAAGACAGAAAACATATATAACAATAAATGATAAATAATATAAGCAAATGAATTTATTGTTATATATGTTTTCTGTCGTATCGGATGGCGTATTCTACGTTAAACTTAATGGCCGTGTCTCTGACACAGCCTGCAGGGACAGTCCGTGGCCGAAGGCCTCGGACAACTGTCTGCTGTAATTTTTTCTAAGCATTGGTTTATTGCATGGTGCATATTTTTTCAAATTATTTTCCGCGGCTTTTCTGTTAAGTTCCAAAGTATTTACGATCTCCATAGAGGAGATAAATGGGTCTGGCTTTATCAACTTGCAAATTTCTCGGTCTGTTCGCTCAGGTGTCTTGCGAGGCCGTCCACCTTTGTTTGTAGTGTCAAGTGATCCTGTCATTTTTTATTTTTTCTTTTTATTTATTTTTTTTTATTAACTCACAATTGAAATTGTAAGCTAATTTATCCATAAGAGCAATAGCATTCAGGCATTCAGCTCTAGTATCTCACAATTTATGGTTTCAATCACAATCTTCAGAATACGTACACAATAGTTTAAATTCAGGTGTTTTTAAACATATTAAGTATATATAACTAAATATAATTCATAGAATTAAGCAATTCAAATCGAATTGTATAGATTGGAATATTTAACTTAGTTTATAATTAGCTTAATGTTTTCTTCCGATGGCACTGCAAGGAGTCTTAAAGGGTTTGCTCCTTTATAGATTTCGCATCTTGCATCATTATAAAGACCGCAGTCGGCGATTAAATGTGAAGGATTTGTGGGGTAGGGGATGTTACAGTTGCAGCGATTTAGGTCAGGAATTTTTAGGAGACAGTCGTGTGTTATTTTGGTGTGGCCTAGTCTGAGCCTTGAGAATTTTATTGAGTTCAGCCGGTTAAATATTTTGTAGACGATAATTGCAGTGTTTGAACAGTGGGAGAGCAGTCGTTTATACCACTCAGAGGATAAGGCGACGATGTTATTATTGTTCGTAATGGTAGTCGTTATGAGTTTTACAGTACACCCCGCGAAATAAATGTAAAGGCAACAGCATTTTTTGTTTTTTCCAAATGTTGTGAGGAATTTTCAGGCTTTTATTTTATATTAGGGGTGTTAACATCAACTGTTACGGAAAAAACGCACACACGTTGAGTATAATCAACTTGGCTTCATCAGATAATTATATATTTTTATTTGTCAATTTGTTTATTTAAAAGTCAAAGAGAAAACAAAATACCAACGAATACAGTGTATTATATGAGGTGGTTGTACTGCATCGACACTACCATTGACTTTTTTTCACTTGATATTGCAGTGAATTATTGCATTGAAAAATAGATGTTTGGTTAAACGAAATCTCCAAATATGAGGTTACGATTGCCATATTGGAGTATCGCTCTATTCAATGATAAATCAGGCATCGTAAACGAATATAGCCCAAAATATACCACTCGAGAGCATGTGCAAAAATAAAGAAAAAAGCACGCGTCCCCGAGCTAGCCGCGTGCTCTTTATATAGACTTCTTCGCGCTCTTTTAGATTTTAAATGAGTAAAACGAGAAGATCGGGAACAGATCTCGTACCGCAAGCGACATATAAAAAGCTATTGTGTAGTGGTATGATAAATTGGCTCCAGGTAATTAATGTGGATCGGATTATTCACTATAATTTGTTCGAAAAGTACATAAAATTTACCACAAAGTACATAAAATTTACCACAAAGTACATCAAATGTACCAGAACTAATATGTTCCATTAAAGTGCATAAACTGTACCACAAAACACATGAAAATTTACCCAAAATGTACCACAAGTGCAAAAAAGTCAATTGTACTAAAACTTCACCAAAAGTACTTAAAGTGTAGTAAAAATACTAAAATGTGTATCAAAAGACATACGGGTACCAAAATGTGTACCAAAAAGTGCATGAGTCATGGGAACATATGGGTTAAAGAAGATATATTTTGAGAATCGAAGTATTCCTCGGCTTTCTTTGTACACTTCACTTCCTTGTGGGTTTGCTTTAGAAGTTTAGTAGTTTCCAGTATTGTCTTGGAATTATTCTTCTTGAAGAAGAAAAATCAATAATATTTTATGCAACTTTTTAAAAATTTTGATTAAAAAATTAACTACCCCTAATATTTACATCATAATTTTTGAAACTTCGTGGAAATATAAGAAATGAAATGACATAAATTTTGTATATTTTGTATACAACACACTCGAACTTGGTAACACTTTTATCGGGGTTATTCTCAACTTCTAAAATTATACATGTTAACGTGCAGGTTGCCATTTTGTATGACTTAACGTGTATAAGTTACGAAAAACGCCCCTATTGTATTAGTCCTTTCAAAATTGAATACTTTTCAGAAAAAATACTTTGAGTATGACTTGTTCAAGGTGAATCAACAGAAATAAACTAATGACTAGTGCGAAATATTTATAAAGGCAAAAGGTTTATTTAAATATTCTAAATAGTTTCGTATGACATTTGATCTCCATTATCGCTGATAACTTCTACTAAGCATCTTGGCATTGAGTTTATCAACGAATGAATATGCGCAGGATCAGTTATCTTTCACTTGTCTTGAATTGTTACTTCAGGTCCATCCAAATTAAATTGTTTCCATCGGAAAATATCACCCCTCATCCAAAAATATATATATTTCAGCGATTTTAAATCTGGCTAATTCGTATCTTGGCATGAGACCAAGTTTTGCATACTTTTTCCCATAAGACAGTTTCAAATCGCGTTTCATTATTTGTTGAACACGACGCAACCCTGCTCCCAAGCTCAATTCAGCAATAATTTCCTTATCGCCGAAGGTTTCTTTAACATCAGTGGTGTCCTTCCTGGTCGTTTTGTGTTTCCATATTGGCTACCCTTTTTTATAAAATTGCCAATGACACAGCTAGATCTTTTCAATCGCCTCGAAATTTCCCGATTGGACAGCTCTTCATCATGATAATCTTAAATTTGTCCCTTTTCTTCTTTACTTAGGTACCTTCCTCCAGGTATTCTTTATAAATTATTTTTTTTTCAATTTGGCCTACGTTAATTTTAAAACAATAAAATAACAACAAAAGAAAACTCACTTCTGTTTAAATTCCTATTTACTACTGTCCGAATTCGGGTTTTTTCCCATGTTGCCTTTATATATATTTCGCACGAGAAACAAAAAAACAGCGTCACTTTTCATTTAACTTGTAAAAGAGATCGAATGGTTACATTCTCTGACATAATATACGTAATGACACATACACCTAATTCTGTTTTTACGCGAACTTTTTTTACGCGAATTTGATTTAACGAGATTCCAAAAAAATACTGCATTCTCTTTTTACGCGATTAGATTTGATTTAACGCGATCTAAAAATTTATGTATTTTTATCCGAAAAACGTATGCTTTTACCGTATTTGGAGGATTTGAAAGTAAATACGTAGTTGGCAACACTGTTGTGATGCAACAAATCGTGTGGTACGAAAAATCTAATGGCAGCACTGCAAACCGTGTGGTACGAAACATTTTCTACAATCAAAGCAGGGGTTCCCTTTGGTGTTTCAAATAAGTTCTGGTGAATGTATAGTGTAGGACTGCAGTCAACTTTAAACGTTAAAGGTGGGTACTATGCTGACTTTCCACGGTGAAAATCCATATAAAAAAATGGTCGTGAAATTCGAGCTAAATTTTTCCACCAGACAGTACTATGTTCTTTTCACGAGGAAAAGTTGTTGTTTTTTACAACACTGGTTTGCAAGCAGATTTCTTAGAAGAAAAATGACAGCGGCAACTATTTGAAACAAAAATAAATAATATTTATAACATTCGCCTGTTTAAAAAACATACCAACTTATAATTGGAAATTGGATCTTCCAAAAACTGTAATTGTTTCAGAGAAAATTATCTGCGAAGTTTTTGCTAAGATTATCGATGATATATTCGATGGGGATTTATATGCTGATATCGAAACGGATAAACATAAACATTGTTTCGGGACGTGCCCCTTTTAATAGGAATCGCTTATCAGCATCATTATCGTCGTTAAACTATGGCCAATAAACACAACTGCTGTAGCAACAACAATTATTGGCTTTGCCTCAATCCCAGAAGGATGTCAAATACTACAATAAAGCCACAACAGCAGATGCCGCCATCGCTGCCTTCCATGCATCACCACCATCATCATCGGCAACAAGCTGCCTTAAAACCATCACCATAGCATCAGCAGCAAATGCAGGCACTTAAAAATACCTTTCATGTGTAAATACAATAATGGCGAATAAATTCTACAAAAGTATTCGTTAAGTTGTGTCATACCCAGCTGGAAAAAATACTAGTTCAGAACTTGTATTTTTGAACCATAGAACTAGTACTCGTCCATACAAACTACAGTACAAATTAACATTGCGATGTCCTAGGATTGGGAGAAATTATCTATCGAGTGTCGCTTGTAAACTAGTGGTGCAGCAGTTTAACAGTACTAGGTCAGAGTCAAATTGAGTAGTTCTAAATGATAGGTTTTGAACTAGTTCTGTACCATAAAAATTAATGTTCGCCCACAATAGTCAGCACTATTATCTGTGTCCCTCCATCACTTAGATAAAACAACCATTAACAACAAAATATATCTGAGTCCAGTATTAATATTTGGCCTGTGCCCTGATGGATATATTCGAGAGTCCTCCACAAGGCCGTCAAATATGGTCAAAAAGGGATAACGCTAAAATGTATATTTCTTCTTCCCTCCGATCATTTGGAAGAAAAGATTGGTAGAAATGGACTCTATTGGAGTCCCACATACACATCTGATAGGTGGTACTTTTGGCATATTCCAGAGTCCTTATCCACAAGGCCGTCAAATATGGTCAAAAAAGGATAACGCTAAAATTTATATTTCTTCTTCCCTCCGATCATTTGGAAGAAAAGATTGGTATAAATGGGCTCTATTGGAGTCCCACACACACATCTGATAGGTGGTACTTGGGGCATATTCCAGAGTCCTTATCCACAAGGCCGTCAAATATGGTCAAAAAAGGATAACGCTAAAATTTATATTTCTTCTTCCCTCCGATCATTTGGAAGAAAAGATTGGTATAAATGGGCTCTATTGGAGTCCCACATACACATCTGATATGTGGTACTTGGGGCATATCTATATCTTCCAGAGTCCGATCTTCCAAATGATCGGAGGGAAGAAGAAATATAAATTTTAGCGTTAGCCTTTTTTGACCATATTTGACGGCCTTGTGGATAAGGACTCTGGAATATACCAAAAGTAGCACCTATCAGATGTGTATGTGGCACTCCAATAGAGTCCATTTATACCAATATTTTCTTCCAAATGATCGGAGGGAAGAACAAATATAAACTTTAGCGTTATCCTTTTTTGACCATACTTGACGGCCTTGTGGATAAGGACTCTGGAATATGCCCCAAGTACCACCTATCAGATGTGTATGTGGTATGTGGGACTTCAGTAGGAAAAAGTTTTAGTTTAAACGAATCAACTATAGGAATGATAAAAAAAAATAAAGAATCTATTAGACAATCTGTGATTGCTGGAACAAAATTAAGTGCTCTACATCATCGCACACAAGATACATTGTAAAAGAGAAAATAGAGAAGGCTCTTGTAATATGGTTCGAGGATAGCTCACAAAAATGGATACCAGTTGACGGAAATACCATAGATGGCGGTAAGATTCTATAACCAGGTAAAAGATAGGGAACCCCAACCATCCGTCCAGAAAGATAAGAAATTTGAATTTTCTGCCTGTACAGGTTGGATAACAGGGTTTTTGCTAAGACACGCGCTTCATAATATTAAAATTAAGAGCGAAATAGCATCTGCTGATGAGCCGGCAGCTAAAGAATTTCCTGCAAAACTGATAATAATTGAAGATGGTGGCTATACTCCGGATCAGGTGTGGAATGCGGATGAAACAGGCCTTTTCGAGCTTTAAAACCACGGTCGATGAAAGGCGTAAATATGGACACATTACCCGTTCACTGGGTAGCTAATAAAAAGGCCTGGGTAACAACAGATTTTTACCGAATAGTTTCTGAAATATTTTGTACCGGAAGTTCGGCGCTATATGAGTGATAAAGGTCTGGATTTTAAAGTTCTGTTGATTATGGATAATGTACCAAGTCATCCACATTTAGAGCATCCAAATGTCCAAATATGTTTTCTGCCTCCAAATACAACATCGTTAATACAGCCGCTGGATCAAGGAATTATTGTCACTTTCAAAATGTACTATGTGAAGCAAACATTCAGGTACATTTTAGATAAATTAATGAATGATGAAAATTTAAAAGTCACAGACGCGTGGAAGAAGTTTTCTATTAACGACTGTATCAAACATGCTGGAATAGCGCTATCAGAATTAAAGAAATCAACGTTAAACGCATGTTGCAGAGCATTCTGGACAGAATGCGTTAAAAATAATAGCCCAGTTCCTTCTAATGCGGTTGAGTATTCCAACATCATAACCCTAGCTCATGATGTAGGTGGAGAAGGCTTTGTCGATTTATCGGCTGCAGATATCGACGAATTACTATTGTCAGATAAGGCACTTGGCGATGATGAAATCATTGATTTTGTGCTTGGGTCACCCGATTTCCCTAGTTAAAGAAGGACTCCAAGTGGCAGCTAAATTGGGCAATCATTTTCGCAAGCATGATCCTAATGAGGAGAGAGCCGTGAAATTTCAACGTGAGATGAAATTATTAATGGGCAATTATCGTGAATTACATAAGAGTCTTATCAAAACTGGAAGTCAACGATTGATAACAGAATTTGTGACTAAAACCACTGAATCATCGCCACCCATTGAGCATGACTGAAAATATTTCTAGCAATGAAAGTGATGTTGAAGTCAATCGTAAACGAATGCGTTTATGATTTGCTTTTCTAACTGAACTGTGTTTTTTTTATTTTTAGTTATTTTTTGTTAAAATAAAATATGTGTATGGAACAGCATGAATTTGAATTATATTTTATTTATCTTATTTTAGCTGATATTCAACGTGTGAAACCATTCCCCTCATATTATATGGATACTCTATCATTTTTTACGCTTTGTTTTTTTTTACGCGAGTTTCCGAGGAACGTATCTATCGTGTAAAAACAGAATTAGGTGTACATGCATTAAAATTCTACACCAAAAACTCAGTGCATTGCGAGTACCGAGAAAAAATATATTGCCTTTATAATTATTTCGCTGGGGAGCTCTGAGCGAGTGCTTGGCGACAGCGCCGGCGTATTCATTGCCGATGATGTTCCAGTCATTTTATATTTTTTTATTAATCGTGACACAATGCTCTTGTTCACGCTATTTTTTTTGGTTATTTCACATTGCGACTGACCTCCATTATATGTTTCCAGCATGAGGAGTTTAAATGTCTATCATATATTTTACGGCTCATTATTTTAATTAATAATGTATGCTCTCGCGAGGCGCAACCTATCACAACTGAAGCATAATCTTCTTTGCAATTACTCTTCATGACTTGGAAAATAACCGTTTCTTTCGTGCGGAAATACGATAAAAACAATATCGAAAGAAAGCCAAAAGTTACTTAGGTTTTGCGCAGCTACAATTTGAGTATAAATTATTTTCGTCACTTATATTACCGCACGCTGAAAAATATCGGCCCCAGAAACATATTGCAGGAAACATGTCCATGTTTGCAAGCACTATTTTCATGAACTGAAGATTTGCTACCTTATTGTTTCTTTGTTGTCTTTCTCGTATTTGTTTTTAGCGGTTTTCAACAAAAAATCCACATTTGTTGCTCAAAAACATATATTAAGCCCATTAGTTATTGTGTCTCAAACATGTTATATTGAATAGCAAACACAATATGTTTGGGCACAATATGTAGTTGCTATATAGGAAACTGCAGGTATCACAATAGGCTTCTTTAGCCTAAGTGTGCTAGACAGCGTGCTGTCTTGCAGCCTTTTCAACCAACCATAGTATATTAGCGGCAAGCTACAAACAGGTTATATTTGCATCCAAATTTTTATCAATATCAATTTTTTTTTTGCAAATATTTATGTTGCCAATAATGAAATACTGTCTTTTATTTTTCCTAATTGATATATTTTTAAAATATTTTTTATTTTAAGAAATTGCTACAAAAGTTGATTAGGTTTTGCGCAATACTGTATATCTTTTGTGTAAATAGTTTATTTTGCTTTTGAACGTATGCTTCAATAGGGAGCATAAAGCAAAATGACTTGTGTTTTGTGTGCAAGAAATTACGCTTTCTAACCTTGTTTAGATAGAACATATAAATTTCTATATTTGACGCAAGATGTACAAGGTGTTTCAAAAGAAGTCTTCCGATGTTGTGTGGCTCTCTTTTTTTTCTAAATGAAAAACTTCAATTCTGTTTTTTGATTATGTTTATTTGAACCTTTAGAATTTTATTGGTTGAGAAGATGATATCGGTTAAATGGGCGCCGTCACAATTGATTACCATACGGGCTCGTTTTATGGCCATTTTGTGCATAATGATTTGAAAATCATAATGAGCGATGAGGCTCATTTCCACCTCAGCGGGTACGTGAACAAGCAAAACTATCGCTTCTGGGGCACCGAAAATCCACGAGTGATGCACGAGGAGCCATTACACCCGCTCAAAGTGACTGCATGGTGCGCTGTTCACGCTGGAAGAGTCTTCGGGCCATTTTTTTCGAGAACGCCGCTGGTCAAACGACAACAGTGGACGGTGCGCGCTATAGGGCCATGATAACCGAGTTTTTTCTGCCGCAATTCGACGAATTAGGACTGAGGACATGTGGTTACAACAGGACGGAGCAACGGCACACACTGCGCGAGCCACAACTGATATTCTGAAGGCGGCGTTCCCGGGTCGCCTCATCTCTCGTTTTGGCGATTTGCACTGGCCCGCAAGATCGCCCGATTTAACCGTTCCGGACATTTTTGGAGGGGTTTTTTGAAGTCCCGTGTTTACGTGAACAAGCCCAAGACCCTGGAAGCCCTCAAGGTCAACATTCGACACGAGTGCGAGAATCTGTCGCCCGAAGTTCTCTCCGAAGTGATGAAAAATGCCATAATACGAGCCCGTATTGTAATCAATTGTGACGTCGCGCATTTAACCGATATCATCTTCTCAACTTAACCAATAAAATTCTAAAGGTTCAAATAAACATAATCAAAAAACAGAATCGAAGTTTTTCATTTAGAAAAAAAATGAGAGCTAAACAACATCGGATGACTTCTTTAGAAACACCTTGTATGAATTTATACCGGGTTGAAGCATTAGAACAGCTGATTTAATTTTCTTCATGACCCAACTTATCGAACTTAGGGGATTTCGAACGATACTAATTCGCGTATATATAAAGTTTCTCATACGAGTTTGTAAATACATATACGATTGATGATTTAAAATAAAAATAAAAAAAATCCCATTTGCAGCTTATACTCCTCTGACACGAGTTGGGTTTGAAACTATGATTGCTGTCCAAAATAACGTTCATTTGGTCAAAATCCATAATGACTCTCAGAGATTCTTGCCTTTTAGCGCTATTGCCAAGTCAACATCAAAACATCATCAGAGAGCGAGCAAGACACGTGTCTGCCTGACACTAGCTACTAGCGTAGAGATTTCCTGTCTTGAAGTGGATTCAACTCACAACTTGGGCATAACTACCTGTTAATCCTGCACTTCTCATGTTTGAGAGCTCCGGTTTGAGCTTGCACAGAAGGTGTTTCTGCCTCCACACTGATGGCTCCACACCAGATGACAACGTAGGTTTGGGAGTATATTCTAAAGAGGTGGATCTAAACATTGCACAAAAGCTTGCAGACCATTGTAGTCTTTTTCAGGCCGAAGTCGTGACAATCGGAGAGTTGTACTCTAGCTAGGGCAGTTTGATATCTACCTTATATGGGTGAATGGGCACTGGAATACTCCAGGGGACTGTAGATCGGTTGAGATGCCAAGATTAGGGGCTACATCACTTTTCCAAGCTCACGCTTAAAACCAGAACTCTTAGAGATGTGAATTATAAATGGTCTAGAGGCACAAATTGCCGGATCGCCATGCTGGTGTGGCCAAATTATGACCAGAAGGGTTCGAAAAACTTGATATCTACTCCTACACAGGATATATTTACACTAGTATATGTAATCACTAGGCACCGTTTGATCAGACAAGCGTGCAGACTTTGAATCTCAGCTCATAATTATTGCAAAAGATGCGGGGATGAAGAAAAGAATGAAAATGTCGATATTTAGGGTAATACTTCTTTTGGGATCTGACGGGCATTTACATAGGATAACCTCATAATCTTTTTCCTGAGCATACATTTGTTCATCAGGGACTAATAAGGTCTTCGCTCTAGGGACCTTCCTAGAATTCGAGGGAGCCTTCAATAACATTCAACCTTCGGCGATTCTTAGGTCGTTACAGAATCTAGGAGTCGACAGCTTAGTGACACGCCTAATTGGGAAGCTTCTGGTGGATATATCCGTCAAAGCTGAATGGGGTGGTGTTACAATTGCTAAGACCGCTAACAGGGGAACACCGCAGGGGGGAGTTCTATCTCCACTATTATGGTTAACTACTGTCAATGAACTGCTTCTTGAATTGAACAGGGCCGAATGCAAGGTCTTTGCCTATGCCGATGATATTGCTATCATCTGTACGGGTAAAAACCTGAATTTACTTAGCATTCGTACAACCAGCCTACTTAGTCTGATTTCGAACTGGACCGCTAACAGCGGACTATCACTTAACCCACTTAAAACCGAGCTTATCTTGTTCTCTCGGAAATATAAAATACCCGCATTTGAACTGCCATCAGTTAATGGGGTGCAATTACAGTTGACGGAAAAGGTCAAGTATCTGGGGATAATTCTCGACAGAAAACTGTCTTGGAAACCGAATGTGGAGGAGAGGGTGAAAAAGGCGTCTGTTGCTCGTTACTGCTGTAAAGGGCGATATGAAAGCGCTGGGGACTGTCTCCTAAGATCAGCATGTGGATTTATACGGCAATAGTCGGACCAATTCCTCTCTATGACATCGTAGTTTGGTGGAGGTCCCTCCAAAAGAAATATATTCTGAAATCCTTGATGAAAATACAAAGATCAGCACTGATTAGCGTTAGTGGGGCAATGGGCACGACGTCAGGCACTGCACTTAGTTGTATCCTGAACATCTGTACTCCTGATATCATGGCCGAATCGGCAGCCGCTACATCCCTGGTGAGAATCAGAGATTGTGGCGTTTTGATATCGGGGCATTCCGGACACACTGAATTACTACACGGGATCAACTCTATTCCCCTAGAAACGGACTACTGTATCCCCTACCTTCTACCAGCGACAAATCTAAGGACTTCTATTCCGAACAGGAATACCTGGGAAAAGTCACTGGAAGGGGATACCAGTAGTATAAGATTTTTCACGGATGGTTCAAAGTTGGACGAGCAAGTAGGCTATGGGGTCCATTCACCGGACCTAAATTTAAATATCTCCTTCAAGCTGCCTGATCACTGTACTGTATTTCAGGCGGAAATTACCGCCATACTGGAGGTTGCTGAACTGCTGAAAAGTAGTGTCACAACCCTCCGGAGAATATGTATCCACACAGACAGGTCAGGCTGCCTAAAATCCCTGGAAGCCATGTTTGCTACGTCCCTGACGGTGAAAGAATGCCCCTCATCACTTTCTTAATTTGACGAGAGGCAGGTTACCCACAATGATAGGAACACTTACGGGACATTGTCTTGTAGGAAAACACGCCCTAAGATTGGGACATAGAAACTCTACTCTCTGTAGATGCTGCATGGAAGAGGACTAGGAAACGACGAAACACCTTCTCTTGGATTGCTCTGCTCTGGCAGGACTGAGAAGTAGGATATTCGGAACATATCTAGTTAGCACCGTAGCCCCACAGGATATTCCTGTAGGTCTTATAGACAAATTTATTGAAAGGGCAAATTGGCTGGACGACTAGTCAATAGTTTCTATTTAGGAAACTGCAGGTATCACAATGGGCTTCGTTAGCCTAAGTGCGCTAGACAGCGTGCTGTCTTGCTGCCTTTTCAACCAACCAACCAATATACCTCCCACATTGGAACATTGGGATGGGATATCATATGGCTTGAATGCCCCTTAACCCAGACAGGTCAATGTACAGATGATGACGGAATATGACGTCTCATGGTATCACAACGGTCCTCATTGGGCTATGTGTGATAATAGTAACAGCCACATCTCATAGAAAGGGGAATATCTCAATGTTCCATATCCGCTGAATCGTTTCATGAAGTGTTCCTGTTACCCGGCACCCCTATAATGTGTAATTCAGTTTTTGATGTCAGGAATACAGAATGGAAAGATAATAACCTTAGCAGCTGCAGCCGCTGATGCTGTCATAACGGGCCCATAAAACTCAAAGAGTTTGAACTCACGATGCCCCACTTCGGCCTCGATTGCGTCATAAATATTAAGTTCCACAATGCTGAACTTATTAGTTAGAAGTGTAAAAACACATGATGGCACGTCACAGTTCTACAGGTATCAATGATATTTTTGGTCGTCTATAACCGATGCTCAATAATTTCCATTAAATAGAGTAAACTCGCCCCCATTCCCAAACTCTCATTGTTTTCACCTCTGAGCGAATTGCAGAACTGATAACGATTCGCTGGTGTACATTGAGAAAAGAGTACCAGTAGTCTATTCAGATAAGAATGTTTGGACTCGGTGATGCCGTCTCCGCATACAACAAGTTAGTTTAGGAACACCACCGAACAAAAACGAACGTCTTAAAGTCAAAGTAACTCGGAGGCGATTTATAAATAAACGAAATATATATTCCCTAGTTTTTCGAATAAATGATGTGCTGAAAATATGGAAAAGTGAATCAAATGATTGGGAATACGAATGTACAGTTGATTAATGAAAGAGTTTATCCTTGTCTACTTTTAGAATTTGGAATGAATTTAAATATTTTCTCAAGACATTTCTGTGCTTTGTGACCGCATTGATTGTAGTTCCTGTGCTTCTCATATTCTTTGTCTGTAAGTATAGAGCCCGTTCCAATACGGCTCTGCAAAATATAAATGAAACTAATATGTGCATTAATTCCCATCACAAGTTGAATGATCGTCATTACAAGGAAGCTGCTGATACGTTAGGCACAATTCCAAGCATCTGTGTACGCACAAAGAAGAAGACAAACTGAAAATCATTTAATATACTTGTGTATGTAGGTCATTATTATTAGACTCTACATGGAATATGGCCACTTGTGTATGCAGACACAATTCTGAGTTTCTCTAGAAGGTGTTTCTATTGATTAGGCAATTTATTTATATGTAGTAGACTCGTTGCGACTCTATCAAAGTTCATATCAGTCACAGACTTTTTGCAGTGGGCAATACTAACTTTTCTTGAAATCCGAGATCGCGTACCTTCTAATCAAACATACATAAGTCATATCGGGCGAAACAATAAGTAAACGGTTGATCTTTGGTCAGTTGTCATTACTCATAATGTGTTGGGGTCTGATAAGGCCGCGGTTTTTTTTTTTGTGCTTTGTTTATTATTTTATTTCTGTTGAGTCTGTTTTAATATTTGAAATACGATTTTTATTTTGTCGCCTATTTAGTTTGCGAATTAGTTTTTTGTTTGTTTTAGTTGGAAACATTTCCCAAACTCCAAACCTAAAAAGACAGAAATGGATATTGGATAGGAAGAGATCTATGACGGGCACTTTCTGCAAATCTTCTGGGCAGATGCCCAGCACTAGCCACACAGCAGTACTTTTTTATGAACCTGGGAGTTTTGTGTCTTCTCGGAGCGAACTAAATACTACAACAAATTTCTTTTTTACTTTGTCATTGTACTCTTTGCGACACCTAGTTGAAAGTTTCCTAAATACATTATCAGTGATTAAGAAATGGCATGTCAGAACCCTTCCTATACAAAAAAACTGCATGACACTCCCTGACATTTTCATACATTTGGTTAAAAGTCAGCAGGAATCTTCCAAAGTTTGTCAGTAGTGGTGATTAGCTTATGACATATGCATTAGGCTGTACTGAAAAATTCAAAAGATGCGTATTGAAGATCTGATTAAACGACGTGTCATGGCGAGCTAAATAGAAAAATATAATTTCAAAATGTTGATTTGAGTATTGTTTGCATGGCAGCATTTTGTAATCTGAAACAAAATCTTCCCAATTTTCAATTAACTTTTTTTTTTCTCTCAAGATTATATCGACATTTTTCGTTATCAATTGGATGTTTTTTAGAATTTTTCTGAATTGGGCTTTCAAGGTCACTTTATAATGTAATGCAAATAAAAGACAATTTATTCCATTTTTCTATCCAACCTCTTCAGTGATGAATTTTATTAAATATACTTATATTTATGTATAATATTTCTTTACATTTTACATTTAATAAGTTTTTTCTTTTTCGTCAAGTTTTACACGACAATTGACGGCACGACATAAAACATGAATAATCGAAATGTAAAGAAAGATTATACATTTATATACGGCTATCCCTGAAGAAGTTGGAAAATACCAGCGAAAAATCGGATAGAATAATAGAATAAATTGTCTTTTATTTGCATTACATTATAAAGTGACCTTGTAAGCCCACGTAGAGATAAATTCTAAAAAACAACCAAATTTTTATTTTTACTTGAAAATACTGTCGAATATTTACAATAAATATAATTATAAGCTAATTCGTTGTAATGAGAAATACGCGAAAATGGGAAAATTTTGCTTGATCATGACGTGAAAAAAATGCTGCCGTGAAAAAAATGCTCTGTAAAAATTTTGAAAATATACTTTTCAAATTTTTCTCATAATGAGACAGAGTGGACCATTTCATATTGTTGATTTAGTCACATTTAATCATTTCGTCCTGGGAAAGTACCACAAACTCTTTTTAGTGGGAGTAGCACGATTAAATTTCATTTCGTGCAATCCAATGTCAACATCTGCTTATTAGAGGTTTACGACGATTGTTTCTTCTTCGGCCTGGGAAAACCGGCGGCGGCGGCTTGGTCGGCTAACCTGGCGGCGGCTAACGGCGATGGCCACTCTTCCTAATTATTAGGAAATTTTACCTGCTGTTATTATAGTTGTAAGTGTGTTGTAAGTAGAGTGTCCAAAAGCGAAACCAAAAAATCGGTTAACCGGTTTTATCACTCTAAACCGTGTACCGGTTTTTAAAAACACGCAATTTTCAAACAAACCGGAAAACAGTTATTTGACGTCGGTTAACCGGGTTTTACTTAATTTTTATTCATATCATTAAACAAATTAATAATAAATTATATGATTTTGGAATTCTAATGAAATTTTGGAATTAAGAAACATGATTTCTATTCTTAAATATGATTTTATGTTCCAAAAAGTTCTAGATGACATTTCCAAACAATTTTCTTAATCAAATTTCAAAATGATTTTATGACTTGAATAAGAAATAACTACAAATTATTTAAGAATTAATTGAACTTTCCACACATTTTTTTCAAATTTAAAAATTTAAATTATTTTATAAATGTTTAAACTTAATAAGATTTTCATATATGAAAATGTCCTTCAAATTTGGATATGATTTTCGAATTTAAATCAGTTGAATGCCGATTTGAATAAAACTTAGAAATTTTATATTAAACAAATTAGAATATGAGTTAAATTTTAATTTAAAATTAAAACGTAATTGTCATATTTAAATAGAGTTGTGAAATTTTGAGTTTTAAACACTAATAAGTATGTGAAATTATCTCTAAACAAATGTATTGTAAGTAACGGGTTTTTCAATAAGACACTCTAGCTGTAGTTTTGGACACTCTAGCTGTAACCTGTTAGGAATTTCGCCTGGCTATTGTTATGCAAAATTTAAATTGTCTTTTACACCAAAGTTATTTGTTGGGCAAATTAAGCTGATTGAGGTTGTGTGAAGTTTATAGTTTGTAGATTTTTGCTTGTTGTTGTAGCCACATGCGTTGTAAATCAGAACGATGTCATTAATTGATCCATTATACGAAATATTAAACAAAATGTTATACACCTCCGCTACGCCGATTTCTACGTGTCTCGGCGGCGTAAACGTAAAACGTTTATATGGAACCCAATTTCGAAGAATACATATACTTTGATTTTTAACGAAGCTTTTAAATAGTATCAAGTTATCTTTTTAAGCCCGGTATTCAGTTTTTATGAAATATTCGTTGCCATAAGAAGTACGTGTTAAAATATTCATGATTCATGATTCGAAAATTTCGTTCACTTTTAATTTTATTGGTACTCAGCTCTTTGCGAAAATGTCAATTACAGGGTTGTTACGCCAAAGTTATTTCGTACGAAAACAATTGTTTGATAATTGTTTGGGACCGAAATTTTGACATTTCGATTTTTTTAGTAAACAAAAGTAATACCACATGTATTAAAAATAAAAAGGAGTGCGAAGATGAATTATTAATGAATTATTTGCACGGTAATTACAGATATATGGCAACTCTCTGTAATACAATTTTCCGTTTAGAGATAAATTACAAAATGTCTTACGTAAATTTCGCTAGAACTGAATACGGGGCTTTATTACAGAAATATACATTAGGGTGTACCGAAAAAATTTTTTGGGGCGGGGTCTCAAAAGTTGTGTATTGAATAGTTGATTACGGGAACTCAAACGTTTTTTCATACGAGGGTACTTATAGTCCAAAACCGGCCGTTGAAGTTTCGATTCAGTGTATTTTAGTAAAAACAAAATATTTTATTGGTCAATATGGAGCTCAAATGACGTGTCATGACGATATTTTCAAAATTTTATGTAATGGGAAACCATTCATTTATGTTTCAATTGATTTGTTAGTCCACCAATAAAGTTTGTGCATTTCTACATAATTTGGTGTTCATTACTGGTACTTAATTTGACTGACTCTTCCAATTTGTTGGTGAATGTTTCGAATTCGAAACCAAGAGAACAAATATTTGAAATATACTTACAGTTTTATGTATACGCTGCAAAAAAACGGTCTCTGTAACATATTCTCCATATATATGTTTGGAACACACTTCAAACATGTATATGTTTGGAAGTCCCAAACTCAGGTGTATTTAAATGCAAACATTAGCATGTTTACTGACAAATACGTATGCTTTTACGTGGAAACATATACGTGCTTCATCCCAAACATCCATATACTTAAGTGGAAGCGTTCGTGTGTTTCCCCAAAACCTCCATATATTTACGTGGAAACATATTCGAATTTTTTCCCAAACATAATAATATTTAGGAAGGAATTTTTCATTCTTTCTTTATTTATTATAATTAAAATAAATAATTAATACTAAAAATTAAAATATTTAAAATGACCCACTTCGCATTTACTTGCTGAATGCATTACTTTTTTTATGAAATGAGAATCTGCTGCTTTTTTTCATCTCCTTTCTTTGTTGTCTCTCACGTTTTTGTTTTCAGGAGGTTTCAACTACATATGGCTTGGTTATCACTATGCGTTGGTACACAAACTTATATACAACTCTAGTTCATGCAAGACAAGCGTGTATTAATTACTTGTGTTTTTTTCTTTATTATATTTCACAAATGGTCCGCCATTCCGATGTTTTCAGTAGAGACTCAGGCAGGAAAATGGATTCAAAATTTTTCCTTCACAACTTCGATAAATCCGCTCTGCCCACAGTAAGCCGGTGAACATCGGTCTATACCGAGGACCTTTCCGAGGGTAACTTTCGTCATTTCGAAAGAAATAATGTCAGATAAGGCCGACATACAGTCAATCTTTGTTGATAGAGTGAAGCTTGGTCGAGCAATTGTAGATTGTGTTCGCTCCAATAACGTCAATTTGGTTCGTTGACAATCCGAATCTCCGGCTAACATTTCTAGCGCCCAATAGCGAACTCAGAACAATCATATACGGATGTATTCCCAAACCCAACCGCAAAATAATCCGGCTTGCCTCTCTGTAGTACCCAATTCAGCTGAACGATGCCGAATCGACATTTCCGGGTGTACTGGTTGCTACGGCGGCTCTCTGTCTGATTGGTGGCTTAAGGGCCAAAAGAGTGTATTTAAGCTAAAACTTTTCCACGGTGCGACGAATTGCCTGCGCACTGAAGCTAAGATGACGACCGACATCACGACTAAATTCACTCTCAATCAATCTATAGACAACCATCTGGTACCTGATCTTCTCGAAGGTTTTACGGGCTCCTTCAAAAAACATACCTAATATTTATTGAAAATACAAACAAATTTAAAGGGAATTACATTTCCTTTCTTGTGTAAAAACTGATGGTTGGAACCATAGACGAATATAGGTATAGATACATTTATTCTCTCATCTGACGTTTCATTTAACACTCTTCGTCGCATAGACGAATACTCTTCGTCGTAGGTTTGTGGAAATGAGAGAAATTAAATTTATAATTAACTTACACCAGGTGGAGTTATAAAATATATTCACTGAACTTTATCATGTCGTTTTGGTGTAGAACTGAAAAATTTAAATGTATTTTGCACTTTTTGTTGACATTTATGGTTGATATACATTTGTATTGTATTTAACACAACTAGTTTGCCACAAAAACACGAAATTCGGTTGTTCTTCCTTTGTTGGACGTTATTTACTATTGCCTCTGACTGGTATTATTGAACCCATGTTTTCCACCATCCAATGTTTACTTTCCACCGTACCTATGACGTTTAATTTATTGAGAGAATAAATGTATCTATACCTATATTCGTCTATGGTTGGAACTTTTCGGAAACCAAGACCCATTCTCATAGACAACAAACTTTAAAGATTGAGGCAAATGTATTCCTTTTGTACGTAATATTTGACAAAAAACCAGAAATAAACATTAAATCTAAATTCTATTTTCTCCCGCTAAACGCGTTGAAATGAAGCTAAATCTAGCGGCAAAACGATTTTTTTGCTAACCAAATCATGTAGATTCAAAGCGTTTTTTTCGGCTCGGCCTAGTGCACATTAATTTTCTCATTTTCATATATTTCTGAAATAAATGCCACTTTGTGACACTCATTTCATAAGTTTTTTGAAAATCTACACACATGTCCCGCAGTTTACAAATGATGAAGACTTCTTCTATCGACATACTGCGTTGGCTTTAGTAGGAATCAGTAATGGCGTAATGGTGACATATCAATGGAACCCTTCACAATTGTATCACCTAAGTCAAAAAAATGGGATGTCAAGAATATATCTTATTTAAATTGTTGTCACATACTGGCATGGTCCTACGGAAATACAACTGGCAACGTCCTCAAAACTACAAACTGGAAAACACTAAATGGAAACGTGACGAAGCTTTCTTCTAATTATATCATGACTCAGTCCTGTTTAATTGATTACACAGTGCAACGCGAAAAAATATAACCATATACGGACACCACTACGTGATAAAAGACCAAAAAAAAGACCCGTGTCTCCCAGTTTTGCCCAAAGTCATGCACTTTTTTTATGGGCTCCCAAAGATTTGGGGCCTCGGTGTCATTTTTGCAAAAGAGTGATCATTTTGTCAGGCTCATATCTTGCAAACCGTTTGGAATTTTGAGTTACCCTCTGAGGGAAAGTTGTAGCTCTTGTCATAAAGAACAAAAATTGTGAACATATAAAAAAACTTCATCTTCAAGGTCAAAATCGCAAAAATCTTTAAAAAATTCGACTTTTTTAAACATTTTTCCCCTGTTCAGGTCCATTTATAGCAAACCGTTCAAAATTCAAGGAAATAATCAACTACAAAAATGTGCCTAAGATCTCAATAAACAACTTTCTAGAATATATGACATATGACTCATTCGATTTAGATTGTGATTCTGAATCTAATGTTTAATACACCTTACATACTTGTCAATAAAACTCGATTCAGCTATCTTTTATTTGAAACAAAAAACTCTCCTTTCCTCTGTTGCTTTCAGTCGTCCACTACAGCAATGGACTGGTGAACTACATTCTCTCTATAAAATATCCGGATTTACAAATATCTAAAACGAAAAAGATACGTTCACTCATCGATACGCCACGAAACGCCGGCATTTTCAATTTCCTGCTGCAGGTTAAAGGTACATGTGACTTCGAGTCGATTAAGAAGCACTATGAGGATCATTTGACCAATGCTCGAGAGAAAACTGGATACTTGAAGTTCCCGAAGTTGCGCCAAAAGCTAGTGAATTGCTGGGGCCACTATGGATGGGTAAAAGATAACAGGTAAAATGAAATTGAGTAATTCCGCCGGGCAATCTAATTATATTCTTTCCATCCACGCATCTCGAGTGTAGTTCGTTCAATATAAATAATCACATTTTGCTGAATACCTCAACGTACCGGGGTTGTCCGGTTCATGAAGGCGTTATGCAAGGATTTGTAAGTACCTTAGTCGAGAAATATATCCCGTCAAATTTGCCCCAATGGCAGGTAATCGTCATACCAATCATACCGAACAAACCCCTATTAAATCCGGAAACTGTAGTTGCAGAACCAGTACAGGTAACAGTGATAACATTTAAAATAATATAACTAAACGATTGGTACTTTCAGGATGAGCACTATTACATTCTGCTGAAAATTCACCATTTGATAATAGCCGAAGAAGATGATTTGCACATCAGCGAAATGTTAATGCTGCAGGACAGCACCGATAAACCTGTCATTGAAATCGGCGGCCTAACGAAAAATGCCGCCAAAGCAAACGGGCTCTCGTACTTTGTACGAAAACCCGAACACATCGAAAATCTCGTTAAATATCTGTTGAGGTTGATAGTCAATCAGTGGAATAAGTTCATATACGAATTTGAATCCTTGGAAACACCAGATGGATCTACAGAAGTACAGATTGGCAATATAACTCAATTGTTGTCGGTTCTTCTGATTGTAGCCGTAAATGTTATGATCGGGTATTGGAAGGACGCAATGACTAAAAAGAAAAAGTCCTCTCGCAATAACAAACACAAAGTAGCAATGGAGGGCAAACTCAAGACCATCAGCCGAATACTGAGGAAAGAAATCGAGCAACGTCATTTGTCTTGGAAGGTGGCACAAAACGCTGTTCAATCTTCTCTGCAAATCTCGAATCTCACCAAAACTTGGGCTAGCTTTTTGTGGAGGGTAAATGTGAACAGTGTTGTGACACTACCCTATCACACCTATTGCGAAATGATGGCTTTGAAAGATTTAATGATTAAAGGTGAAACAACACTTACCTCCACCTATTGTGGACGACTTTCAGTGTTTATGCCTTTGATGATTTATGCCCACATGGAATTTCTTAAAATTTGCTATGAGATCTTTAAAGCTCCTGTAAACATCTTTGAGGAATTATTTCAATATCCCTCTAGAGAGGTGAATAAATTGCACAAGATGTCGTATTCAGGACGTAAAATAGCCTCATTCTCAAAATCTATCGATGCTCGAGACTTACGCAAGCGTGTAACATTCAGTAATGAAATTCGTGAATCCGACTTCACGCTCTCTTGTCTTGCAGCCGCTATCTACGATTATTTTGAGTCGTATTCGCAGGACGAGCCCGTTCCGAAGATTGTCAATACAACATGTCGCACTATAGCAAAAAGTTATTTCACCGACAATTTGGGCGATAAGACCGATTATATCGGCGGTGTTGTTTTTCTACAATTGCCCCTCAAGGTGCCTGATCGTGAGCATGCCAGACAGATTCATTCCATTGTGGAGAATATACGACGCAAACAAATTATGATTTATCTGTCCTCAATGGGTCAGACCAAATACGACATGTTGACCTCGATCTTTCCGCGGGTGTTGACAAAGATCTGCATTAACTACTTCTCCTCGAATTTCCCCATAACCTTAACGGAAATATATGGTGAAAACTCAGAGTTCCAGACATTATGGGGACAAACAGTGGAGGATGTCCTCTTATTTAGACCTCCACAATCGAAGACATGTAAGTAAACCTACATAAGAGGAAAACATCAAAGTTTTTATTTGATTTTATTCTTTTTGTTGCAGGCCTTTCACTAAACATTCATCGGTTTGGTGACAGATATCGTTTGGCTGTTATGGCAGACACTCAACTTGGACCAGACCATTCGAAGATAGCACGGTCATTTGAATATTATATGGAAACTGTTACTTTGTAATATTATCCGACTATATCAAATCTAACTCATGCAATAAACTGTGATTATAATCTACCTGCACGGCTGGGTTAGAAATCTTTAGTAATAACTATTTGTATTCACTGTTTTCACGCCTGGCAATTTTTCGTCTGGGACTGGTTGTTTTCAGCGGTAGTACAAAATTAATCAAAATATGGGATTCTAAGTTCACTCTTTCATACGAAACTTCACTCTACGATATAAAGATTTACAAATTTTGCACATGAGTTAACTAAAATTAAATATTTGCTAAATGTGTTTACAAACACACTTACAGTATTCGAACGATGTCATTGTGATAATTTATTATAAAACTATAGTTAGTTTATCTTTTTTTAATTTTATTAGTTAATAATTTAAATAAAAATAAATTAAATAAAGATGTTGCGCTTCACTTTAGAGTGACTCTAATACGAGTACAGAATAATCAATTTAAATCTAAGATGAATGATAAATAAATGTCGAGCTTGCTAACTATTGTGCAGGCATATTAACATATTGTTACGATTAAGTAGTATAAGCTTTTACTTACCCCTAATGCCAGAATTAACGTAATATGTGTATGTAAATAACAGGGCGATTATTGCTGCGCCTGAAAGTATACGCTTACAACAAATAATGAAGGCGATGCATATTCGTTAAGATTTCAAAACGGCAAACCACTGGTTCTGGAAACGAGTAGAAATCTTTACATAAGACTTAACGGCATAAATCTCCACATATCGAGAAACGGGTTCTGCAAACAGGTAGAACCATTTAGAGAACCTAGCGACGAAAAATAAAACGCGTATAAATAGTTGAACTCTTTGGCATTTGGAGTTAGTATGTGATTAAACACAATAGTGAACGATGATTGCATATAACCACGTGGGCAATAGCGATATCAACGTTAAATAGTAGTAGCAAAAAGGTCGAAATATTATTATAACGTGTTAACTTTGAAACTGTATAAGTAAAATAAAAGGAACTAAAACTGTTGCACTTATCGCAATTGCCAAACGAATCTTGTTTTATTAACGGGAATAAAACAACACTAAAAGGACGACTAGAAAATTCTTAGCAATATAATTATTGAAAAACAAAGAAGAGCCATGTATTTTTGGAAAAGTTTGATTGTTTTTTTATTTGAACGTATGACAAAAAAAATATACGCAGCTAGTGTATATCAGATGTCCCTTTGCGTTAAGACGCTATCATGTTTTTGGAACGAAGTTCCTTATCGCACGTTGCGGGATGAGGCCTAAATGAAAAAATGTTAAACAACTTTTTTTTAAACCGTATTATGCTATAACCCTGTATACAACCCAATATTATTTTGCATACTTTTAGAATTTAGGATCTGTACAGTCAGGGGCATATATGAGGGTTGATTTCTTCAATGTTGGCTTTGTGATAGTCATGCCCATGTGAAGTGTGCTGGCTTCAATGGAAGGCATTATGATATAATTACGGCTAAGGAAAACGGGCTTCGCTGGAGCTAAGCTATTTAAGAAGGCAAATAAAGGATTTCAAACTTTAAATACTGATTTCTGTCTCTATTAGTTTGAAACTTAAATCGTTGGAGGATATGTTTGATACTTTTAAATGGCCTGAAGACATCTCGTCCTCTCCAAGACGACAAAAAAAATCTTCTAGTGACGTAATTTAATTGTGCCAGTAACTCCTAACTTGAATAATTTGGAAAGTCTTCTCTTATCTCCGAAACCTTCGTCGTCTGTCGTTCCTTCATCCACTGAAGTCATGGACCGTAATCATTATGAGTTTTATTAAAAAAATTATATATTAATAATTATATTAGGAGTTTTAAAGACTTTTTTCAATGGTAATGATTAATTTAAGTAATATGTATTACCAAAATCAGATGTTGTGTTTTTGTTTTGTTTGTTTGCATTTTTTAGTACCGTATAGCCTCGAAAACGGTTAGACTGATCTTTTGAAATTTTCAGAGAATGTAGCTGTGTGGTCGGTGGTGAAAATAGACTACTTGAATTTTTGATATATCAAGTGGGCGTGGCCCCGCATATTGGACTCTATTTTTGAAAACGCTATATCTGGAGGACTGTTTCACCAATCGCCTTGAGAATTTGTGTGGATGTATTTGGCGGCAAAATTCGTGATCGCAATAGTGGGCGTGGCATACATCTTGAAACTTTGTACGGCCTCATGAACTATCAGAGGTATGAATATGATATTTGGTATATAAGTTGTTCGTACAGTACGAATTACATTCAGGGTGCAAGTGGGCGGTGCCACGCTCCCTTTTAAAAAATCGCTCTAATGGCTTTTCTAATAGACCGATTATTATTAAAATTTCACAATAAGGTACCGATGACCTGCTGATAGTCCTTGGCTATACTTGGAAAAGATTGGATAAAAAGGCGTGGCACCGCCCATACAACTTCAAATTTAAAATAATTATATATCATAATTAACCACTCTCTGTAGATGCTGCATGGAAGAGGACGAGGAAACGACGAAACACCTTCTCCTGGATTGCCCTGCTCTGGCAGGACTGAGAAGTAGGATATTCGGTACACATTTAGATAGCACCGTAGCCCTACATGGTATTCCTGTAGGTCTTATAGACAAATTTATTGAAAGGGCAAATTGGCTAGACGACTAGTCAATAGTTGCTATGGAGGAAACTGCAGGTATCACAATGGGCTTCTTTAGCCTAAGTGTGCTAGACAGCGTGCTGTCTTGCAGCCTTTTCAACCAACCAACATATGATGAACTATCAGAGGTATGTAGATGAGATTGGGTATATAAGTTGTTCGTACAGTTCGAATTACAGCTAGGTTGAAAGTGGGATGTGTCCTTTGCCTTTTCAAAAATCGCTCTGACGGCTTTTCTAATAGACCGATTGTTATGGAAATTTTACAATGTGGTACTGATGACCTACTGATAGTCCTTAGTTATACTTGGTAGTGATTGGATAAAGGGGGTGGCACCGCTCACACAACTTGAAATTTAAAATGGCTATATCTCATGAGCTATCAGAGGTATGAATATACATTTTGGTATATATGTTGTTGTACACTATGAATTACTGCCAGGGTGGAAGTGGAATGTGCCACGCCACTTTTAAAAGAAACCTTTATATCAGTCATAATAATAGTGTGATCGTCCTGTAAATTTCACAGTATGTTACAGTCGGCCTACAGATACGAACAGCCTAGTTGGAAGGAAATTGCCAAAAAGGCCCGAGGCGCCGCCCACACACGTCAATTTGACTATTACATACACTATATCAAACAATATATGGCCGATTCGTTTTAAATAATTTTTTTGAAAGTTCAATGCTTCTATCTTTAAAAAATATTTAAATCAAATCGGCCATATATCTTTTGAGATACACTAAAATATGTTCACAGCTGGCTAGTGTACGGACAATTGCTTGTTACAATGTAGGAATGTGAGGTTCGATACATATACTACTGATATTATGAAAATTCAATGAAATCCAATGCAAATACGGCTATTAAAAGGTCAGACTATGAAGCTTAAAAAGTGACCACAGGTACGAATGAATATGAATATCATTGAGGTCAGTTTTGAGAGCATCTTAAATATCTTTATCCCAATAATGAATTTTTTTTTTTTAAATTAGAAATATTGTATATCCTAGAGCACTTGAATAAATAGTAAACAAATACGTTCTATAAAAAAAAATTTTCTTACAAAAAGTTTATCATTTTGCAAAAAGTGTCTTCTTAAAGATCCATTTAAATTATCGTATTTTTCAACGAGCGCCTTAGGCGTGTTGGAACTAACTGCTACATAATATACAGCGAAAGGAACTTCGTTCCAACCGGGTGACCACTGATACCTCATATAATTGTTTACACACGGACATAACGTAGGCGTAGGCAATAAAAACGTCAGATTGGAGTTTAAAATTTGAATTTAATGTAGGACATGGGACTGTCCTTGGAGGTGGAAAGTTTCTGATAGCCATTCACTTGGGAGTGGCCAGAAATGATTCCTTCATTGGGCAGCCCAAGCAGCTCACTACATCCACGCAGTATGTCCTGGGCAATGGCTTATCGGAAACCTCCGTTAGCTAGCTAAAGTGAGAAGGTGAAACGAATGAGCAAGCTGAGTGGTACTGCGATCGCTGATAAGTCTCAGCTGAAGCTCTTCGGAGTAGTGGACATATTCTTCTGTCCTTTGAGGTCGGATGGGTCGACACCCCTGGCCAACGGCGGATCGGGATTGGGGGACCAAAATCGCGCTTTCCAGTTTTCACTCACTGATTGGGACCTACAGTTTTTCACCGATTCCGAGCGGTAATTTGAGAAGCTTTTTCATGGCTAGATACTCGATAGTGTCGCCGTCACTATGCGAGGTGACCGCCGCCGAAAGAAAATTTGAAGGTGGTCAAAGCCGGGTTCGAACCCAGGATCTCATGTACAAGAGCCGCGCACACTACCCATTGCACCACCGACGGCCATTAGGATTATTCTAGGCGATTTTAATGCCAAATTGGGAAGGGAAAGTGTCTTTCGACCAACCATCGGTAATCACAGTCTACATGATACCACCTCCGATAATGGATAATGGAGACTTCGCCGCTGCAAAGAACATGGTAGTTAGTAGCACACGATTCCAGCATAAGGACATTCATAAGGCGACCTGGATATCTCCTGATCAACGGACGAAGAACCAGATTGATCACTTGGTAATAGATGGCAGGCACTCTTCTAGTGTAATGGATGTACGTGTTATTCGAGGTGCCAATATCGACTCGGATCATTACCTGGTGGCTGCGAAAGTTCGCACGAGATTGAGCAGGGCGGAAAACGTTCGAAGCCGAACACAGGAAAAGCTGAATATTGACAAAGCTACAAATACCGGGGATATCAATGTCCTATCGACGGAAACTCTCTCTCCTGCTAGGGCAGAATACCCCCCTCCCGAAGATCCAGATGCGCAGTGGAAGCACATCTCCCATTCTTTGGAAATCGCTGCGATGGCTGAACTTGGTTGTCGAGGACCGCGGGGGGATAAGCCATGGTACGACGAAGGATGTCGCATTGCATCTGATGAAAAAGACGCTGCGCGTATGGCAACGGAACAGTCAGTTACAACGCGTGCTGCGAGTTAGCGGTACGAGGAGCTGAGAAGGGGGGAAAACCGACTATTTGGGCGAGGGAAATGGCAGTGGGAGCAGAGAGAGAGAAAGAACCGAAATGTGCAGGATGAATGGTGAATCCCGAAAGTATTTCCAGAGGGTAAGAAGGACGACCAACGGACCTAATAATGGGCTGCCCTCCTGCAGGGATGAGAATGGGAATCTGGTAACTGAGAAGCAGTGTGTGCTCAAAATGTGGAGAGACCACTTTTCAGCACTACTCCACTCAGATTCTTCCACTGAAGATCAGGAGGTAATTGTAACCCTCCACCCGACCAAGACAAGATTGGAACGGCGATCTCCCGCCTGATGGATGGTAAAGCCTCTGGAGCGGATGGCCTACCCGCTGAACTTTTTGGGGCAGGTGGCGATGGGCTGATAGCCCACATGCATCAAATGATATGCTGTATATGGCTGGGGGAATCTATGCCCGACGATTGGAGTCTCAGTGTTTTATGTCCTGTATTCAAAAAGGGTGATCCGTGTGTCTGTTCCGACTATCGCGGTATCAGTCTTTTATCCATCGCGTATAATGTCTTGTCGAACGTATTATGTGAAAGACTAAATCCAATTATTGAATACCTGATTAGATCTTATCAGTGTGGTTTAGGACCAGGCAAGTCCACAACTAACCAAATATTCACGCTACGCCAAATCCTGGAAAAGACCCACGAAAAGCAAATCGATACATACCACCTTTTTGTCGATTACAAAGCTGTTTTCGATAGCCCCATACGGGGAAAACTGTGCGAAGCAATGTCTGAACTTGATATTCCTGCAAAACTGATATTCCTGCAAAGACCTCACTGAACCATTCTGTACCAAGCGAGGACTTAGACAAGGCGACACACTTTCGTGCAATCTCTTCAACATCTTAATGGAGATAATAATGAGAAAGGCTGCAGTAAATACGAACAAGACCATTAACACGAAAAGCCATATGTTGCTGGCGTATGCTGACGACATAGACATCATTGGGCGAAATTTGCGAGAGGTTACCGCAGTATTTTCAAGAATCGAAAAGGAATCAGCGAAGGTGGGTCTTGCTGTTAATGAGGGCAAGACAAAATTGATTGATGACTTGGTCCGCACGTGAACGTTGGCAACCGATTTAATTTTGAAGTGGTAGATGAATTTGTCTACCTTGGATCCGCCGTGAACAAGGACAACAACGTCAGCCTGGAGATAGATAGGAGAATTGTGCTTTCAAATATGTTATTTTGGGCTCAGCAAGCAGTTTAGGAACAAAGCCCTCTCTCGGACAAAAGTCCAGCTATATCAGACTCTCATTTTACCTGCCTTGACATATGGCTCCGAAACTTGGGTCATATCGAAAGCGGGTGAAAAACACCTTGGAGTTTTCGAGAGAAAAATTCTCCGTAAAATATATGGTCCTGTTAGGGAAAATGGCGAGTACCGACGTCGCTTGAACGCAGAGCTATATAATCTCTATTCTGACGTAGACATAGCTAGACGAATCAAAGTGGGCCAATTGCGTTGGCTAGGCCATGTTATCAGAATGGATTAAGATGAGCCAGCGCGAAAGATTTTTGATAACGTACCCGATGGAAGCAGGAAAAGAGGACCTCATGAGGTTGTAATATAGTTAATAAAAGTAAAAGTAAGTAGGGTTGTATTCGGAAGAATCACTTGTTCTGTACAACAACTAGTTGCAACAAAAAAAACGTATAAAAAATCCCAAAGTCGAGGGCAAATATTAAAGATCACCTCAAAATAATTTTAAAAAAATTATCCTTTTCGAGCCCGTGGTAAATAGCTGCTCGATCGTAACATACAAGGCATCGTTGTAGTGGTCTCGATGAGTACTATAGGCAAAGTACTATAGGCAAGTACTATAGGCAAGTCGAGGGCAAATATTAAAGATCACCTCAAAATAATTTTAAAAAAATTATCCTTTTCGAGCCCGTGGTAAATAGCTGCTCGATCGTAACATACAAGGCATCGTTGTAGTGGTCACGATGAGTACTATATTTGTCCTATAGAAGTCGCTGACGTACGACATCAGTTTTGACCCCTAACATTTAAAAAGATTTTTTTCTGTGATTAAAGTCCTTTAAAATTATAAAGTTTTACTCAAAAACAAACAAGTTACGTATTACATATATTTACAGCATTAATATAAATATTTTTCCATGTTGTTTGCATTATTACTGTTTTTCCGTAAGGTTTTTTACGGATTTCGCGGTAACTTAGCGAAGGATTTATTTTGGACGACTCTGGATGTAGCGATTGCGGGCGAGAAAATAATAAGACCGGTTGGTTTCGATTATAATTCAGAATGACCAATTTATTGTGTAATGGCTTAGCTTTACAGTTCATTAAAATTTCCCAAGCGGACAGAGAAGGTAAAGAAGACGGATGACATTTACATTTAACGAAAGAATAGGTCACAATTATAAAAACTTCAGTTAAGAGGGGGGATAGATAAGAGGGGGATAGAAATAAATAATTCATTTAATAGAAATACATAGCAAAAACAGCAAACCGAGCAAACAATTACCGCAAGCTACCGTAGCGCTACCGAAAAATTTTTTAAATAAAAATTATTGTATACTTTTTAGCGCTATCGAAATTTTTTAAATATTTTCCTGGGATAGTTCATTTGGTTTGGAATTATTACAAATAAAATTCAAAAAATATAATTGTAGCAAATCTTGGCGCGTCTCAAGTTGGGTGTACCATTCACGACTTTCTAGTTTTGGAAAAATTTTGGTTCAGACGCTTTTCATCAGCGACTGCAAGCGCTGATTCACTTATAACTCGTACTAAACGTTCAGTATTAGTATATGTACTTATATATATTTTTGTATTATTATTACTTCCATTTTTTACCTGGTATCTTTATAATTTCGTTGTTTGAATATTAGTAACTTTGAATATCTTCATTCGTATGGAATTGTAAGTACGGTGGTTCTGTTACTCTGATTTTGTCCCAGTCGATGATATTAATGTATGAATCACAGTCGAATTTAATAATTCCATGTCTACGTACATGAAATTCACGAAGTCTAGGTGGAGGATTATACCTCGTTGCTCGTGTTTTAACATATCCTTCACCTCGTACTTTTTGTTACGGGTCTGTTATCATAGCCAATAGTATGTTTTCAGGGTGGAAATAGTAGGCAATATATTTGATAGTGCTGCGTATCACGTCTTGAACGTCTATCGGTAACTGACGAGTCCAGCAGAGGTATTTGAATACGTGACGACTACCGTGCATGGCTTGTGGCTGTGTCTTGATAACGAACCAAAATGGATCGTATACTTTGACTATAAAATGTACCAGAATTCTTAAAGTAGCATTTGGTTGACTACTTGAAATATATAGCCGGAGGATCCTCGAATTGGTCCTTTTTTCAAGAATAGGTACTTTTTGAAGAGTAGGAACTTATCTAAAGAAAAGTTATTTTGTTTCCTAAAAATGGTAGTCTTTACAGAAAAGGTAGTTTTTTAACAAAAGGCAATTTGTTGTAAGAAAATGTACTTTTTTAAGAAAAGGTACTTATTTTAATAAAAATTCTTTTTTTTCAGAAAATTTACTTTTTCTAAGAAAATTTACTTTTGTAAGCAAACGTACATCTTTAAGATAAGGTATTTTTTTAAGAAAAGGTACTTTGTTTAAGAATATGAATAGGTATTTTTTTGGAGAAAATTTACTTTTTTCAAAAACGGCACTTATTTAAGAAAATGTTTCTTTTTAAAAAAAAAAGAACTTATTTATGAACATTTTCTTTGTTTAAAATTCTTTCACTTTGGCTTTCCTAAATTTAAATTTTTTGAGTTCAAAACTACAATATATACTAAATATTGGTTACAGGCTCCTCCTAGAAAACTTCCCATTAAAGAAGAAATGCCCCAACATATGTTAGTCTAGACACAAACCAAAGCAAAAGTATCCAATATAGTTGATAATACTGGGTTGTAGCATAAAAGTGTTAAAAAAAGTTGTTTATTTTTTTTCAGTTAGCCCCCATTCCGCAACGTGCGATAAGGAACTTCGTTCCAAAAACTAAACGCAGTTATAGGGAAAAAATCAAGAATTTCCGTACTCTATGGTCTCCAAAAAAACAAAATTTCTTTCTCTTTCACTTTTGTAGCACAGTGTTATTATTCATCTATGGTGCTTCGAGTAGAAGTTTATAAGTCTTCCTGATGCTGTCGGCTCCTGGCACCTTCTTTTTCCAATGTGACCAGTATTTTCCCATTAAATTCGTTAAGTAATTGTAATGTTTTCAAAATCCAAAACAGGTCATCCACATATTTCGTCAAGGTACGAGGTATGTTCTGCAATTTAATGTAACGTCCAAAAGCTCTTCCATAATTATCCCGCGATAATGGACGATGCTGGTGAACCCATAACCCATGTTGTAAATCCAATACTGGGCCCCTACTATGTAATTCGATTCGAAAATTAAAACTATTCGAAAGTTCTTTCCGATCCGTATTTGAAATGGTACCATGTACAACTTTCGGATTGAACAAAAAGTGTTACCAATACTTTCGTAAAATGTTTTTTTTTTGTTGGCAACATTTCATGTCAAAATTATATTTGGTTTGTTATTGTTCATAAATAAGTTTTAGAAATATCCTAGATAAAGTAAATTAGGGGTCCTGGGGTTAATTATTTCATTGGAAGGGTAAGGAAAAAATTACAATTTCTTATTATTCACTAGTTTTAACCATTTCGCCCGTCCCTAGTTCCATACTGGACTATGAATTTTTGCACCCTATTCATATACTACATTGAACATTTACAAAATAATGCGACTTCGGCAGCAGTCCCTACATTCAAAATTCATTTAGTGAGTGAAAAGCATTACTGTCGTTATAAGTATATGCAGACTATCTCACGAAGGCTCTAATAAACGAAGGAAGAGGCAGTGGCACAAAGACACTAATACTATGGTTTAGTAATAGGAGATTTTTTGTCGTCTTTAGTGCACGAATTCCTTAGAGTCGCTGTTTTCCGAAGTATAGCGATACTTTGGTCATGGGCACGGTAATAAGTTGAAAAATACCATATAACCTTGAATAATCAAATTTTCTAAAAGACATTTAGCCATTAAAATAAGTTTTTGATACTAAAAATCATTCTTTTTCTTATTATGCACAAAAATTCCTTAATTAATAATATAAAATTTGTCTATTTTTTTATAAAAATCAAATATTTTATATCTTTCCGCTATCTCAAGAGAAACCGAATAAGAATCTCAAAAATCGAGTTCATTTCTGTTCGAAAATCGAGATACATGGTTCAATCTTTCCGTAAATCGAAACTAGAATCCGACTTTCGGATATCGCTCATTCGAATTCGAGATCCATGGTACCAAAAATTCGGTTCCGTTAAATTTTTCTTTCGAATCGAGTTACATAGTTAGGGCCCTGGGTCAAGTATTCGAAAGTATTTTTCAGCCTCCGTAGGTAATTTTTCTGTCATGAAACACAATTGCTATCAATGATAAGAGAGTAATGACATATAGAGCTGCCATCCAGGGGGTTTCTATGGCACAGTTGATCGAAAAGACACTAGGGAAATGATGTAGAATGAGAGACCAAAGAAGACATACAGATTACAGACCGTGCAGGAAACTAAGTTTAAAAGTGTTTGATTGATAATAATGACAGCTAAATTATGTTTGCATCGGACGAAAATACGCATTACCTTTTATTTCTGTCCGTATTCTGCCAACTAGACTTGTGTCGAACTCGTTCACTAGTTCTCGAACTCGTTCATTTAAGGTGCTCAGAAATAAAATCACGTACACACTCGTCGTATCGAACATGTGCATTACGTTCATGAGGGTCATGTCTGGCCACCCTAAATGAACTATATACTTCATGAACTACCCAACTATAATGCCAACCAAATAGTAAATTACCAAAGCAACTCGATCTCGATGAAATGGCCTACTACCTCGTCGTCATGTAGAGGCATCGAAGAGAGTAATGAGGCTCTTTAGTATTGCTCTGTGTGCCATCTTATCATCGAACGTTTCGTTTCATAACCTTCGTGGTGCGGTCGGTGCGATAGAGAGTTATTTGACGTAAATTGACTTAAACCAGTTGAAATTACAAAAAGCGTCTCCCGTCGGGAAGAAGTGTGCCACTTTTGGGATACATACAACGAGTAACTATTTAGTGGCTCCGTAAAAGTATCCATGTTTTAATAGTGTCGGGGTCGTTACATCTCGTATTTTCACAATAATATTTACAAGCAACATATATTATTGAGGGCGGATCAATAAGTCCGTGATTTTTAGAACTTCCCCCTAAGTTACATGAAATGCAACACTGCTCCCATCAGTACCACCTGTTAATAGACTACTGCCAAATTTTGAGAAATTTCCGTCATTTACTTTGCGTTTAACATACAACCTCGTTCATTTTTTAAAAAATGGAAAAAAGTGAATTTCGAATGCTCATTAAACATTATTTTTTCCGAAAAAAAACATCAATCAAACCAAGGAAAAACTTGATAAATAAATACTATGGGGACTCTGCACCATCGATTTCAATGGTAAAAAAGTGGTTTACTGACTTTCGTTGTGGTCGCACAAGTACAAATGACGCTGAACGTTCTAGTCGGCCAATTTCGAAAAAAAATCCACGAAATGGTGTTGGCCGATCGAAGAGTAAAAATGAGTGACATTGTTGATGCCATAGGCATTTCATATGGCAATGTGGTTTCGATTTTTAATTAATTTTTTCTTTGCCAAAAAAACTGTGTTTCATTCAAAAAGTCACGGACTTATTGATCCGCCTCGTATGCAATTATTATATTAGAGTGGGTCAAATTTCTTTGCGACAAAGGCTCATTGCGATTCTTGTCTATGGGTCATTTGAAGAAACCATAGATCTAAAATGAATTTCGAGCCCCCGGATTTTTCGAAATAGGTTTTTTTAAATATTCAATAATCGGGTTAGATATTGGACTAAAAAGACAAAAGATAATTATATTTCCTTTAGTTAAATGTGTATTTGGGGATTTTTTGAGTCATTTATTTTTATTTTTAAGTACTTTTTGTAATTTTATCGCCTTTTAAGGGAAAATTGACGAAATTGTTGTGAAACTTGACGAATATTTGAGTTTCTCATACTGCAGTCCCAAATTTTAAATAGCCCATAATGTTCAGCGCTATAATGTAGGGGGGTACTTATTCACGGCCTATATCGATTTCGTTCAATTTAAGACAACATATTTTTTCCTTATTTTACTTAATTTTTTTAGAAATGCATCCCTAGAACTGCAAAACCCACCCCGATTAAGCAAGACATGCAACCCCTTTCGTTTTCAGACACACATATTGTTATACCTACTACCTACACACCCCACTATCGTACGTTAATATTTTTTTCGAACTCTGATATAAAGACCATTCGAACCAGCCTCGTGCGCATTACAAAGACGGCACTGAAACGGATCGTGCGAAAACTTACATTGGCAAATTAACATTCCAAAAACCTACAAACCGAGCCTCCAGCAAACAGTTTTTTCTAAACTAAGGAAACCAAAAATATTTTGAGAGGTGCCTTAAACAAAATCAGTTCAACCATGGATCCAGTGCCGTCAACATCGCAAGCCGCGCCAACATCAACAAGTACCGAAAGTGAAAGTAGGCTGAAACATATGCCTTCTCACAATGTTGCTGATTTTTGTATGTCTTCTGATTTGAGTGGTCTCAATCTGCCAACTAAACAGGATATTTTAAGATGTTAATTGCTAAAATGGAAAGTAAAAATGAAAAGTGACAGACAAATTGATTGAAATTTGGAGCAAACTTAATATTGAAATTACATGCAAACTAAATTTTGTCAGCCTATTGCATACTTTGCTTGACAAATACTACGTTGAATGTAAATCATAGAGAAATACTTAAGAGTTTCCATTACTCTCTTCGCTGCCTCTTCATGACGACGAGGTAGTAGGTCATTTCATAGAGTTTTATTTGCTGCGGTATTTTACAAATTTTACACTTTCGTTGGACATAAAACGAACAGAAATCGAAGGGAATTCGTATTTTCGTTCAATACAAACAATATAAAACATAATTTAGCTGTCATTGGCATCAATAAACACTATTTAAAATTAGTTCCTGTCTTCTTTGCTCTCTCATTCTCTATCATCGGCCTAGTACCTTTTCGATCAGCTGTGTCATAGAATCCCCCTGGGTAAATGCAGACCAAAAGGCTCCACTCTCAAAGCCTTCCTACAATCTATAAAATAAATACTTTATATTGGAAAATGTAAATATGACTTGAAAACAGATCTATGCACATGTGGATTGATTCCAGAACAGTTGAAAGAGTTCATGATGGATCAACATAATGACAGAATGTCTACGATACCGGAATACGAGACAGAAATTGAAGAGCAAGTACGTACGTCTACAATAATATAAACATTTGAAGAGAGCCGGGGTCAAACATACGTATCAGAAGAAGTTAAGGATATTGATTATGAGCATAGTTCACATTCAATAGGTCCACAAGATGCATCTCAAACGATACGAGGACCATGTATTATCAGATACGATGCTTTGAACTTTGCTACGATGTGTGATAGATTTGGTGTGTCTGATAGATTAGCATCAGCATTGGCAACATCTCTTATGGAAGACATTGGTGTTAAAGATAGTCGTGGCAATCTTGTTATTATGGAAAAGAGTAAAGTTCGTAGAGAAAGAGACAAAAAAGAAGAAAAGATATAATCGATATGATGCTTCCAATTTAATTGCATTTTCATTCGACAGCAGAAAAAATGATTCTTTAACGATGGAAAAAGTCAATAACAAATTTCATTCAAGGATGGTGAAAGAACCTCATCTAGTTGTTTTAAAGGAACCACATTCCCAATTATTAGGCTACATAAAAGTGGAAAATGAAGACTCTGAAGATAAAGTCATCAAATTGAACGAATTTTTCATCAATAAAGCAATATCTCTGGATTCTTTGATTGGCATAAGCTGTGATGGTGAGCGAGCAAATACTGGCATAAGAAATGGAATTTTGCGACGATTCGAAATGCAATTAAACAGACCACTGCATTGGTTTGTCTGTCTTCTCCACTTTAACGAGCTTCCAAATTGAAACTTGAGCAAACAAATTGAAACTTGTGAAAATCTTCCGGTATGTAATTCTTATAAATTATTTAATACTATTTTTAACTCTTTCTCTTCTACACGCTGGAAAATAATCGCCCCAGCAACATATTGCAGGAAACATGTACATTAGGGCGGGTCGATTTATTTTTCGACAATTTCCCTATGATTTCCGTATTCTATGGGTTATTCCATGAAAATTTGCCAAAGGAACCATACCTCTATCGTTAAAATCGAGTCCCCTACTCTTTGTTGGTAGATTTTTTCCCAAATTGACGTTCGTATGAAATATTACCTACACGTTCACATCCATAACTCAAAAACTATCGATCGGGTTTAATCGCCAGTAGGCGCGTTGGAAAGGTGATTTTCATCAATCTACAAAAAAAACCTCCAACATTGGTCCAACGGTTCAAAAGTTACGGGCATTTTTGTCCAAATTTTGGAGCATTTTTCCATTTTTTTCATGATTTTGTCCAAGAATATTACTTTCATGGCCATTTTTTTGGCTCAATTTTTTTGACTTACGAAGCTTACGAACCTTACGTTACGACTGGACTGATTTACGCTTTCCATTATTGGCATATTTTTTCACAGGGTGCACACCCTGTGTTATGTTTGTTTATTTCTTTTTGTTTTTAGTTTCTTTATAGACTTCTTTATTTTTGTTTGTTTATAATATTCCAGTGTATGCTAGTTTTGTTTGAGCGTCATTTCAGTGAAGTGTTACTTGAAATAACTAACAAATAATCAAACTATTTTGAAATTTAGAAAAGATTTAAAGGTAAGTGTAAAAACATTGCTAACTATTATAGTTAATAGTTATATTATTATTCTATGGAAAACATATTTAATTCTTTTAGTGACGGTTTTAAAAATGGATTCAGAGCCTGGTTCATCGCAAAATCCAACAGATACCCAACGCAGTAGTTTGCAACATTTGGTCTCTCATGATGTTTTTTCTTTTGGCGTGGCCTGTGAATTACCTGATATTAATCTGTCAACTAAACGAGATATATTGAAGTACTATTTTTTCTTGGCCGAACGTTCAAAAGCCCAAAGCAAAATGTTTTCGTATAAAACATTTACTCCACAAGTAGCAGACAGATTGTTAGAAATTTGGAATCAACTTAATATTGAACTTATACTCAAAGGTAGCATCATTAGAAAATTGAATAATTTGCTTGACGCATATAGTAATGCAGATAAACAACGAGTAAAACGCGCAACAGAATTCAAAAAATTCGTAGAATCAACAAACCAATTATTCAACATTGGAAATGTAAATGCAACTTGAAAGAAAAAGGCTGCTCATGTGGATCTATCCCAGAAAACTTAAAAGATTTCATGCGCGATCAATATAATGACAGAATACAAACGATACCGGAACACGATAGTGGAAGTGAAGAGACGATACCAACGACTATACCAACAATCCCAGTGAGCAACGATCCTACATACGAACCACATTATGACGAAATGGAAGTTGATGTGAGAGGAGGTTCAGAATTAGTTCTACCACCACAAACATACACTCCCAGATACAATACTAAAAACTATGCAATGATGTGTGACAGATTTGGTGTGCATGATAGATTGGGATCAGCATTGGCAACAGCTCTGATGGAAGACCTGGGCGTAAAAGATGCTCATGGCAATCTTGTCATCATGGATGAAAGTAAACTTCGTAGAGAAAGAGAAAAATGGAGACAAGACGCACTTCGTAAGCGGTATGATGGCTCGAATTTGATATCATTTTCATTCGACGGCAGGAAAAATAATGCTCTAACTGTAGAAAAAATTGATGAGAAGTTGCATCCAAGGATGGTTAAAGAACCTCATCTAGTTGTTTTGAGGGAACCAAAATCTCAATTGATAGGCTACACAAAACTAGAAAGTGAAACTGCGGCAAGCAAAGTCAACAAATTGATCGAATTCTTCCAAGAAAAACAATTGTCTCTCGATTCATTAATTGCCATATGCGCTGATGGTGAACCAACAAATACTGGCGTACACGGTGGAATTTTGCGACTATTCGAAAAATAGTTAAAGAGACCACTGCACTGGTTTGTGTGTCTTCTGCATTTTAACGAGCTTCCGTTTAGACATTTGTTTGACACTTTAGACAAATCAACCACCACTGGACCACGATCAACCACCGGAAAGTTGAGCTCAAAAGTTGCTGATGGTGAAAATCTTCCGGTATGTAATTTTTATAGCTGATTCTTTACCATTTTTCATTCTATTTTTTAGCTTTTATGTTTTCTTTTCAGGTGGTAACCGATTTTGAGGAAATCGCTTTGGAAAATATGCCTCCTGGTGATTTAAATCCAGAAGAATTATCTACCGATTCGAGGTACTTGATGTTAATGGCCAATGCAATTTCTAATGGTGTGGTTCCTGCGGATTTGTCTCACATAAAACCAGGGCCAATTGCATATTCTCGTTGGCTGACCAAAGCCAATAGATTATTACGGTTGTATGTGACAACTAATAATCCAACTGAAAATTTAAAAATTCTGGCTAACTATATAATAAAAGTATACACGCCAATGTATTTCAATGTTAAGTATTATAGCTCTGCCGCATACCGTAGTACATTACTTTTTAAATTTATTACTTGGACACGATTTTTACCACCGAATTTACTTGGAGTTGTAAATACAGTAATTCAAGATAATCCATATTTTGCACACTCAGAAAATATCTTGCTATCTATGTTGTTTGATGATAGAATGGAAAAACGAAACATTGCTATAAAGAAGATTTTACATTACCGAAGAGATATTGTCGACCCAACGGAACTTAGAGTTTATAAAAAATCTCTTATAAACTTTAATTGTACGGAATATACAAATATGATTGATTTAAATGACGATACCATTTTATTCGAACCACCGTTTACGCAAAGTTATTCGTATGAACATTTGGAGGGATATTTAAATTACGAAGTGCCACCGTTCGATGATCCACAAATTCCTTTACACATTCAAGGAACGGAAAGACATGTCCAATTGCTGGCTGCCACTGCTAAACGAGTTGCAGGAAAGAATGTTGAAGGCGCTATGGCGACGACATTAGAGAGCCGTACGAAAACACCCAGACTTGAAAGCAAACAAGACTTTCAGAAAAAATAATGTTTTTTTCACATTTTGTCTTTTACTACACTCAAATTGAATATTTTTTTTGATAATAGGTTGATAGATACTTTATTATATCTTAATTTGAATTTTTGTAGAAAAAAAAATAAACAGGGGAAAAAAAACAAAAAGTTTGTTTTATGTGTTATTTTGTTTTAGCAATACCGCATGAATTAATCAACCGAATTCGGTAAATTTGGGCTTAAACTCGTCGTTTTGAATTGTAAATTGAATTAAATAATGGATTGAGCCAAAAAAATGGCCATGAAAGTAATATTCTTGGACAAAATCATGAAAAAAATGGAAAAATGGTCCAAAATTTGGACAAAAATGCCCGTAACTTTTGAACTTTTTACCAACAAAAAGTAGGGGACTCGATTTTAACGATAGAGGTATGGTTACTTCGGCAAATTTTCATGGAATAACCCATAGAATAGGGAAATTGGTGAATTTTTTCACTCCCTACAAATCGACCCGCCCTAATGTACTTATGTACGTGTTTCGGAAAGCTACTTTAGCATACTTTTCCACAAAAAGAATAATTTTTTTTATCAAAATGCAAATTTGTTGAAATAATTTGAGTTTTCTAAACGTCAACGACCGTAACTCAGCCATTTTAAACGCGATTATGAAAACATGAAATCGAAATCCAAGTCGTTTGTACTGGCGCACTTTGACATTTGAGTAGATTTCAATGAATTTAAGGGTAGAGAAAAACATACATTCTTGATATATTGCCAAGCTTTTATTTTGATTGTAATTTTTGCATTTTTTTAGATGAAACGAAAAGACCGCAAATGAAGCCGGCCCACATAGATTCTGGCCGTTTGGTGTACATTAGGGTGCAGAGAATTTTTGATGTGTTAACATCAACAGGCGCGGGTAGGAACTAAACTCACAATTTGAACACATCCAAACACAGTTTGTCCGACTGCGATCACAGATTGTTTGGCGTTAAACTCCTCCGAAACGGCTAGACCGATTAGTATGAAATTTTGTGTGCATATCGGATAGGTCTCAGAATCGGCCAACATATATTTTTCATACCCCTAAATGATAAGGGTGACCCACCCCAATATAGAACACAGATATGTCCGGCTGCGAAACACAGATTGTCATACTGCGAAAAAACACACACTGATGTAGCGGCACCGACATCAACTGTAAGAAAAAATCGAAATTTTTGGATTTTGTGAGTTTCTTCAAAACTTTGTGCTGTGGGAGACAGGTATGTCCATGCTGTAGTAAAAATAAATCCAATGAGTGTTCGAACTTACGGGGGATGTGTTAACACCTTTTTGTTACACTGTACCTGTTCGATTTCTATGACCACAGTAGTAAATGTTACATTGGAAAATAAAAAACGGCGTTAAATCATATGATGACGTTACATTTAAATAATATTAATACTTAAAATTATTTAAAGACCAGTGCAAGTACATGTGTCATTATTTTCTTGCTTAATACTTTTTGTTTTATTCCCACAAAAAACAACGAGAATGCAAAGCAACAGCCACATGTCCATACATACATTGTTATCTTTGTACAGACGCTACACAAGTTCACACAATTTACGTCGCTCTCTTGCAATCTCATTTTTATATACATATAACCACGTCATTATTCTCTTTGCTCTGAGAGTGCTCCGAACTCACACAAGACAACTATCCGCTGCCGCTACATCAGTGTGTAGTTTATTCGCAGTATGGCCCCGCTTGTACGGGTAACTAGTTATAAACTAGAACAGCGCTAGTTCCAAACCAACCACCACTAGTTCCACTTCAATCCACTTCCAATGCTTTTAAGAGGCGAATTTAACATGGGCATGTCCTAGGCGGTAGTCAATTGACTACCCCTCAGATAACTATTGAATAGTATTTAACTAGTTCCATAGTAATATACAGGGTATTTCAAAAGTGACCACACTATTGGAAGATGCTCTTATTTTTGCAAATGGCCGCCAATGTCAAATCTGTTTTGACATTTGTGGACTAGACAGATGTAGAATACAAGTAAACAAGCCATGGAGTGATACACTCCCCAAGAACGCGGAATAACCGTGTCTATTTTTTCGCGTTACAATTCGTTTGTGGTGTTGGCGCAGCGCGAATACCGTCGCCGATTCCCCGGCAGTCCGACACAAACTGCGCAAACACTGCGCCGTTTGGCCACTAACCTTAAAGAGTATTGGACCACACGAGACGTTGCCAGGAGTGGCCGGCCCCGGAGCGCCCGTTCTGCCGAGAATATCGCCGCTGTTACCGAGGATGTCGAGCTGTCGCCGGAAACATCGACCAGACGCCGTGCCTCGCAATTAGCCATCAGCCGGTCGTCCCTATGGCGAATTTTGGTCAAAGACCTGCGCATGTTCCCATACAAAGTCCAGTCCGTGCATCAGCTGCTGCCTGTCGACCGCCAAACGCGTGTAACCTACGCCCAAGCTATCCTCAATCTCGTGGACGATTTTTCCATAATGAGCGATGAGGCTCATTTCCACCTCAGCGGGTACGTGAACAAGCAAAACTATCGCTTCTGGGGCACCGAAAATCCACAAGTGATGCACGAGGAGCCATTACACCCGCTCAAAGTGAATGCATGGTGCGATGTTCACGTTGGAGAAGTCATTGGGCCATTTTTTTCGAGAACCCCGCTGGTCAAACGACAACAGTGGACGGTGCGCGCTATAAGGCCATGTTGACCGAGTTTTTTCTGCCGCAATTCAACGAATTAGGACTGGAGGACATGTGGTTCCAACAGGACGGAGCAACGGCACACACTACGCGACCCACAACCGATATTCTGAAGGCGGCGTTCCCGGGTCGCCTCATCTCCGTTTTGGCGATTTGCACTGGCCCGCAAGATCGCCCGATTTAACCGTTCCAGACTTTTTTTGTGGGGTTTTTTGAAGCCCCCTGTTGACTCTGGAGGCCCTCAAGGTCAACATTCGACACGAGTGCGAGAATCTGTCGCCCGAAGTGATGAAAAATGCCGTAAAACGAGCCCGTATGGTAATCAATTGTGACGGTGCCCATTTAACCGACATCATCTTCTCAACTTTTAAATCAACCAATAAAATTTTAAAGGTTCAAATAAACATAATCAAAAAACAGAATCGAAGTTTTTCATTTAAAAAAAATTAGATCCAAACAACATCGGATGACTTCTTTTGAAACACCTTGTATGTATATACTAGTATCATCGAACTAGTTCCGTCACTAATTCTATCGTACATACTGTTTAACATGTAACTATTTACAACTATAGTTCCATGAGTTCATCAGTTAAGTAACCAGTATTCCAATAAAAAAGGATGTGTACTATTTTCTATGTTTATTGCCGTATGTATTCTATATAAAAATAAAAAAGGTACTTGGTTTAACAAAAAAATTAAATGAAAACTAACACAAAAGGTAATTCACAAAAAAATATTTATTTCAATATTTAAGAGTTACATAATACTTTACAATTTCAATTTACTCCTGATTTTTTCTCCACACAAAGTTTTTTGAAGTACCGTTTTTTTTAACACTTTTGGCCGCAATTTAAATTTGCTGGTGCCTGCTAGAGAATCAATTAACTTTTTCATATAAAAATTAAGCGCTGAAATTCCCGCCTTTTTATCATTGCACCATTTTTTAAGTTGTATCGAACAATTGACGGGAATTCCTGCCACTACGGGAATTCCCGCATTTAATTGTTTGATAATTTATTTAGCTGTGCTGTGCAAATGGCGGAAATTCCTTAATGACGGGCATTCCCGCATTTGGTTTCTTAAGAGTATATTTAGTTCTCAGAATATAATTGCGGGATTTCATTAATATGGGGGAAATAAACAAAATATTTATTTATTTATTAATATTTATTATAAAAGATAATTTCACACAGTACTTCTATTCATTTTAAATGATAACTTTCAAAACAACCATCGGGGCATAGTGCAGGCTGATGAACACAATTTTTGCATTGAAAGCTTGTTTCTTTTCTGGTACAATTTTTAAGACAATGCGTGCATCTCTTTTGATAACTTTTGTTCTTACTTGATCCCTGATATTTTAAAGGGAAAGGAATATTTTCCGGAAAGTGATGAATGCTCATATCAATTAAACAGGTTTCGTTTCGTGTTTTTGGTGGACGTCCGCTAGCTGTTACCAAATTAACAAGATGCTTGCCTTCAGCTACATTTGCTGGAGTATTAAGCAAACTTAATATCAAATCATCTCGAAAGTGTAAAAACGATTTTTTTGGATGAAACGTTTTATAAATAAAAAATGAGTTCCACACAGCCATGTCCAGGATATGAAATAGGACCTTTTTGTACCATCTTATGGTTTTTCTGGGACTGGAATAGTATGATAGTAAGTGGTCGGCTCGATCAATTCCTGCCATGTTCTCATTATAGGCAGCAACGTCTACTGGTTTTACTTTCTTTTGACCTCTGCTATTGGTAACTTCGATAAGACATGGATGTTGTGCCGTAGTTATGGACAAAACATCTCGTTTGTCTTTCCATTTTGTTATGTAAACATTCCCTGTTCTTCGCCAAATCATTTGTCCTTCTGCCAATTTTTTACTAATTATACATTTAGGACTCGGTTTACGATTTTAACGTAAAGTACCTGTGGAGTGAGTTTTGTAGTTAAGTAGCGTATGGCACAAATCAACACTGTTGTAATAATTATCCATATATAAATGGTGGCCGCGGTTGAGGTACGCATCCATAAGTTTTAGAACTACAGCTTTAGTTTTCGATCCTGAGGTCTCTTCAATATCTTTTCCTGCATATATTTTTACATTTAAAATGTATCCATCTTTCGTAGTAAGTTCGTAAAACTTTATGCCGTTTTAGACGTTTCAGGAAAAATTATTTTGGGTCGCTTCCTTGTCGATGGTTTGGGGTCATTATTTTCCAAATTTTTTGCATAAGCATTATGCGAAGAAACCAATAAATTAATCACGGCTTCATCAAAAAACTTTTGAAATATCAATAGTGGAGATGTGTCTCTATTTTTTTTCGCCACGGTTGCCCCAAGATTCGTTGAATGTAGAAGATGGTACTGGCTTTATATTCTCGTGCCAAATTTCATCACATTCATTATTATGCTCACGATTACTTTCAATATCGGAAGTACATGTACCATCATCATCCTGACTAAAATCTTCCTGAGAATATTCATCGAATTCACTACCACCATCGCTACTATCATCAGAACTTGAATATCCTGAGAAGTCTCTTTCATCTGATGATTTTTCGTCCCCTGAACTTGCTAATACTTCATCCACCATTTTTTGCAAATTTTTATTTGCCATACTTTATTTAAAAAATACTTTACAAAACTGCACCAAAAATTGTTTTTATATTTTACTTATGTTAAATTAGCTGTTAGAAACTGTCCGCCTTCAAAAAATCAATTAATTTTACGTGCGTGTATTTCTTATGAGAATTACGCGGGAATTCCCGCAATTCATTTCGATAAAGGCGTTTCTACACCAAAAATAAATTATTATACGATAACTTTCAATGGCAACTCTCCTTATGGGAATTTGTTGAATTGTGTTTTTCTTGTTAGTTTTCTAGTGTTTTCTTGTTAGCAACACAAATTCTGTACAATGATAAAAAACATAAGGTTTGACGGTTAAAAAAGTCGATTTGAAAATTAGCGAGAATTCCCGTCATTAGTTTATTTAAGGACAAGTGGATGACGGGAATTCCCGCAATTCAGCCGAATGTGTTAAGTTGAATTTCAAATGAAGACTAACCTCTTTTGTTTTTAACAAAACAACATTCCATTTGCATTTCTTCGGTACAAAAACGGTGCTGCATTTTTTGTTATGGCAAAAATATTCTTAAATGAGGTTTTTTATATTAGTGTTGACGTCAAGCACATCGTTTTCATTCGTGTTGTAGACGACGAAAGTCTTAAATGACCCCCTTTCGATGACTATAAGCCAAAAGAGTGTGGATTGGTTTCTATATAAATTACATTTAGTCAAAAATAGAACTAGTGAGCTTTATGGCTAGTAATGCAATAGTGGCATGTACTATGTTGTTAATCACCACTGTCAGAAAAAAGCGAGACAATCTGTGTTTCGCAGTCGGACAAATCTGTGTTCTACATAGGGGTGGGTCACCCTTATCATTTAGGGGTATGAAAAATATATGTTGGCCGATTCTGAGACCTACCCGACATGCAAGCAAAATTGCATACAAATCGGTCCAACCGTTTCGGAGGAGTTTAACGCCAAACAATCTGTGTGATCGCAGTCGGACAAACTGTGTTTGGATGTGTTCACTTTGTGAGTTAAGTCACTACCCGCGCTTATAGATGTTAACACATTAAAAATAAAAATATGTACATTAAATAACAAAGCAAAACCATGGTAAAATAAGTAAGGTAAACTCGTTAGAACAGCTGATTTTAACATTTTTCTTGCTTAGGTGTTTCTCTTATGTCAAATTCACATGTATTTTGTTTTTGTACCTTTTTGTTTATTTTTACAGTAGATACACACATGTAGCAAATTTGACAGATTATGGGCACCAAACAAAATGCCTGTTTTTGTTTCAACAATTCCTACTGCGTTTACCTTACTATTTTACCATGAGCAAAACTATGGAAACAATTGGTTGGAATATAGGATAAACTGGAGGATAGGATAAACTGTATGAACATATTGTTATTTAAAATAGGTATTTACATCTTTAAGAAATTTGCTTAGAGATGGTAATTTTGTAGTTTCAATATCAAAAAGGAATATACTAATAAACATCCATATAAGTTGACATTAGGGGTGTTTTTTCGTAACTTATATAAGTTAATATAGCGTGTTACGAAAAAAACGCATAGCCGTTAAGCATTATCAACTTAGCATCACCTGATAATGATTAATTTATATTTGTCAGTTCATTGTGAAATCAGAAATTTGGTTAATATTCAAAATATTCAATTTAAAATTGTAAATTTGTTTACTAACAAAAATGAATGGAATAAAATATCGAAAATCAGTTCGCAAAAAATAATGTTGGGAGAGACAACGTAACACACTAAAGATTAAGGAAATGAATAGTCCACATGTCTGTATCTACCGATGATCAAGACAACAGTTGTAACTGTCTTAAATAAAACTATCTTCTATCTCTTTATTCTGCAATCAATGGATGTTACACTATTAAGAAATTGTTTGCAACGGAAACGAACATTAAAAAATGCTGTTAATAAATAAATAGATTTTAAATAGATTTTCATTTTCAAAGTCGATTTTATTATCAATATACAATTTCCATCGATCATCGAGTTCCAAAATATACAGATTTACTTTGTACTAAATCCTGTGCCGTAGAAAACTCATCCGTTATTGCAGTTTCTGGTATCCTCATTTGCGTAGGAAGTCAGAAGGAGGCACATCACATAGTCGTTATCCTCCCCTTGTTTCAACAAAGATTCATCTGGGTCTTGCGGGTCATCACTAGTTTATGTTTTCTTGTTGATTAAGAAATTCGCGTGAGTCTTTCTCCGCAGCTTCTTTCAAACGTTATGGGACATCATCCACGCCGACAAGATTCTGTTCTGTAGTTGAGTTTTCCTCTGCTGGTTTTGTTTTCTCCTTCCTTCATAATGAAAAGATAACATTACAAACTTTTTCATGTTTGGAATCTACCTTTGTGTTTATACCTTCTTTGGTAACCATTAAGCATGCAAATTCTGAACCCATAATTTAGGACTTCGGGCTGTTGATGAATCCATCTACCTCCTTAAACGAACATACCGTGTGTTAACTGAAAAGAAAACATTAAAATTATTTTGGAAAAATTTGTTTGTTTGAAAAATTACTTACCACTTCTCTAGACATAATAATTTACAGAATGTCAGGTAAATAAAAAAAAAAGAGAATGACGTACATTTTATGTTTCGTACAATAAACTTGGTAACATTTTTATCGGGGTTATTCTCAGCTTGTAAAATTATACATGTTAACGTGGAAGTTATTATTTTGTATGAGTTAACTTGTATAAGTTACGAAAAAAGCGCCCCTATTGTTGTCTAAATTGTAAATGAAATACTTTGAATCAGGGTTTAAAATTGCTGACTGATTTCACTGTGATAGTTTTTGACCCGAAAAAAATGAACTTTGATGAATCCTTTTCGAACTATTACGGGGGAGTCCCCTGAGTGCGAAAGTACATTTGGAAGTGTCAGATTGGCTCCAGTTTTTGAGAAAACGGTATATATGGATATAGCTAAGTCTGCGCTATTTAAACAAATTTTACCGGCCATAGGCCAATTTTTTTTTGGCCTAAAAGGGCTTAAAAAGCTTATTAAAATAGAAAAAACAAATATTTAAAAAATACGATTTTTTAACCTCACTTTTTTCCTAAAAATCTGATTTTCTCAAAAACCAGCCCTAGTAAACCTATTTTCTACCTAGACTCAGGTTGTAGGCAACACTTCAGGCTTTGTTTTAAGGTATAATACTTCGCATTAACCCTTCTAAGACCGGAGTTGGATGATGGAGATTAGCATTATACTTATGTAACGGTTATTTTTAAAAATTTTTCATTTCTTTGAATTAATTAACTTATATAAAAGTCCAATATTTTGATTTTGAAGCTTAACTTGAGGCCTATGCTAGGAAAATAAATAAAATTTTGGAAAAAAGTAAAAAAAACTTTAATTTTTTCTTGTATTTCAAACTTTGAACATAAATATCTCCGATCTTAGAAGGGTTAATGCGAAGTATTACCTTAAAACAAAGCCTGAAGTGTTGCCTACAACCTGAGTCTAGGTAGAAAATAGGTTTACTGGGGCTGTTTTTTGAGAAAATCAGATTTTTAGCAAAAAAGTGAGGTTAAAAAATCGTATTTTTTAAATTTGTCCCCAATGGGTTAATAAACTGTAATATATTTATATGCAGATTTAAAGAGTTTTTAATGGTCTTTGTAATGACATTCACCGGAACCAGATCGGACCATAAATATGTGAGATATGGCCAATTATATACTCAAGCTTTAAAGGCCCATATCTCAAGAAGTTGGACCGAGCGCAAACATTTGTTTTTTCTATTTTAATAAGCTTTTTAAGCCCTTTTAGGCCAAAAAAAATTTGGACTATGGCCGGTAAAATTTGTTTAAATTGCGCAGACTTAGCTATAAACATATACATATACCGATTTCTCAAAAACTGGAGCCAATCTGACACTTCCAAATGTACTTTCGCACTCAGGGGACTCCCCCCTAATAGTTCGAAAAGGATTCATCGAAGTTAATTTTTTCGACTATCACAGTGTTTTCATTGCTAAACTGATTTACTGACTGTGACTGCGAAAGTGATCCCAAGAAACTGAAATGAAAACACACGCACACAAAATGATTTTTTGTACATCGACTGCGACTGCTGCGCATACACAATTTCTTGCCTACAGAATCAGTCGTTTGTTGAAAAATTACAAGCGACTGTTTTACTTTAAGCAAATGTTCTGATAACAAAATCAACAGTCAATGCAAAGACTGAAATCACCACAGAACAGTGTTGAATTTGGAGAACTATTTTCATTGCTAAACTGATTTACTGACTGTGACTGCAAAAATGATCCAGACAAACAGAAATGAAACCGCACACTCAAAATGATTTCGGCTACAACGCCTGCGACATACAATTTGTAGCCGACAGCAACAATCAGTCGGAGAAAGCAAATATTATTTAAAATTTAATAGGTACTCAACATCGCCAGGTACTCAACATCTGGAAAAAAGTCGGTATTAATGTTTTTTTTTCTAAAACTTACTGTCAGCAATTTAAACACTGGTCAAAAACCAAAATATTGAGGTGGCTATCTTAAAATTATTGTTTTATAAAAAAAAATTAGATTTCATTAAAATTTTAGTATATAAATAATACGATATTTATGTAATTTTTTTATTAAAAATTTTTCAGTACATTGTTATCTTATATGAGTGTTAAATTGATTTCAACAAATTGAATTTATAAAGCTGTACAAATGCAACACAGATGTTTATTAAATATAGTCCAGAGCCCGATCTGGGGACAATGAATATAGAAAACATAAATTATTAAATTGCTATTGTTTATTATGGTACTAAATTTTTTATAATTACTTAATTTCAATAAACGTTCTGAAAAACAATGATTATGAGGTGATTTTTTTTTAATATTACTCAAATTTAATAATTACCATTGAAAAAAATCTTTAAAACTAATAATATAATCATTAGAATATCATGTTTATAATAAAACTCATAATGATTACGGTCCCTGACTTCTGTGGATGAAGGAAGCAAGTTAGAAGTTACTGTTACAATTAAATTACGATCACTTACTTACTTACTTATCCGGTCTCGGACAACCCCGGGGGGTCAGGGACCTTACAAAACGAAGATAACATATTTCGCCAACTAGTTCGATCTTTTGCTTTATTTCTCTAGTTGGCAATGCCAAGTGTACGCAGGGATTCGTCAACCTGATCCCTCCAGCGGAGTCTTGGTCTTCCTATTTTTCGTCTTCCTTCGAGTTCGGTTTCGAAAACCCTTCGCGCTGGTTCATCTTCATCCATTCTACTGACATAGCCTAGCCAGCGCAATCGCGTTATCGTGATCCGCTTAACTATGTCAATGTCAGGATAAAGCTCATACAGCTCATGATTCATGCGTCGCCGGTACTCGCCGTTGTGCACTATAGGGCCATAAATTTTTCGGAGTATTTTTCTCTCGAAGACTCCTACAGATGTTTCGTCTGCTTGCGATAGGACCCAGGATTCTGCGCCATAAAGCAAGACAGGTTGAATGAGAGTCTGGTACAGATGGAATTTGTTACTCGAGAGAGGGCTTTATCTCTAAAGTGCTTGCTTAGCCCAAAATAACATCTATTCGCAAGCACAATTCTCCGCTTGATCTCAAGGCTGACGTTGTTGTTTTTGTTCACGGCAAATCCGAGGTATATAAATTCGTCCACTACCTCGAAGTTATAACGGTTATCAACGTTCACGCTTTGGTCTAATCGCGTGGAGGCCCTGTTCGTTGAAAAATTACGATCACTAGAAGCTTTTATTCCATCTTGGGGAGGACAAAATGTCCTAAGGCCATTTAAAGTATCAACCATATCCTCCAACGATTTAAGTTTCGAACTAATAGAGACAAAATCAGAATTTAAATTTTGAAATCCTCTCTTGACCTCCTTAAATAGCTTATAAGTCAACATCGAATTCCGTACACTTCCAACATGTTCAGCGAAGCCCGCTTTCCTTAGCCGTAATTATGTCATAATGCCTTCCATTGAAGCCAGCACACTTCACATGGGCATGACTATCACAAAGCCAACCTGAAAGAAAACAACCCTCATATACGTCCCTGACTGTACAAATCTAGTAATAATTAAAGTTATGCAATAAACTAAAATAACAAAACGATTTGGTACAACTTTCAAACACTAAACCACGAAATCCTAAAAGTATGCAGAATAATACTGGGTCGTACACTGGGTTATAGCATAATACGGTTAAAAAAAAGTTGTTTAAAATGTAGCCCCCATCCAGCAAAGTGCGATAAGGAACTTCGTTCCAAAAAATCTAATATTAAAAAATGCCAAAATTTTCGGGACAAAATTAAAAAAGGAAAAATGCGAAAATTGTCGGGACGAAATTGAAAAGCAAAAAATTAATTTTTGTACAGAAATAACAAATCAAACAAAAAAATATATTTTTAGTAAATCAAATAAAACTCATGTGGAAGTCTGTTCGGGAAAAAGCTATTCCAATGCCCACCAAGGCATATCATCAGGTCCCTTCTCCACCAGTATTTAGGTATATCACATTATAGGGATAAACGAATCTCAAGTAAGCGAGAATTGTCTAATAGCTCATTCGCACTTCAAAATATTTTCCTGATTTCGTATCAAATGTCCTAACAAAATCTGAAGTGTTCGCATTGGGGTTTTTCCTGATTTTATTGAAAGTTAAGGCGTATTGACGGGCTAGTGTTGCTACGAAACAAACACACCAAGCCGGCAACAATAGGCATTTTGCATTGTCTGGTATTTTCCACAATCAAATTCACTACAAATGTATTCCAGGAATAAAAGTAAACAAACAAGTATAAAAAAAATGTTTGAGAAACAATAAATACCTAAGAAATGCGATAAATAAATATGGCGGGTATTCTAGTGGTACCACCATATCGATGCGCCGTGAGTTTGTGGCCGTGATTGAAATGGTTGTAAACAAACGTACTATTCGTTCACTTTGGTGAGATAAAACAGCGTTGCATAAAGCAAATCAAGCATATTTTTTTCCTGATTCCTAGACATATAAGAAAAAATACCCGATTTGTCGTCTGCCAAAACGTATGGAAAATCAAGCAAATTTTCTTGATTTCTGCTTGAAATCAACAAAAGTGGCAAAATCAAGAAAATCGATGCCAGTGCGAATGTTGTATAAACTACTACTTGTGCGAAAACTACTACTTGTGCGAAACAATACACAGAAAAAAACCTAGTGTAATATTACCTAAATTCATGGTCTGATATCAGCCAATGCACTGGGCAACATAGGGTCAGCTATTTAATTGGGCAACGTTACCAATAAACGTAAGCAATTTTACGTTCACCAACAATATGAAAACTTGCCTTGCATATTTGTAGATTTACACAATTCAAAAAGTGCAATGTACAGAATTTATTGTAGGTGAATTAGATTAATTTCAATGTGCAATATTACCAAATGTTCAGCCCATTTTTTTCATACGTATGTACGGAAACATATTTTGTTTCTGTTTTTAATTAAAGAAGTATTTATTGTATTGTTTCTTACAATAGTAACATTTAAATAAATTATAATATTATAATCATCAATTATTAAGCTCCTCAAATGTAGTAGCTCTTCTCGTTTGTCACTGCCGAAGACTCTAGCCATGTTCCCTGCGAAGAAATTTATTAATGCTTAGATAAAAGTATCAAACTCTTGGGTATCAAATTTGTTCATTACTACAAAGGAAACACATTTCTGTTCTTCAAATGGCTGAGAGATGTACATTTTCCTGTTGCTTATTAAAACATGTTCGACACTTTTCCATTGATCAATATATAAGAGACACAAGCAACGCAACTCACTTTTCCATTTACAAAAGTTGTACTATATAGACTTTTGGCCAGTAGAAATTTATTCTTTGTTAAAAACACATGCAGATTAAATTTTTACTTACATTTCTTTATGAAATTTATAAATTCACTCCTTTTTTTAAGAAATTTATTAAATCGGACGCTTAGACCCCTTTCACACTCGGCAAGTTACTTGCGAAAGTCTCTTGCCCAAGTCTTGGTTTGTTGATGACAGAGGTAAGGCCGGTTAAGGGAATAAATTTGAGGTACAGACTTGCTTGTACTCGGAAAGTTGAAAAACTGACTTGCGCAAGTAACTTGCCGAGTGTGAAAGGGGTCTTAGAAACTTTGGCGAAATTCTTGTTTTGTTTTTCATTTCACAAATTAATGGTTACACACATATACAGCGACACAGTAGTAATACAAATTTTTTGAGGTTTATATTCGTCTCGCTCTAACGCACGGTGTCTAGTGGGGATGTTCCTACCTCACCACAGTTCTTGACATTCAAATAAGAAATAGGGAATTTGCCAACATTCATATGCAAATTCAGCAATGCTTTTGATAGTATGTTTAGCACTTTTAATTTTGGCAATAATGCCATCATTTCCTGTCTTCATACAAAAAAATCTCTAAACCCAAACTGGATAATATTACCGATGCTTATTTTGTCTGTGTACTTTGCCATAACCATCAATAGCGGTATTCATGCAAACGTGAAAGCCGAGAACTTTTGCTCAGCGCAAGTTTCCCTCGCACCGTTGCATGAGGCACCAGGTAAAGTTGCTCAGCGTAGTTGTGCTCAAAACTATATCAGCTGACCAAGATGGATACATAAGGTGGTAGCAGTAGCAATTGCATGTATTATGTATGTGTACTTTTTCTACTGTTCTAGTGCTATCACCTTATTTTTCCATCCTAGTCAGATGACAACGAAATGTCAAAAGTTTACACGTTTCTCCATCCCACGTTTGCGCAGCAAATTTGCCTCGAAAACTTTCCACTTTTGAGCAAGTCGCTTTGGATGGGAAATTTGTTTGTTTTGACGTTTGCTGTGCAAATTTACGATGTTTTCGAGTTTACGAGTTTACTAATATTCACAACATTTCTTTCCTACGCTATTAATAAAGCTGCTTTTTTATTCCATTAAGCTATCGCCACTTACGGCTTTCCAAATAAAACGATCCAAAATGCGATACGGCAACACGTTTGTACCAAGTGCCAACAAATAGAGCTACAGAGATATCTAAACTTTAGCGGGGTAAAAAAAACACGCTTAATATTATTATATTAATTAAATTAAATAAAATAAATGCGAAAATGTTTCATGATTTTTCTTTGAATGGTTCAAAAACAAGTTTTTATTCTATGTTTCCTAAATAAAATAGTGGTATACATACATGTCAACCCGAAAACCTCGTAAACTTGCTCGGCAAACGTCAAAACAAAACAAAAGTATTCTCATACAAAACAACTTGCACAAATGTCAGACGTTTCGTATTCGATGTTTACTCAGCAAAATTGACTCGGAACTTTTCTTGTTTTCATTACTACAAATATCACTAATGCCTATATGAGGACGTTTGTCACTAGAGATGGGTGCGAATCGCATATTTCCGAATGTTTGATTTCAGTACATTTCGATTTTTAAATGGGCTTAGTTTATATGGTAAATTTATTTCAAAAAAGACACTCAATTTAACTTATAATTTGCATTTAAGTGTAGTATTTGCATTTAAGCCTTGTATTGTTGGTATACAGGGTGATTCAGGAAGTTCGGACAAATTTCTCCAGCGTATTCCTTGGCTCATTTCATGAAGAAAAGTCCACTAGGACCATGTCCGAAAATGCAAGAGTGCGAAATGGCAGCGGGTTCAAAATTTTCGGATTGGCGGTCGGAGGGTAGTAGGATAATGTTGCTAACTTCTGAGCCAGTGGTCGGATGGTTTTGTTTTGCGCTTGTTGGAAAGGTCTTTAAGAGGCCTTTCAGAATCAATAAAAAAACCAAGATACAGAGCTTTCGGAAACAAATGGAAAAAAATTCACATAACCTCAATTTGCTCAGCCAGATGGCAGGTAAAAGATGTCATACCTCTTACCTTTCCAAAATGACCTAAACGAAGCCCAGAGGTCTTACCGTTCCAAAGTTATGACCATTTTACTAAAATGCAAAAATGTTTGTTTTTGTTTTTGGAAGCGAAATAACAGCTCACATTTTTTTTTTTTTTGTAAATTAACACGTTTAAGACTTTATTTCATTGGAATTTTTGGCTGAAGAATTAAACACGGAAGGAAAAAAAAAACATTTGTTGTTAAAGGAAGTTTTCAATGTGGTTCCCATTTTCTACTAAACACAATTGCAGCCGTTTGCGAACCACATCCGCCACGTTTAGTTCACTCATCTTTTCACCGCAGCTTCCTCAATGCGTGCAAGTAACTGCTCACGATTGTGGATCTGCACAGAATACACACAATCTTTCATGTATCCCCACAAAAAGAACGGTAAGACCTCTGGGCTTCGTTTAGGTCATTTTGGAAAGGTAAGAGGTATGGCTATCTTTCAACATAAGTTACCTGCCATCTGGCTGAGCAAATTGAGGTAATGTGAATTTTTTTTTCCATTTTTTTCCGAAAGCTCTGTATCTCGGCGATTTGACACTTGGGCTTCACACCTTTCCAACAAGCCCAAAAACAAAAAAATCAGACCACTGGCTCAGAAGTTAGCAACTTTACCCTACTACCCTCCGACCGCCAATCCGAAAATTTTGAACCCGCTGCCATTTCGCACCCTTGCTATTGAATTATGTACTTTTTATTCAAACACTCTAATATTGTAAAATATGTTTTCTGTGAATTTATATGTTTAAGTTTTTTATTGTATAAAAATAATTGTTCATTCTGTTTGTGACATCCAATCTAATAAGTATAATAAATACATAAGTTTTATAAATAACAAAACAGACTTAAAAAGTCCACTAGGACCTTCTTGATGAAATGAGCCAGGGAATACGCTGGAGAAATTTGGCCGGAACTTCCTGAATCACCCTGTATATTGACAACAGAAACAAATGAACGAAATTAAAATGTTTGTTGTTGCTGCTTACAACTACAACAGCATTTGCTGCTATCATGTATTTGTTGGCACTTGGTACAAACGTGTTGCCGTATGCCATTTTTTCATCCATTACAGTAAATGTTGCCACATTACGTAGTATTATTTGGAAAGCCGTAAACTTAATAGAATTAAAAAAACAGCCTTTATGTATATCATGTGATTTTAGATTGTAGAAAATTTGGAGATGAAAACTACATAACCTATAAAAAAATGGGAATTAACGTAACAGAGCAAAAAAAAAGTATATAAAAATAATCATACAAAAAGAAAATAATCTTCAAAAAAATACAATATCAGAAAATTAAGAAGAAATTAAAATTAATTGTCAAATGTTAAATATGTAAAAAAACTAAAAATTATATGAAAAAAATAAATTAAAAAAAACACTAAAAAAAGAACCATTTAAAAGCAAAAAAAAAAAATAAAGTATTTATCGACCAGTATACATATATGCCATTATGGTGTCATTACCAAAACATAAAATAAAAGAAAATACAAAAAAATATACTTAGATCAATTACCAAAAAAAACTATACACTATTATACTGGAGAGCCCGCTTAAGAGGCAGTGTGTTTACATCTATATATTATTTGTAGTTGAAGAATATGAATTTTGGATAAAATAAACGAATTAAAAAAATTACAGCAGACAGTTGTCCGAGGCCTTCGGCCACGGACTGTCCCTGCAGGCTGTGTCAGAGACACGGCCATTAAGTTTAACGTAGAATACGACACAGCCTGCAGGGACAGTCCGTGGCCGAAGGCCTCGGACAACTGTCTGCTGTAATTTTTATATTTACCAACGGCATTTGATTCAAGTCCGTTTAAAAAAAAAATATTATGTTCAATTTTTTTAAACTTAATTTAATTTATGTATTTTAATTAATATTTTTATTGAAATAAGTTCTGCGAATGTTGAGAGGGCCGCTCTAATATTAAAAAAGGTTTACCTTATCGAGTCTTCGCATTAGCATTCGAGCGTTGTGTGAAAGCTTTACGCTTTACAATTCAAAATTAATGTTACAACAGCTTTATTGAAGCTTTCGCAAAAAAGCTTTATTACGTTAGCTTACTGTTTGTTTCACTTTTTACTAGATACATGTTGCCAAGCAACATTAGCTTGCTGTTCGTTTCACTTTTTACTAGATACATGTTCCTAAGCAATGTTGAGCAACCAAAAACACTCAACCAAACACCACACATATGTTTGAGTGTATGTGTTTAAACAATTTTCATTTGAGAAATTAAAATACTAGAAATATATCAACCAATATGAAATGTATATCAAACGAAAGATAACGTCTTCATTTACATACAAAAGAAAATTTAAAAAAATTCATCTAGCCGTTTCCTCAAATTCAATGAAATAAAGATTACAACATTAAAAACCTGACATGACTCCTCATACCGTAAGGTAAGACGTATTCTACGTCAAAAAAAAAAACTTAAGTGGATCATTTTCATTGTGATGCTAACTTTTGATATTTTTCCTTTATCTGATCACTGTGTAGTAATTGTTACACATGTTTATGAAATATTTACGGCCTTGTTCATAGTTGAGTTGTGAGTGGTTTGAGAGACAGTTTATCATACAAAAAACTACTCTCACAACTCTTTAGTTTATATTATATCCCAAATACTAACCGCCATATTCATAAACTATAAAGTATTAAGACTTTGGCAATATTTGTATACATTTCCAAGACATTTGCATTCGGTAACATTTTATCAAGGGTGGATTATTTTCACTGTTACTACAACTGCCTTTTGAACCATTTATATTTTTTGTATTGTTTTATGTAATAACATTGTCGAAATGGTGAATTTATATTGAAATATTCTACAAAGAGAATAAGACTCGTTTATGCGCTTTTACTCAGACTCTCTACATGAGAGCGGAAAAAGAGTGCAATAAGTTCTCTACACTATTCACTACTTTTTGTCGTCGCCCCTGTTTATGACAAAACAAAAACAATTATTTCAGTGAGCTAAATATTGTCTTTTATTCAGTTGTATGCCAGCTAGAGTTGGGAATTTTAGTTCATTTAAGTGAGCGCTCCTTTTGGTTCAGCTCAACAGAATGAACTAGTTCATTAATTTAGTTCACTAGTTAATTTTAGCTTATGGTATTGTAGTATTCCTATCTGGCATCACTGCCAATTTTAGTACGTATTGTTCATGGTTGAAAGACAAAGTTGTATCGTTAGAACAGCTGATTTGATTTTTTTCATTTGACGCACTTGGGAAATGTCAAATTTGTTTACATTTGTTGGTTATAAGTTGTTTACAGACGCGGAATTAAACAACAGACGCGAATACGAGTTAGAGTTTTACACCGGGAAAAACCAATTCAACTGCAGCATCAAACAATTTCAATTATTAATTTCAATCTTCATTAATTTGGCAAATATTTCTTTCCAATTATATCACAACTGATTCAAAAATTCACATTTTGTTTACATTTTTGTCAGCTGAGTTTGACACATAATTACACACATATTTACTGCTACTACCGTGATTAGTGTGCCTTGGTATTGTTCTTTGCTTACATATGTATATTTTTTAAATAGTAATAATAAACAGTTTGAGTTAAGTATACCGATAGACGTTTTTCACTTGAGATATAACGGAGTTTAAATAAAACAAAACCGGTTTTAGATACCAATGAAATTCTTTATTCCTGTGAAAGTACGTTCGATGCCATTATGTATGGAACTCGATTTCCTTTGCATGGCCACCACGGGCACGCTTGCAGAAGACCAGACGCTGAACCCAATCTTCGACGGTTTTCAAGCATAAAAAGGCCGATACTGCTGCAATTTCACGTTCGATATTCGTACGAAGTTCATCAATCGTCGCTGGCTTGTTGGCATAGACCAGCGGTGGACACACTAACACAGAGAACATCATATTTGTGTGAGTGCCACAGAGAGCGACTACGCCGCACATTACACTATGAAACAAAAACTGATTTGAACTTTTGTTCCCTTACAAAAACAGAAAATATTAGTGCTGATTTATATTCATGCACAAAAAATATGTTACTTGACTGCATTCTTGTATTATAAATAAATAAATAGTTTCCCATTACATCCCATGAAGGGACCGGGGAGAACTTCTCCCATCACTGAGCTGTGCGCTTTCCAGTTTTCACTCACTGATTGGGACCTACAGCTTTACACCGATTCCGAACGGTATTTTGAGAAGCTTTTTCATGGCTATATACTCGATAGTGTCGCCGTCACTAAGCGAGGTGACCGTCGTCGAAAGAAATTTTAAGGTGGTTGGAGCAGGGATCGAACCCTGGATCTCCTGTACAAGAGGCGCGCCCACTACCCATTGCACCACCGACGGTCACTTGTATTCCTTATGTCATAATGAGAGCACAGTATAACGACTAATTTTGTCTTACATATATATTGCATAAAGTTCAAACAAGGAAGGATTTGTAACAGTTGTAACAATTTAGGGGGCTTCACAATTTGAAACAAATCATACATTACGCTTTCTCCTCTACATTTTCAATAAACATAAAATCATTTTCCCCCAAATTTTTTTGTTGTACAGTGTAGAAAGCAAATGCCTATATGCAATCTTAGACTTGAACGAAGACGATCGTTTCCGAGAACTGCTTAGCTTATACTGTACGTGTGCAAGCAGTGCGTCGGCAGAATATTTCAATCCAACCACGCGTGGTTGGATTTTGCGAAACTGCCCGACACTGGCATAGACCACGGTAGAATTATCTATTAGGTAGTCGCATTAGCAATTCCGTCGTTAAGCTGTCAAAATTAGCTGAATAATGAAAACCACTATGTACACAAAATGTGAAAAATTTTATAAGATTGTCTTATTTGATACAAAGTTTATGCTATTAAATTGCATTTGGGTTGAAATTCTTTGAATTTTACTAACAAACAAAGAGAAACAAAATCGAATTTGACAGCTTATCGACGCTTAAAATGAAAACACCACAAATCAGCTGGGCTGACGCGTTTACCCGATAGATAATTTTAACATGGCATAGACCATGATGGAATTATTAGGTGGTAGCAGGAGGAGTGTGTATGTATTAGTAATACAGAGATCTGTCAAACTCAGTTGATTTTTCAATTTTTTTCTATCTTTCTTTAATTGTACAAACAACTTTTCATTTAATTAACAAAATTAGTATGTGGTTAAACTGGATTTATATCGAATTTCTTGAAATCTGTTAAGTATTTACTAATTAAACAAGCAAATAAGTTAAAATTTGACAGAACCCTGTACAACGACATGAAAAAACTTCGATCAGCTGTTCTTATAACACAACCTCATATTTCAACCATGGCATAGACTATAGACTTGACGTAGCCCCACAGGAAATATTCTTACGGCGTCAAATCGCACGACCGAGGCGGCCAATCGACTGGGCCATTTCGTGAGATAACACGTTCACCAAACTTGGTTTCCAATAAATTGATTGTGGCATTCGCTGTGTGGCTTGTGGCGCCGTCCTGTTGGAACCACATGTCCTCCAAGTCCATATTATCCAATTGGGGCCAAAAATATTCGGCTATCATTGAACGGTAGCGATTCGCATTCACAGTAATGTGCCGGTCTTGATCATCACGGAAGAAGTACGGCCCAATGACGCCGCCAGCCCCTAAACCGCACCAAACCGTAATTTTTTCGGGATGCAATAATGACTCATGGATTACGGATTGCTGTCTGACCAATAACGCATATTTTGCTTATTGACGAAGCCATTCAGCCAGAAATGAGCCTCATCGCTGAAGATGATTTTCCGATGAAAATCCGAATCGTAGCGCTCTTAAAGTTGAGGCCACTGACTCCAAATTTCGGTAGTAAATTTTAGTAATTTCGACTTGTTGTTGGCTCGTATATCTTTCCATGATGAAATGGCAAACCTTAGGTACTGAAGAGAAATGTCAAAAGAGCGGGAAAAACTATGGCGTCGTTTGCTGTCCCTATCGATTTACTTTTGTAGCGTCTCTGTTGAAAAACCCTTTATTTGGTTACAACAGGTATCATTTCATACAAGCTGTGAACTAAACAATTCATTTCAGTTCAACTTGTAGTTTTAGTTCAATCGGAGCGAATAATCGTGAAAATGGTCTGATTTTTTCAGATTTTTAAAGTGTTTTGGATACTGTGATATTTTTTATACTAAATTGCACTATTGAAGTCATTGATTGATATAAAAAAACCCACGTGGAAATAATAATTGATATCGGCTTAACGATTGCGTTACTTTGTTTCCGAAATATTGGTGGCTCTGTAATGTTTGTCTTTGCAGAGGCCGGTTACATATCCATTCCACAAATATTGCAACATTAGGCACCTCAGTGGAAACTGAGTGAGACAAAGAGAGCATGAACAAGAAAACGGCAAAGAGAACTGCACAACTGAAATACAAAAAACTGCTGAAACAATGGAGCGGAAGTGTGAATTAGTTCACAAGAGTAAATCGTTCAATTGAACTAGTTCGTTCGTGAACTACACAACTCTAACGCCAGCATTCAAACAAGCAGGTCGTTGTCGCCCTGTTTATGACAAAACAATTAGTTCAGCGAGCTAAATATTGCTTTATTTAATGTTAAAGCAGATGTAAGAAAAAAGTTCGAACATTCATTGATTTTTTTCAATAAAATATTTGTTATGAAATTATTTATGTTATTATAAATTATTTTTATGGAACAGACCTAGTATAGATCGGCACGTCCAATTTTTTTGTTTTTTTTTTTTTTTGGGTGTAGGATCGTTATTTTAAGTAAAAAAGTAAAATAAAAAAAATCGGGGGGAACCCCTATTTTGGGAGTTACGGGCCAAGTAGCCCTCGCAGGGACCTATATTGCTCGTACCGTGTGGTAGAACTTTTGGAAAATCGTTAAATTTATAATGCAATTAGTCGCCAGGCAGGGGGATTAAAATTCCCTCTGTACCTGAAGTCGATGTGTGGCAAAATCCGAAAATCACTCGATTGTTTTAAAAAAAAAAATATTTTCTGGATATTTTTAAAAATCCGACATGTGGATAACTAACACAGTTATCGAAAAAATGTATTTAATTTTTTTTGTTTATTTCGACTCGTTTTACACAAAAAAGTTGTGAAATCGGTCCCATAACACGGCACCACACTCGTAGTATCATCCTGTATATCCGAACTTTGGGGGCCCACAACTCCGAAAATAGGCGTTGCCCCCGATTTTTTTATTTAATTTTTTTTACTTAAAATTAAAAGTTCTATCCAATGGTAATAGTTTGGAGCCGAAGCGAGTTGCCGACCTATTCTAGGTTTAAGCCGAAATAAATACTTAAGATGATGGAATTAAATGTTTTTGTATCTGTATTTAACAATAAACCTTTTAGACAATATATTGCACTTTGAATATACAAATAAAAAAAACAACCCGTAATAACATAGTTTTTGGCTATAAATTCTTTATATATGACCACGCCCTTTTGTCCAATCCCGCCCATATTTGTAGCAGATCTTACAATATGTACCTACACCTAACCAACATACCCAATTTTGTTCAAATACCGTTAACAGGAGCAGAAATAATGGATTTTTAATATGTGATTTGTATGGTAGGTACCACGTCCCTTTTTTCCAATCCCGCTCATATTTTGATAGTTCATTTATAGTTCGTCGCCATTAGTTTGCCTGCAAAGTTTCAGCTCGATTGGATTACGGGAAAATGGTTAAAAATCAATCCAAAGTTTTTCCGGCATACATACTTACATGTATACAGACAGGTAAAGTTAATATAAAGAATTTAAAAAGTATTTGAAACCCAAATATTTCTTAGTAATAAATGGTAACACATATTACTGGAAAAGCATTGGTGTTCTGAAAGAAAACGAAGTTTGTCAGTACTGTATTTTTGTATTGTCACCAATTTCACACCGCAAGTGCTTTGCCAGTACTGATTTTTTTTGTATCATCTTCACTTTCTGCCTGGGGTATTCTGTTTTACAACCGGCATTTCCTTAAAAAGATATACAATAATTTACAAAAAAAAATTGGTTTCCCATTACATCCCATGAAGGAATTGGGGAGATCTTCTCACAGACAGTGAGCTTTCTATTTTTATACTCACTGATTGGGACCTACAGTTTTATTTATTTATTTAAATTTAATTGTCTATGGAAATTATCCTTACAGACTATTTACAAAAATTTTGGTAGCCTAGAACTACACAGCAAATCCCAAACAAATAATTAAGAATTTAAAAAAACTATTATGTTACTTTTAATTACATTAATGCTCATACATAAATCAATAAGGCTATATAATTCATTAAATTCCTTACACATTCTCGTGAAAGGATCGGCATTCGCATAGTTTGCTCTACAAAGTGGAACAGATAATGGTGAAAAGTATCGGGTTGGTCGTTGAGGGATGTTGAATGATATGTTATTGATCAAGAATCCAGAGCAGACATCACCATTGATAACATTCAGAAGAAACGATATGTTTAGCATGGACCTGCGGCTTTTTAAAGTTGGAAGCTTAATAAGAGCAAGTCTACTAGTATAAGACGGGAGACTTAATGGGATAAAGTTCAGACTACGAAGACAGAATAAAAGGAACTGCTTTTGTACTGACTCAATACTAGCGATGTGAGTTTGGTAGATAGGGTCCCAAATTATCGATGCATATTCCAAGATAGGTCTTACAAGTGATGTGTATAAATTTTTCGTTACATATGGATCATTAAACTCTTTAGCGCAACGTTTTATAAAACCAAGTACACCTTTGGCTTTGTTAACCGTGATTGTGATGTGAGAAATGAAGTCCAGCTTGGAGTCAAATAAAACACCAAGATCAATGAATGTATCAACCATTTCCAACTGATGGCCACCCAGCACATAATTGGCAGACATTGGTTTATTTCTAAAGAAATGCATATATTTGCATTTTCCAAAATTCAGATCCATCAGATTTAATTTGCACCATGTATGGAACGAATCCAAATCGCTTTGAAGATACTTTTGTTCCCATAATTCGTCGTAACTCAGAAAAACTTTCATATCATCAGCATACATTAAGATATTCGAGAATTTTATAGCTTGAGGTAAATCATTAATAAATAGTGAAAATAGAAGAGGTCCAGGATGGCTACCTTGCGGAACCCCCGATAGTACATGAATAGTTTTTGATGACATTATTAAAACGTACATTTTGTTTACGGTTTGCCAAATAAGAGTGTATCCATTTTAAGCTTAGGTTAGTAAAACCCATCCAATGTAATTTCTTTAAAAGAAGCTTATGGTTAACCTTGTCAAACGCCTTACTGAAATCTGTAAAAACCGCATCAGTTTGTTTTCCTTGAAGAAAGCCACGATTTACTAAAGTTGTAAGTTGCAGAAGATTTGTTGAAGTCGAGCATCTTTTTTGGAAGCCATGTTGAAAAGGAGATATTAAAGTATTTACGTGATAGTATAGCTGATCCGTTACAAGTTTTTCAAAAAGTTTAGTTATAGCACTTAATTTTGCAATACCCCGATAATTGGTAATGTCCGATTTATTTCCAGATTTAAAAAGGGGAACAATGTAAGAATCCTTCCAGATTTTCGGAAACTGTCCATATTTAATTGAAGTATTAAAGAGGAGAGTTAATGGAATAGCTAGAGCATCAGCACATTGAACTAAGATACTGCTGGGAATTTTATCAGGTCCACTGTTGTACGAAAATTTAAGCTTTTTTAAACCATTAGATACCATTGAAATATCAAAAAATGCAATAGGTATTGCTTGATTGGATATCAGTGAAAATGGGTAAGTGTTAGAATCATCAAAAGTTGCATCCGAATAAGTAGAAGAAAAAAATCTGCAAACAAGTTACTAATAACATCATCATCCCCAGATTCATTATGGTGAAATTTCAGAGCCGCCGGAAAGCCAGTAGTTTTTTTTTTTACTGTTAACAAATTTGTAAAACGATTTTGGATTGCGTTTAAAATTATTTTTCATTTTGACCAGATAACTTGAGTAACATGAGTTATTCAACGAGTTATATTTTGCGCGACTAATCATGTATCTCCCATGTTCGATAATAGAACCAGTTTGTTTGTATTTTCTGTAATGTTTATTCTCTTTATTTTTAACTCTAGCCAGTTGCTTAGTATTCCATGGAGGTCCAGACAGTTCATTAATAATTAGTTTAGGGATACAAATGTCAATGAAAGAATACATTTTGTTGTAGAAAATCTCAGTATTACGATCAATGTCAGCCATTGTACTAGTTGGGAGCGACAATAGATTATTCCAGTTTGTATTGTTTAAAAGTTCATTTAACAAAATGTAATTAAATTGTTTGAAACAGAATGTTTTATCCTTTTTCGATGAAGGGGCAGCTACACCGGTTCCGAACGGTATTTTGAGAATCTTCTTCATAGGTACCGTCACTACGCGAGGTTACCGCCGCCGAAAGAAATTTAAGGTGGTCAGAGCAGGAATCGAACCCAGGATCTCATGTAGAAGCTGCGCGCATACTAACCATTGCACCACCGACGGCCACCAATAATTTACATGCTTGATATTAATGTGTAGAATGACATTTGCAGTAAAATATTTATAATTTGCATGTAAACATCAAGAATCAGTTGTACCCTCAAGTAAATTGTATTTATAGTTTGTAAATTTTTAAATTAATTACATTAACAAAATGTGCTTTACAAGTAAAGCAATAGTTACAAGCGATACCCATAGCTAATATGTGAAGAATGAATAGCCTAAATAAGTATCTAATTTGACCTATTATTCGTATTATTTACGTTATAATTTTGACCGATTAGTTCATTCGTTGGAATTCGTTTTATGAAAACGCCCGTTAACCTCTCTCAACTGCGGAATTAACAAATTGTAGAGTTTAACAATTTACTTGAATTGATTTTGTACGGAGGGCCACTTAGAATAGCTTAGTTCGCCATAAAAAATGAGCTATACTCCTGTAATTTCATGACGATTTTTCTCTCGTACAGTTTATAGACAATTTATAATGCACTACTTTAAAGAAACTTTTATTTCAAATAAAACTTAAAAGCCTTTGATATTTAAATCAATACTTTTTAATATTTTTTGAGTACTACGGATAATTAATATAATATTTTCCAATATTTATATTTTCTTTCAATATCGGGTATATCATATTGAAAGCTACTGTTGGCTACCGAAGCCCTAGACACTATGACAGAAGATAAAAAGTCCTATCGTGATGAATTACGGCACAGCTTCATGAGTCACATAAAGTCTAGCAATCGCCAAGTAGGTTTCATTTGAATACTCACGTTAACTGGTATGCTTTATCTAAATATGCTTACAGCATAAATCTCACCCTTGCAGCTTTTTATCGGATGCACCTTCGCAGCATTTCAAGGGGCAACCAATACAAACAAACCAAGAATTCGAGTCGGGAATAACAGAAAAACAGCGGAAATACCTAATGGATCAGGCGAAAATAAGTGGTGGAGATGCAGATCGTTATTTATATGACCCCATTCACACTTCTGTTTATAGTGACGATAGCTGCCCTTATAGGACTGAACAATTCTATCCGTTGCGACATTCGCATTGTAATAACAAAACGCAATCATTGACAATGTCAAATAAAGTAACCACAGGAACGGGAAAATATCAAACAAATACGCCACAGATAGCAGTACCTGTTGAGGAGTATGTTGGTGATCACCAATGCCTATTTGAAACTGTATCGAATGTGGGCTCCGATGGGTGCAGTGCCAACAGTCAAAAATCATCCAAAACGGTAGTGAGTTATAAAACTTCACGTGATCTCAGAAAACTCGTTAAATCGAAGTGCAAATTGCAAGATGTGATTAATGAGGTCGTTGATGATATGTGTAACCCGGAGGACTTAGATAAAAGCCGAAATGATGTCCACAATATGCTATACGACAAATCTACAATGCAGCTCGACACTTTGCCATTGACTCATTGCAAGCATTGTACGGACAAAAATCACCCTTCGCAATCACCCCAAAAAGACGTAACGACGGAAATTGGAAAATCTGATTTTGCAGAGAGCCACAATGGGGATACTTTAACCATATCTGTGGATGACGTTGTAAATTCCAAGGTCATCAATCCCATGATACGAAAATTACAACGCATGTACTTGAACAATCTAAAAGAAGAGATGTCTCTAATGGAAGACCTGGAACGGTTGCCGCACGACGTTAATGAAGTTTATAAGGCCACAATATTCAAGAATAGGGAATGATAGTACGTAAACTTTGTTACTAGAAAAACTTATATTTTATAAAAATCTATTTCTAAATTGATTTTCTTTCAAATACACAAAATTAACTGCAAATCGTTTATAAAAATATAGTTCTAAATTGATTTGCATTCCAATACACAAAATTAAAAGCAGGCCGTTGAGCTCACCAGCATATCGGTCAAATATTTTGGTCATCACTGACTACAGCTTTTATTTAAAATTTATAAGGAATAGGTTTCGGAGGGATACATCTCAGCCCGAACGGTAAATATCTTTGCAGTTGTTCATAAATTGGACCATCATATTGTAGCCTTCCTTGTCGAAGTCAATGTTCTGTCCTCTAAAGGTGATCGCCTGCAAGACACATGTAGCAATGAAAGTCTCAACTTGTTAAAAATTAACTCTATTTACCTCTTTAGCTCGTATGGCATTAGGTCCAGATGGTTTTCCAATAACCTCCATCCAATCTCCCTTGGACGCTCTCACTGAATCCGACAAGCTAACCGTGATTTTTTGATCATCAGTGGATATGGCTGACATATTTGTACCTGCCTGATCCTCGATACACAACATGATGCTAATATTTTGTCCAGCAAATTGCCTCAGCATATTGCCATTGACGTGGGTACGTGATTCGAAAGCTCCAGCCATTTTCTTGGAAGAGTATAGACTGCACAATGTGATGAAACTGTATTATAAACAAAACAAATCCTACGCGCCTAATTTGCAATACATGACTTAGATTATGCGTTTCACCCTTGGCTTTCATCCCAGACCAAGGCTGATCTAGTAGAGGTTAACGCAGTAGGATTTGTTGTAATTGTGGCCACCAACCACAGGGATTTTGTTTTTGTTCTGTGTAAACAAAAAAGTAAAAAAAAGTAAGTAATAGTACACAAACAAGTACAATAAACAAAATACACTGAATTTGACAGATAGGGTCATAGATTAATACTTAGAGTAGATCTACTAGTTCTCCTACCAAATTTATGACATTTGGCCTGGTGTGATATTTACGTTTGATGTTGAAAAGAATTGCTTTACTAATACCAGATAGAGGCAATGGTTCAAAATAACGAACAAAATAACAACAACGGCATTTCGTTTTGTGTGTTAAAATTATTGTGTTAAATACAACACAAATGTATGCTAACTATAACAGTCAATAAAAAAGTTAAAAACACATTTAAATTTCACAGTTTTTCACCAAAATGGCATGAAAAATTAAAGCAAGAAGTTATTGTAATTCCACCTGGTGTATATCACTTTTCGTCAAACATCTCTCTATCACACCGACCGCATCACGAAGAGTGTGAAAGGAAACGTCAGATGAGCCAAATATTCTCTCTAGTCTGAGATTACTCTATGGATAGGGTCATAAGAAAGCAAAATCAGCTGTTCTAATGTGCTAACCTCTACTAGATCAGCCTTGCCCCAAAACTTTCAAATTCCCTTGTCTTGAAGAGAGGGAAGCAATAGGGGTAGGCAAACACGAACGAGAAGAGAATTCGAGAGGGTTTTTGGTGATTCTCTTCAAGTCCGATATTCGGTTTTTATGAAATTTTCTTTGCCATAAGAAGTACGTGTATAAAAAATAATGAAAATTTCATGAACCGAAAATTCCGCTTAAAACATGTTTATACTGCATTCGAAATCTAGAGATATCTAGATTTCGTGGCATAAACATCAGATTTTCCATACACAAATCAGCTGTTTGTGTGAATGAAATCTAGACAATCGAGATTTCGGCTGCAGCATAAACGCGGTATTACTTTTCATTTGCTTGGTACTCAGCTCTTTGCGAAAATTTCGTAGCCAAAATCAACTACAGGGTTGTTACGCTAAACTTATTTCGTACGAAAACTATTGTTTGATAATTGTTTGGGATCGGAATTTTGACATTTCGCTTATTTTACTAAACAAAAGTAATACCACATGCCTTAAAAATAAAATGGAGTACAAAAATTAAGGATTAATGAAATATTTGCAAGGTAAATCGGTGGTATGTGGTAAGTATCTAACAAAATTTTCTGTTTAGAGACAAATGACAAAAATTCTTACGAAAATTTCGCAAAAACTGAATACGGGGCTTTAAGTCTGTTTCTAGACGTGCAATTATAATTGCTGCAATTCATGAGTTCGTTGGAGAGTGTGGTAAGAAGAATTTAACAAACTTGCATGAACTCTGCAATTCTTTCAGTTCTTCTCATTCGTAATTTTTTAGTAATGGCGGCTGCAGAATAATTTGACATTTCTTTGCATTTACTCATTCGTAAAAATTTCACATGAATAGTCTGCATATGTCTCAGATTTATACGAATGTCAGAAGCAGCAATTATAAAAACAACTCCAAAAGAGAAACATGAATGCCCTTATTATGGAATGACAACTAGTTTAGTATAGTCTACTCAGAGACAACATGACTGAATTCAAATTTCGCATTATGATTAACAACCAAAAGTAGTATAGTCTTCAACAGAGCTGTATTACACTCGTTTTATTGAACTCGCTAGTTTTGGCATTGAAGAGTGAGTTTACATCGAGGCTGGTGAAGAAGGTTGTGTTAAAAGAACAGCTGATCAATATTTTTTCCTGTATTTGCGCATAGTTTCTGTCAAATTCTAATGTATTTTGTTGTTGTACTTTATTGTTTACTTTTGTTTTCGGTATACACTCGTGTTGGTTTGGTGGCGTGTTGTAATATTTGCAGTACTGCTTCTGACTTTTAAATGCCTTGGTTTACATTTTAGTCAGCAAAACAAAATATTTAAAGAAATTTGATAACGTCTCTTCCAAATGTCGCTGTGTGTAAAAGTTCTTTTAATTACATGTGATTGAAAAACGAGTAGTCATAACAAATACAAGGAAAATGATAAGTGTGGATTTATTTTATAATGATAATGAGGAGGAAAATACGGCCAATATTGCTAGAATTCGAAGAGGCCTTCGGGACTCTTCAAATCCGTTGGATTTGCCGAAATCAAAGTAAGTGATATTTTTCTTACGTATGAGATAAATTGACTGAAAACTGCATTTAATAGATTTACAACCTATTTCCGTGTAAATAAAAAGACATTTATTTATTTGTTGGAAAATATAAAAGACCACTTGAAACCAACTACGGCTTTTCGCTGAAGGTAGTTATCAAAATGGCAGTGGTAATGACTTCAACGTGGGATTTGCGCAGCCAACAGTGTCCGCTGATCTAAAAGAAGTTTTAGGAGTGATGGACCAAAAAATATGCCCGAAATGGATTCGTACGCGCATGTCAGAAGAGGAAAAAACTGACTCGAAGCTTTTTTTCTATTCACGTACAGGTCTGCCAGGAGTCATAGGATGCATAGACGGAACACACGTAAGAATAGTGGCACCAAAAAAAGAGATTCAGCATTTGCACATGAAAAGAAAAGGGTACTACACCCTGAACGTTATGATTGTGAGTAATTTTGATTGATTGATTGATTGATTATGATTTTTAAACCTTTTAAGTTATGTGACCACAAAATGCAAAATCGCTACGTCGATGCGCGTCACCCTGGCTCAAAACACGACTCTTTCGTGTGGAACCAAAGGGACCTTAGAAATCATTTTGTGCAAAATTCGGAGCAAAATACATGGATATTAGGTAAACAAGTGCAATAAATTGAGTTCATTGACAAAGTGACATTTCTTCTTATAATTTTTTAAGGTGATGCTGGATACCCGCTGGAGCCTTTTATTATGACGCCATTCCGCAACACTGTTTCGGGTTCACAGGAAAGTAATTTCAACACTATCCATGCCAGCGCCAGAAATATAGTTGAACGGACAATTGGTGCTGCCAAAAACACATTTCGTTGCCTAATATCTGTACGTGGGTTGCACTACAGCCCCGGAAAGGCAACAAAAATTGTCAACGCTTGCTGTGCGCTCCATAACATTAAAAGACAATTTAAAACTGAGTTGCCTGAACAACCACAGGAAGTATTTAAAGAGAATGTGGACAACCACCAAGTTCCTGATTCAAATTCAGCTATCGCTAGAGATATGCGAAACAATTTAATGCGCTCAATTTTTCAACAATAAAATGCTCTTAATTTTTAGCTTAACAAAATGTTTTTCATTTTTATTATGAACAAATTCACTCAAGTGAAGTAAATTAAAAATCAGGCCTTTTAATTCATGCGGCAGTCTTATCTCTCTAAATTGAAACATATTAAAAATTAAATTAATAATAAAAATATATATAAAAAAAATCCAATGAGTGTTCGAACTCACGGGCGATGTGTTAACACCTTTTTGCTACACGGTACCTGTTCGATTTCCTTGAACACATTCGTAAATGTTACATTGGAAAATAAAAAACAGCGTTCAATCATATGTTGACGTTACAGTAAAATAATATAAATACTTAAAATTATTTAAAGACCCAGTGCAAGCACATGTGTCATTATTTTCTTGCTCAATACTTTTTGTTTTATTCCCACAAAAGTCAAAGAATGCAAAGCAACAGACACTTGTATATACATACATACATTGTTATATTCGTACATACGCTACACAAGTTCACAAAATTGTCGTTGCTCTCTTGCTATCTCATTTTTATATACGTATAAACGTCATTACTCTCTTTGCTCTGAGAGTGCTCCGCACCCACATTTTATTGGACTTACCTTTCACTATAATAAAAAAAACCGAAGATCAACATAAAACACTTTTTTAATATTACTCCAAATTAATACTCCAAATTAAAACACTTAAATCTCGGCTCGCCGATATCGGATCGCCTTAATTATTGGCCTAAACTCTTCGTCGAAACCCGCACTAGCTTTTTAATCCAAAAATTATGAATGAATTTCCGGAGAAAATCGCGTGGGAAAATTATATGAAAATCGCCCAATAATCACTTTCAATACCGACTGCCAAGCAACGAACAAACAAACGATGATTTACTCTTACATACCTAACACTTGCGTATGTATTAAACTGATAGTTTACTGCCCTAGAGGCGCGCGTATAGATGTTAACACATCAAAAAATTAAATTTGAATCACATTTCATTCATTTGCATTTCTAGAATGCTTACACTTCTTCTATTTGTTTTTTTAATACTGAAAGTTTTAGTTGCAGAAGCTCCGTCTTCACTTTCTTCTCTGCTATTACAGCTTCCGACAGCCTTACTTTCAAATTATAACTTTTTTCTTTTATTTTATAAACTTTGTGCAGCGTGCTATCCATTTTCTTTAATGTTTTTAAAATTTCCTCATGCGTTGTCGCTTGTGGCCGTCGGTGGTGCAATGGTTAGTGTGCGCGCCTCTTGTACAGGAGATATTGGGTTCGATTCCTGCTCCGACTACCTTAAAATTCCTTTCGACGACGGTCACCTCGCTTAGTGACGGCGACACTATCGAGTACTTAGCCATGAAAAAGCTTCTCAACATTCCGTTCGGAAACGGTGTGAAACTGTAGGTCCCAATCAGTGAGTATAAAAACTATGAAGCGCACAGCTCACTGGTTGTGAGAAGCTCTCCCCAATTCCTTCATGGGATGTAATGGGAAACCAATTATTGTTTATTCATGCGTTGTCGCTTGTGTTTTCAGTTGCGCCAATCTCTGCTTCCAAAGTTTTCTTTGATTTTTTGGACCTCTGGCTATGAGTTCGTCGGCTGTGGGTTTCTTGGATAAACTCTGGCTCTGGCTGGTTTTCTTTGCCAGATTCCATCGTAGCATCATTACAATGCTGAGAGGAAGACAGGGTCCGTGGGAAGAGCCAGTCGGGTTCACCTGCTTGTCCAGCGATATGAGCTCTGCCACGCTCTTCTCATTAGAAGCTTTCTTTTAAAATTTCGGTGTTATAAAAATTATGTTTAATGAAAACCATGAAGGTTACATACCCTTTTCCACTCTTCGCCAGTTCTGACTGCTGGACCAAGAATGTTGAGCTGCTCAGCGAACTCATTCCACTTTTCCACCACGTGAGCTCGGCTTGACCCAAAAGTTGGTTTTCCTTGGCCAATATCTCTGTTGTCATTCATCAACTCAATAAGTTTACTGAGTTGCTTGTTTGTTGAAATTTTTCTAAAAAATAATAGTCTTTTTATTATAAAGTTATTTTAAAAATCTTTTTACTTACAATTTTTTCTCCATTTTCGCCGTAATGACAACCCGTTATTTTCACAACACAACTGCTAATGAATGGTTGTGTAATTTGTAAATATCTAACAACTGTGAATTACAACCGTTGTGATTCATAATAGCTAAAAAATGACAACACAACTGAAAACTAACGAATTGTGTTGCTGGTTGTAAATCATAATAGAGAAATTACAACTAGTCTTCAAGTTACAACTAGTTTTGGTCTAGTTGTCAATCCATAATAAGGGCAGAAGACTTGCAGCAATTACAATTGCACATCTAGAACCAGACTAAGCGGCATTCAGGTATACCGAGATTTCGCAGTTTTTGAGATTTCGGCCGAAATGCAGAAATTCTGCATACATTTTCAGTGCTGGAATTTCCATAAATTTTTTAGGTATTAATTTTACAACGCCGTCTGTAACACAAATAAAGCAACTATTGTACATCCTTTTTGTAACACCAAGATAATTTGTTTAAATAGATTGGAAAAAGGTTTTCTAGAGTGGACTGTATAAAACAAAAGGGAAGATAAAAGTGAGCTTTATTTCAATAGGTCACCAGTTTTTGAGAATGTTATTGTTTATAATACTTTAAATGCCAACAATATTTAAGAAAATGCCCATCAAATCTGTAATTAACCTAGTACATATATTTTTGGTTGCAATGTCTATACTATACTAAATGTGTGTTGTCTTTGCAAAACCACGTGCATTTCATTAGTTTTATGATGTTTTGGTTATTTTATTTTTAAAATGACTTAAACATTAGCTCTGTTACCGTGCGTACTACAACTTACTAGTTTTAGCACTTTTAAGACTTTTCCTCGAAAAAGCATTCCCGTACTCAAGAAAATAGTAAAAGTAGTAAGAAAATTCAAGAGAGAACAGAAAACATGGCGTTCTCTTTCACAGCTTTTTACTAGTTTTTACTCGAAGAATTTTACCGAGTAAAAGTAGTAAATTTTCATTGTCATTAATTTAATATCGCCAATTGAATTGTTTTTATTGTAAACAGAAACGAAAATACATAATAGTGGTCCTCACGCAAACTCTAAAGAGCCTATTAAACGCGTAAACCTCGAAAACTTACGCGGCAAACGTCAAAACAAAGAAATTTCCCATACAAAGCAACTTCCACAAAAGTGGAAAGTCTTCAAGTCAGATTTGCTGCGCAAACGTGGGATGGGGAAACGTATAAACTTTTGACATTTCGTTGTCAGCTGACTAGGATGGATAAATAAGGTGATAGCACTAGAACAGTAGAAAACGCACACATACATAATACATGCAATTGCTACTGCTACCACCTTATGTATCCATCTTGGTCAGCTGATATGGTTTTGAGCACAAATACGCTGAGCAACATTACTTGGTGCCTCATGCAACGGTGCAAGGGAAACATGCGCTGAGCAAAAGTTCTCGGCTTTCACGTTTGCATGAATGCCGCTAATATAATATCGCTGTGTCGATTCCAGCAGTGCGGGGTATTTCCGGTTGGACGTTTCGGACGAGGACCATGTTGACACATTTCTGACAAAAGTTTTACCACATTTACTATTTTTTCGTTCCCGTACTTTTTTGAAACTTGGTCTCTTCGAGAGAATTTGTTATTTCTGGTGAAATTCTCTTTTACTAGTTTTATTATTAAAAAAGTACGGGAACAAACCTATTAACTGATGTTTAGAATCATAGATAAAGGAATTAAGTAGATATCCCACAGGCATTGTCAAGTACTGTCACTAGGTGCTGTGTTGTCGTTTTGTAACTTTCATTAACGTTTCTCATAACATTCACTGACGTTTTTTCAACAGTGTGGGACATTTTTTCAATACAAAAATAGAATCATTTTCCAGGTTGTGCTATTCAAACAACTAATTTAGGTTTTTTCATGTCGTTGTGTTCCCCACTTTCAAGTTAAAATTTTGTTATTTTGATTGCATCTTTTTGTTTACCGGTATTTTTGGTGTTCGTTTGTGTTGGATATGAGAGCAACGGACCAGAAAACCAAAACAAAATCGCTGTTGATGTTGCCTACCATACCTACTGTTAGCACCTGTTCTAAATACATCTTGCAAAGTATATTTTGTTTGGGATCAAACGTTGTAATTATTGCATCCAGCTCCATCTAGAAAATATCCCATTGAACACGAAATTTCCCAAGGCATGTGCGATATCTAGTTAATTCCTTTATCTATGTTTAGAATAAAGTGTAAACAAATATTATCAAAAGAAATAAAGTGCGAATTTATTAAAAGACGTGTTTAAAAAGTGATTTAAATAATTTTTATGTAAAATGTAAACCGTGATTGTGGTACAAATGCATTGTAAATTTTACGCCAAATATATGTGGAACATTTTCAAGAATATAAATTCTATGGAGTCTGGAACTGTGATACTTTGCGGATGTGTGAGGACTTCTACAGTCAGCTGTGGACAATATATCTAAACACCAATAGAGACGTGAGAGCACTTCCAAAAAAAGGTTTATTGTTTTTTTTTCAGTGCCCACCAGTTCCAAGGGACCTGGAACGATGATTATGAGAAGTGACACTTGGCAAATGATGAGGACTGGAAACGGGCAACATAATAAGACTTTCAAAGAGGTGCGTGAGCGGTTCTAAAAAAATTGTCATATAAAAACTTTTTTATTATTGTTTTTTTTTCAGTGACCACCAGTTCCAAGTGACCTGGAATGATGATTATGAGAGGTGATACTTGGCGAATGATGAGGAATGGAAGCACCATCTACGGGCACCATAATAAGACTTTCAAAGACGTGCGTGAGATTTTTGCCAAAAATTCTTTTTTCCTCAAAAAAATAAAAATTATTTTAAAAAAATCGCCCGATTTTGTTTGTTGGGAAAGACCCAAATACTTCAAATTCCCTACTAACTTTTAAAAATTTCAATATCCGATATCTCGGTATTATACAAAATAGCGACCAAACCAATCAATAAAAGCAATTTTCTAAACGTAATACCCCAATATATCCGAACTTTGGATGCCCATAACTCCGAAAATATCGGTTTCCAACAAACTTTTTTTTAAACATTTTAGCTTAAAATAACGTGTTTTACGACCCAAAAAAAAAAGAAAAAATCGGAATTTTGGGCCCAACTGGACTTGCTCCGAACTTGTACTTAAATCGCACTTAAACGTTTGGCTTCAACAAAAAAAGAATTATTACAAAACTTGAAAACGTTTTTATTAATTTAAGTGCAAGTTGGAAAACAAAATAAACTTTAGGTTTTTTCGAAGTTGATGAAAAGTACTTTATTATTTTGAGCATGAGAGACAGATTCAAATGAACATTGTTGAGAAAGATATTTAACTTTTGAGATTAAAATTTTACACTACGAGCTACTTACTAGCGCTACTTAATAACCCAGTAGTCGACAATGATTATTTTTCTACAATGTTCCCTTGATATTTTTTATATTTTATTTTTGCCTTTGGGAATTGTTAAACGGAGTATATATATTTTCAAATGATTAAATTATGTCTATAATATTTTTAATAGAGCATGTGTAGTTTTCTATTTGAATTCGAATAAAACACCTATGGAACCTCAGAATTATTATTAGTCATGAATTATATGATATCTAACTGAACTTTGTTATTAATTAGTTTTTTGATCTTGCTTTTAAATTAAAAGATATAATTATTATGTAATTTATTATTTAATGAAAAGATATACGGCCTTATTCATAAAAGTTGTCAAGTTTAAGAAGGTAAAGCCCAAAAATTGTATTCATAATCGAAAAATTCCTCTGTTAAGAGTTCTCTAACTACGCCATTCTTGTTGAACGTTTCACCCTTCTTTAACCTGGCGTTTACACGGGAAAGTTTTGTTCCGACAGTAGCAATACAGTCACACATTTTTACTACCACACTTACACTTCTTTCGCTTGCCTCGTCACTGTCTCTGATTTTTCCACGCCAGTAACTTCGGCAAGAGATTTGACATAAGCGGACAGATCATGTATGAACTAGTAAAGGTTGGCGCAATAGAACAACTGATTTTACTTTCTTATGACTCCATCTGTTAAATTCAGTGTATTTTGTTGTTGTACTTTTTTGTTTACTGTGTTCATTCATATGTATCTGTGTTGAATTTGACGATTAGTCATGAAACAAAAACTAAATGCCTGTTGTTGGTTCACACAATTACAACAAATCCTACTGCGTCAACCTCTACTACTTCAGCCATCGGCCATATCAGTGACGTTTCGTAGTAATTTGAGAAAAACGCAAACATCGCAAACGACTTTACAAATTGGGAAATATATTTGTATTTGAAAATTTTGCTAATTTTTATTGAAATATTGTTTGACAATACAAACATATAAACATGAATACATGTCTAATTTTGCAGAGTACATTAGTTCCATTGTAATTTCGAGAAGTAAGACAAAACACAATGACAAAAGAGCTAAGAATCACAAAAACCAAAGCACGAAATTTAACGAAACGACACTGTCGGCGGTTGCTTAAAACTGCACTGTCTTTATAACTGGCTGGACGCGTACGTCACACAAACAATTTTTGCTTTGTGACAACTAATACACTTACGGTTGCCACAGGGATATTTTTTTAATTACCAGAATTTTCCAAAAAAGTTACCAAAAATTACCAAATTTTTAAATTTTTTATTTAGAACATTAAATGTTTATTTAAATTAATTCGTTACAGAAAATCATATTACATACATACATCAATAAAAAAAAATAAATGGTTTCCCAATAAATCCCATGAAGGGATCGAGCACAAAGAGTTCGTTAATCCAGAATATACTTGGTTATTTAGTACGAACGACGACAAACGCGTATTTTGCTTAGTTCTCCCAAATAGTGTTGTCACTGCTTCGTGTTTCCTTCTGTTTGTAAGTCACATTTTAGATCACATTTCGTCAAATTTTCTAACAGAAGTATGAAATCAAATGCTTTTTCTTATACAAATTATTTCATTTCAAAAGGTTACCAAAATGAATAAAATGTTACCATGTTACCAAGCCGTTTAAATGTTACCAATTTTGGTTGGATATTACCAACTGGGGCAAACTTGAATACACTATATCGATGAAAACTTAGGGTGGTATTATATAAGTCGTGAATCAGTCATTTCGCGTTACTTTTGCCGTTTTGGTAGTTTATAAAATGTTACAGCTGTTCGGTGACTACCTGCGTTGAGTTACGTTATTTAATGGGTAGTTTATAAAACGCAGCGCAACGATTTTGATCACTTCATCTGTCAAATTGAATATGCCATAGTTCTTCGCGTTAGTTGAACAAATTAGAAATTTAAAGAAAAATGTCGATCGAGGATAGGCAGATGGAAGTATTTTGCACTCTAATGCTTATAAGTAGTTGCCAATTTTGTCTGAAATGCATTCGACGGATAGAGGTCAAACTTTTCTTTTAAATAATTCAAAATTATACTGTTTAAGCACTGAAATTCTTATTTACAATAATAAAATTAGAAATGGAACGTTCAAATAAATAATGCGTTGCAAAACTATTATAATTATATATTGACAAAAATAAACAAAAGAACCAATACATTACAATCAATACATACCGCCAAATGGCACGCGTTTTTGAAAAGACAACTAATTTAATATAGATGGGGAAATTTATTGGACATTGAACCCCAAAACAACATAGGTTTTTTACACATTTTATGTGGATATTGTTGGTATTTGCAGTATTATAAATAAAAGCAATCTTAAAATCTGTTGATCTACTGAAATCGAACAAAAATTTTTAATCTTTTTCATTCATTCACTCAAGATAACTTTTTCAGATCTATAATTGTTTATTTGAGTTTGGCAACTCTATAAATTGCATATGTCAGTGACAGCTTTCCTAAACAAACGCAAGCGCGAAGTGATATATAAACTATCATTTTTTGACTTTGGCGTTCGCTTTGGCTTCTGCGTTTACGTTCACTTTCGGGACTTTTAGAATACTACCCTTAAAATTTAAATTTGTTTTGTTAATTTTTTGATGCCTTAATGACACCGGCGTGACTTCAAAAATTATCAACGAAGGCCGCACCCCGTAAAATTTTCTGTCGACTTCGTTATCTTGCACATGTGCAAACAAGAGTACTAAATTAATTTTGTTGAGTACAAAAATGATGTACAAGTAGACAGTCAAAATTTCTCTTCTCTCAAATGCCAACAAACAAAACGAGTGAAACCCTAGTACTTCTCTACTCTCTCTCTTACTCTCTTCATTGAATATTTCAATACACGAGTAGCTTTTTGATAGTGGTATTGTATATAACTATACAAATTCCAACCATGTTGAAGTAAAATTACATAATCTATGCAAAAAGTATGAAATAAGCAAGATATGACGCGAGAGAGAAATGCGTTTGAGTGAACTTCTAGCACTTTTTGGTTCTCTTTTACCAGGGTCTAATTGTAAATCGTCTTTGTTGAGTAAAAACAGCGTTGTATACGACAATCAAAAAGCATGTACAGGTAGAGAAGAAAAAACCACGAAAATTGGCAACCCTAGTAGAAGAAAAACATAAAAAGGCGACGCGATTCACTCAAACGAATTTCTTTCCCGTGTCATAACTTGATTATTTCTTATTTTTTACATACTTTATGTAATTTTATTTAAATATGGTTGGAATTTCTATAGTTAGATAGAATAACATCATCAGAAAACTGGTCGTGTATTGAAATATTCAACGAAGAGAGTAAGAGAGCGAGCAGAGAAACGACACGCTTCACTCGTTTTCTTTGTTGGCATTCCACTCCATGAGTAAATTTTCTTCTCTATACAATATGTAGTTGCTTTATTTAGTTATATACAATAACACTTTCAAAAAGCTGTTCGTGTATTGAAATATTCACTGAAGAGGGTAAGAGAGAGACCAGAGAATGAATAGGGTTTCACCCGTTGTGTTTGTTGGCGTTTGAGTGAAGAGAAATTTTGACTGTCTACTTGTAACGGGAGTTGCATCAACCGTTCATGAGGCAACATTATCGGCAAAATGTAAATAAATGAACCACAAACTAAATAACTTAAACATTATCGAAAAAATATAAACTAAATAAATATGAGTTGTAGTGTTATTTATAAATATTTAACGAATATAAAAATAGAGTTTTTTCTTAGAATTTATGATATTTTCGCAGTGCGTTCATCACCTTCCATTTCGACATCTCACAAGAAAATGAAGTTTCCTCAACTAGTTTGAGAGTGTAAGGGCAAAATCGAAGTTGATGTTAAATTATCGAAGTCGATGTCAACTTGTAGTCGAGCAACTTATTCACAGATCTAAGGGCACCTATACTCTATGGGCCAAAACCCATTGAGTACGTAGTCCAAAGAGGACCACCAAAGATAATGCATAGAACTAGAGAAAACGTTTTACTCATGGGATGGAATGTCAAAAACGAGTGAAACGTTACGTTTCTCTGCTCTCTCCGCCTTACCCTCTAAATTAAATATTTCAAGACTCGAACAATATTATGATAATGTTACTGCATCTAACTGTACAAATTCCAACCATGTTTAAGTAAAATTACATAAAGCGTGCACAAAGTATGAAATAAGCTAGATATGACGCGAGAGAGAAATGCTTTTGAGTGAATTATATCGCCTTTTTGAATCTCTTTTCCGAGGGTTGCCTGTTGCGCACTAAGATTGGCAAAGACGATCAAGAAGTAGACGACCAGAAGATGTGCGCAATTTGGCAACCCTCGTAAAAGAGAAACAAAAAATGATCACAATTCACTGAAACCCATTTTTAGTCTATTTTAATTATTTCCTACTTTTTGCATAGTCTGTGTTATTTTACTTCAACATGGTTCGAATTTGTATAGTTATACATAATACATTATCAAAAAGCTTCTCGTGTATTGAAATATTCAATGGAGGGAGGAAGAGAGAGAGAGCAGAGAATGATTAACGTTTCACTCGTTTTGTTTGTTGGCATTCGACCGAAGAGAAATTTTGATTGTCTACTTTAGTACATCGTTTTTGAGATTGGTTGTCTACTTCTTGATCGTCTTTGCGTATTATTTGCAAAGACGATCTAGAATTATACGACCAGAAGATGTGCGCAATTTGGCAACCGTGGTGAAAGAGAACCAAAAAGTGCTAGAAATTCACTCAAAGACATTTCTCTCACGCGTCATAACTTGATTATTTCATACTTTTGCATAGTTTATGTAATTTTACTTCAACATGGTTGGAATTTGTATAGTTATATATAATAACACTATTAAAAAGCTGCTCGTGTATTGAAAAATTCAATAGAGAGAGTAAGAGAGAGAACAGAATGACTAGGGTTTCACTCGCAGGGTCGCCAGTATTATTTTAGTTGAAATCCCCGAATTGCTATTTTTAATCCCCGAAAATCCCCAAAAAAAGCTGAAATCCCTGGAAAAATCCCCATAGTTTTAACGGAAGTTCGAGAAAGTTTTAAGTTTTAAAATTTATTTAGAATTCAGTTTAACAAAACGAAAACTTAAACATTGAAAAATTTAAACAAATAAATTATTATATTATTATTAAATTATTAATTTGTTTTAAATTATTATTAAATTATTATTTTAATAATAATAAGTTATAACAAAACGATTATGACAAATGAGCTTTAATTTATGTACACATTGGTTAAAAGCCATTAAGGCTTAGTATATCAAATACTTCAGTCTCACAATCTTAAGATTCATCTACTTCATTATTTGTTTTGTACATAGTTTAAGTACATATGTCTCGTTATTTCTTCTCCATTGCTTCTATTCTTTTCAGTAACGCCAAATATCAAAAATGTTTGTTACTTGTTTTATTGTTATCGTCACGTACAGCCTTGCCAGTATAACATTTTGATATTTTAAGGAACTGGCAAGTGTATGCAGTTCTTTTTGCTGACAACATTTAGCAATAACGATTTGCAAGTGTTTACTGGCAACGCAAAAAACAGTATAGAATTGCCATATTAACTTTCTTCTCTTTGTTTTTGCAATCACACATACGCAAAACCAAAACGGATGTACAAGTAGAGAAGAAAAAACCACCGCAATTTGGCAACCCTAGTAGAAGAGAATCAAAAAAGTCGACGCGATTCACTCAAACGCATTTCATTCGAGCGTCATAACTTGATTATGTCATACTTTTTACATATGTTATGTAATTTTATTTAAATATCTTTGAAATTTCTATAGTTATATACAATAACATCTTCAGAAAACTGCTCGTGTATTGAAATATTCAACGAAGAGAGTTAGAGAGCGTGCAGATAAATGACACGCTCCACTCGATTTCTTTATTGGCATTCCACTCCATGAGCAAATTTTCATCTCTATACAATAGTTGCTTTATGGCAAAACCAAATATTATTTGTGTGTGTGTGCTTGCTTGGATTTAGGTAGTGCCAGATCAAAGCTTTCAAATAATGATACAAAAGAAGCGCTTTTAATACATCTTAAATTTTCACTCCCAAAAAATCCCCAGATCCCCACACCAAAAAAACAATCCCGTTTTGAAAAAAATCCCTAATTTGGGGATAAATCTCCTAAATTGGCAACACTGTTCACTCGTTGTGTTTGTTTTCATTTGAGTGAAGAGAATTCCCTACAAGAACAGTGACAGTTATTTGACCGGTCAATTGACTGTCATTGTTGATGGGTATATCCATCAAAGTTTCTACCACATTCTTAAAGCCGAAATGAAAATGTTGATGGAAACTTTTGTGTACGTGTGATTTTGTATCTCCCTCGAACTTATTAGTTCGGTCGCCTATAAAACATATATCTGAGCTGCTCACTCTAGCGCTGTTCACTAATCAAAGATTATATGAGTATTAGAGACAGTTGATAGATATATCCATCACAGTTGACTAATCATACTTGATGGATATACCCATCACAGTTGACTAATCAAATATGATGGATATATCAGTCAAAGGTGATGGGTATACCTTTTATAATAAAAGACGATGTTATTAATGATTTTATGGTATATTTTTATTATTTTTATATATTTTTAATATCTAATTGAATAATAAATGAATGAAGTACAAACAATGAATGACTAAGAATGAGAGTGAATGAATAAGAATAATCGATTCAAAATGAATAAAGTAGTAACTGGGCAAAATAAAATACTTATTTACAATTTGTTTTTAATAAATTTTCTGCTTCATCCTATGGTGGCTTCGTTCAATTGTCTTTTCGCACATCTAAAATTTGAAAAGGAGATATATAAATATATTAATAATAATAAGTATATATGAATGTATATAAGTTACGAATTATTTAATCATTTATAGACAAAAATATGTACATACAACGCAGTCTTGTTGAACCACACAAGCTTCCCTATCGTATGCTTTTCCAACCTCTCATCCCAATTGTATATATCAAGCAGGTTATCCGTGAACATTGGGGGGCAGACACTGCTGACATCCTCTGACGCCTCTTTCAGTATATTTTCTGTGAAGAAGTATGTATAAATATCAAAATATCGAACCATAAATTTTAGTTTGTTGATATTGCTTGAGCAAAATCTGGGGTTCCCAATTTCGGCTCTAACTCTTGCACCGCTGTAATGGTCAGGAAAGGGAGCATGCTGCCGACTTCATTAATGATTTTGTCCTGAGTTTGGCCAGGCATGCCAGACAGAATCTTCCACTACTTTTTGATGGCTTTTAAATGCCTCATTTTTCATAATAAGTATCTTTGTTTTTTGGATCACATAAGTTTATTCTTTTCCACTGTTTATTTTTATTCCACGAAACTTATTAATGAAACTTTTGTCGTTGCACTTTGCCGAGGATTCACAAATTTTACTTTTTAAACGTCAACAAATTCAAGTTTCCATCAACACTGACAGTCGAATGACCGAAACTATTCTTGTAGGGTTGTTTCACTCTTGCAAATGGAACTCAGCATAAAATAGTTGCAAGTGTATCAGTGCAAAAATATTGTGTGTGTCTACAAGTTGTACTATACACGTAATATTTGATACACGACCGAAGTAGTGTCTGTAGATTTTGGTAAATGACATTAGATTTTGTATTAAATTCACTCGAAACCACACTGCCGGCAGTTGTATTGTCTTTATAATTCTAGGATGCCTACATTACACAAAATTTTTCGCTTTGACAACTGTTACATAGTCTTGTCTTTTGTAAACGCATGTTAAACCAAAAAGTCAAACTTGGAGAATTGTTATCCCACGTTCAAATCAAATTCGATTCTACCACGCTCAACTGTTTATCAAACAACACATGATTTAACTGCTATACACAATTTCATAGCGCTAATCGTTTGTATGTATAATGTTCGACAAATGATTTTTCGATGCTTTCAACACTGAGAACTGTGAACTTGTGGTATTTTTGCGCTTTCTAGCACTGTGCAAGTAAAAATCTGTAAACAACAAGAAATTCTGCTGCAGAAAAACTTGCTCGGGAAGTTTTGCTGGTCAAATTTAATTATTAATTGTTTGAATTTACAAAATAGTTTAAAAATTCGTTAGATTATGTGTTTGTGTTCTAATAATAAAAACAACTGGTATTCATCTGATGTTCCGCGGGCTCTAATTTAAGTGAACAATTCATTGAATAAAAAACAAAGTGGTCGTCTGCAGCGAAAAGAAAAAACTTCCCCTAACCAAAAGGACGAAAAAATTGATTTTTCCTTTATAGCAGTCTTAACATAGGAAGGAGCTCATAGCAAGAAATCTGACTATTTTGTGTGAAATCGGAGTAAAATAAAGGAATAATTTTGTAACTTTTCGAATAAAATGAGTAAGTTTAGTATCACCTGTATGCTAAGTGTTTAGATGCGGATCAGACTAATTAGTCTGTATGCGAATATCTTATTGGATTGGTTGGGGTGGTACGTGGGCGATATATTCGCATTCCTTTAATAGTAAAGGTATTTGCAGTTGCGGTTACGGCAGTATAATTAAATGACTTGAATTGAAGTCCGATACTGGTAAAAGCCTAATGACAAATTTCATGTTCCCAAATCTTATATTATGACGTCACTTGCCACCCTTTTGAAACTTTCCTACACATCCAGAAAGGCAGAGTGCACACTGCCATAATAATCAAGTGAAGTGTGTCGCCGCCGTCACGACTTGATTTATGACCACGATAATATACTTAGAGCACCTCGCTCACCTACATTCCCTGTCTACTCTTTCTCTGTGCTTGTTTGCCTTTTAGGTGAGGAAGAAAACGAAAAAATTATTTTGGATTTGTCCCGTAAACAGCTGAAAAAGGTGCCAAAACAAGAAGAGGCTCAAAATGTTCGTGTGTTGCTGCTGGACGAAAATGAACTGCAGAAAATTGATAATATCGATTCATATCTTAAAATAGAAAAGGTAAGCCAGATAACCAGCCAGCCAGCCAATGCGTCTCCTCCCATTTTGCATTGACTGCATCCGGTTTCTTTGTACGACATAATGTGTTTTTCTTTTCTTTACAATTTCTTATTGCAGTTATCTTTGAGTAAAAATCAATTGCTACGCATGTACGGCGTGTGTCGTTTGCACTGCTTGCGTGAATTGAATCTGTCGTTCAATGGCATTCTGTCCATAGAAGGTCTCAAGGAGTGTGTTCACCTGCGCTATTTGAATTTGGAGGGAAATAATGTCAAGACCATCGAACACTTGAATACAAACACAAAGTTGGAGTATTTGAATTTAGCCGAAAACAGTATTGGCAACATATCGGATATATCGTTTTTAAAAAGCCTTAAGGTATGCTATAAATTTCGACTTGCTTATATATAGTTATACTCAGTTATACTACTTCGCAATTGTATAAATGTCGCATAGTACAAACGACACTAAACAAGTTATACTACACCAGTCGTAATCCATTTCCATAAGCATGTATTTTTCGAGTTTTGCGCTTAAAATTCCTAATTATATGTAGCGCTCAAAAAGGAATACAAAATTATTGGTTATTTATTTAGGTTTACTAAGGACAACGTTTAGATGTCAGACTACTTCTAAGTGGTAGATACAACAAGAAAATAACCGCAATAGATCAACACCGTAGTGTTTGTGCCAAATTCTTTTGCTAAGATGTTAACTTTTACACAAAATATAGGATGAAATAAGAATGGATGTATGAAAACAAATGTATTTACAGCTGTGGTCGTTCATTTACCACACATTACGATTATAATAGATTGTAATAGGCGATGTTTACTGTGTGTTTTTTAAATAAAATCTTTAAGAACAAGTTTACTTCAACGAAGACAAATTTAAAGGTTTGTTTTATTAAGAGCTAATGCATTCAAAGAAGTAATTTTACTAGATGCTACAAACGGAATGCAAAATCATTAACATACAAATTCATTAATAATACGATTTACAAAATTAGAGCGTTTAATACAGATTGAAAAACAAAATATTTTGGCTTAATGCCGGATTTACACACCTGTCCAGATTTACATAATACCTGTTATTTATTAGACTACAAATAGTAGTACAATCAAAATCGTCCAAGCAGGCGACGACGTTAGAGACCTCTTAATTGTATGAATTTATGGCAAAGCAAGGTATAACAATGCAATTAATGATTTTATTTATTTATTTTATATGTTTACTTTATTTAATGTATCTATTTTATTTATTAATTTTATTCAAAAATATGTATTACAATGCAATTGATTCCCAATTAATAAAACTATAGCAATTGAAATGTACAAAATCATAAAATAAATAAAAATAAATGGTTTCCCATTACATCCCATGAAGGGACCGGGGAGAACTTCTCACAATCACTGAGCTGTGCGCTTTCCAGTTTTCACTCACTGATTGAGACCTACACTTTTACACCGATTGCGAACGGTATTTTGAGAAGCTTTTTCATGGCTATATACTCGATAGTGTCGCCGTCACTAAGCGAGGTGACCGTTGTCGAAAGAAATATTTAAGGTAGTTGGAGCAGGGATCGAACCCAGGATCTCCTGTACAAGAGGCGCGCACACTACCATTGCACCAAATCATACGGTTTTTAATAACATGTATCGGGTTTTTCAATAAGAGCGCTACAAAAGTTTTTTTAAATAAAACAAAACCGGTTTTAGATACCAATGAAATTCTTTATTCCTGTGAAAGTACGTTCGATGCCATTATGTATGGAACTCGATTTCTTTTGCATGGCCACCACGGGCACGCTTGCAGAAGTCCAGACGCTGAACCCAATTTTCGACGGTTTTCAAGCATAAATCGGCCGATACTGGTGCAATTTTACGTTCGATATTCGTACGAAGTTCATCAATCGTCGCTGGCTTGTTGGCATAGACCATAGACTTGACGTAGCCCCACAGGAAATAATCTAACGACGTCAAATGGCATGACCGAGGCGGCCAATCGACTGGGCCATTTCGTGAGATAACACGTTCACCAAACTTGGTTTCCAATAAATTGATTGTGGCATTCGCTGTGTGGCTTGTGGCGTCGTCCTGTTGGAACCACATGTCCTCCAAGTCCATATTATCCAATTGGGGCCAAAAATATTCGGTTATCATTGAACGGTAGCGATTCGCATTCACATAATGTGCAGGTCTTGATCATCACGGAAGAAGTACGGCCCAATGACGCCGCCGACCCATAAACCGCACCAAACCGTAATTTTTTTGGGATGCAATGATGACTCATGGATTACGTGTGGATTGCTGTCTGACCAAATGAAATTCAGAAATTGGACGTAGCGCTCTTAAAGTTGAGGCCACTGACTCCAAATTTCGGTAGTAAATTTTAATAATTTCGACTTGTTGTTGGCTCGTATATCTTTCCATGATGAAATCGCAAACCTTACTGAAGAGAAATGTCAAAAGAGCGGGGAAAAATATGGCGTCGTTTGCTGTCCCTATCGATTTACTTTTGTAGCGTCTCTGTTGAAAAACCATTTATATTGTGACTGCTAAAAATATAATATTAAATATACCAATTTATTTCGAAATATCTCGTTTATTTATAATAACACTGTGCAAGTCGAAAAAAACAGAAGTGAACTCAACGGGTTTACACTAGCTCGGATGCTACGAATCAAACTTCATCATTAGTTTTTTTTGCCCTATAATGATGGTTTTATAATAATTTTTTCTTCATAAATTTATTTATAACTGCGAAACTGTTGCATATCTTGGGAAATAGTATAGTTATAGATTAAAGAAGGTATTAGAATTATTAATTTTTCTAAATTTGTTTAAACAAAATGGGATGAGGCGTTCTCGAGTAATGGTGACATATGTATAAATTTGCCTCCAAACCAGTACAGAAATTTCAATCGGGTGAACCGACTTAAACATACCCTCACCCGAAGACATCCATTGCGACCGAGTTCTATTAAATATAGGCAAATGTGGCAATATTCAATAGCAGAGTCGCATTACGCTAAATATTATCCAATACCATATTTAATTACGATTCTAAGTGACTATGGGGAGTTTCATTAAGATCGCTTGTACTCTGCGAGAGTTATCGTGTCGATCAACCGGTCATCCTCCCATCTTTTGTGTGCATTTGAGTAAATATTGTCTAGTACCAAACTTTATAAAGATTGGTTCGGTTTTGCGGGAGTTATCTTGCCGAACAACCAGCCGGCCGATCGATTATGTATGGGAGGCACCAACATGGGCGTGGCAAAATCACCCTTGTCTTACTTTACTCGCGTTTGATAACATGAAGATTATTAACCAGTGTTTGAGTTAAAGCTAATTACATCTACCAGAAAATAGTTTTACTAGAACTATGATTTTGTACAAAATATGTCGATTTGTATGGGGGTACCAGAAGGGGCGTGGCCAGAATGCCCATTTTAACGCCCAATCTATAGTTTTACAAACAAAAGTCACTAACAAAACATTGTGATCGGGAAAGATTTACGGGAGTTAGTTATCTGGCCGAACAAGCTTTGTATGGGAGGTACCAAAATGCGCGTGGCAAAACCTTTTTATTGACTATATTACAAACTTATGAGGTCAGACGTCTTACACATATTAATTAAACAAACAAATTAAACAAATTTCAACATATTCTTCCAACTGGCTCTATCCCTTGCCTTTTCTCGCCAGTTGGTAACACCAAGGATACGGAGGGATTCTTCTGGCTGGTCTTTCCAGCAGAGTCTTGGTCGTCCTCTTTTCCTGCTTTCATCGGGTACGTTATCAAAAATCTTTCGCGCTGGCTCATCTTCATCCATTCTGATAACATGGCCTAGCCAACGCAATTGGCCCACTTTGATTCGTCTAGCTATGTCCACGTCAGAATAGAGATTATATAGCTCTGCGTTCCAGCGACGTCGGTACTCGACGTTTTCCCTAACAGGACCATATATTTTACGGAGAATTTTTCTCTCGAAAACTCCCAGGTGTTTTTCATCCGTTTGCGATATGACCCAAGTTTCGGAGCCATATGTCAAGACAGGTAAAATGAGAGTCTGATATAGCTGGACTTTTGTCCGTCGAGAGAGGGCTTTGTTCCTAAACTGCTTGCTGAGCCCAAAATAACATCTATTTGCAAGCACAATTCTCCTATCTATCTCCAGGCTGACGTTGTTGTCCTTGTTCACGGCGGATCCAAGGTAGACAAAATTCATCTACCACTTCAAAATTAAATCGGTTGTCAACGTTCAAGTGCGGACCAAGTCGAGAGGTTTCTCTAGTCGTTGACACCATCAATTTTGTCTTGCCCTCATTAACAGCAAGACCCACCTTCGCTGATTCCTTTTCGATTCTTGAAAATACTGCAGTAACCTCTGGCAAATTTCGCCCAATGATGTCTATGTCGTCAGCATACGCCAGCAACATATGGCTTTTCGTATTAATGGTCTTGTTCGTATTTACTGCAGCCTTTCTCATTATTATCTCCATTAAGATGTTGAACAGATTGCACGAAAGTGTGTCGCCTTGTCTAAGTCCTCGCTTGGTACAGAATGGTTCAGTGAGGTCTTTCCCCACTTTCACTGCTGATTTGGTGTTGGTCAGCGTCATTCTACAGAGGCGGATCAGTTTTGCCGGAATACCAAGTTCAGACATAGCTTCGTACAGTTTTCCCCATATGGGGCTATCGAAAGCAGCTTTGTAATCGACAAGAAGGTGGTATGTATCCATTTGCTTTTCATGGGTCTTTTCCAGGATCTGGCGTAGCGTTAATATTTGGTCAGTTGTGGACTTGCCTGGTCTAAAACCACACTGATAAGGTCCAATCAGGTTTTCAATAATTGGCTTTAGTCTTTCACATAATACGCTCGACAAGACCTTATACGCGATGGATAAAAGACTGATGCCGCGATAGTTGGAACAGACACACTGATCACCCTTTTTGAATACAGGACATAATACACTGAGACTCCAGTCGTCGGGCATAGATTCCCCCAGCCATATACCGCATATCAGTTGATGCATGTGGGCTATCAGTCCTTCGCCACCTGCCTTAAAAAGTTCAGCGGGTAGGCCATCCGCACCCGCGGCTTTATTATTCTTCAGGCGGGAGATCGCCGTTCTAATCTCGTCTTGGTTGGGGGGGGGGGGGGGGGGGGGTTACAATCTATACTATCTTCCACTATCATTACCTCCTGATCTTCAGTGGAAGAATCTGAGTGGAGTACTGAAAAGTGGTCTCTCCACATTTTGAGCAGACACTGCTTCTCAGTCACCAGATTTCCATTCTCAGTCACCCCATTATTAGGCCCGTCATTCGATCTTCCTACCCTCTGGAAAAACTTTCGGGATTCACCATTCATCCTGCACATTTCGGTTCTCTCACTCTAGTTGGTTTTCCTCCCTTCTCAGCTTCTTGTACCGCACACTAGCAGCACGCGTTGTAACTGACTGTTTCGTTGTCATACGTGCAGCGTCTTCTTCATCAGTTGCAATATGACCTTCTTCGTCGTACCATGGCTTATCCTTCTGCGGTTTTTGATAGCCAAGTTCAGTCAAAAAAAAGGTTTTAGAGGAAACATAATCTCGTACTAAATGTGTCGATTAGTATGGAAGGTACCAGAAGGGGCGTGGCCACAACACCCATTTTCAATCCCAAACTAACCATGGACAAATAATAGTCACTGACAAAATTTCTCTGTGACCGATAAATATTTACGGCAGTTAACGTGTTGACCAGCCAGCCAGACAGACAGACGGACATGGCTCAATCGTCTTAAAAAGTATTAAATGATATATGCCCCCATCCCTATGGGTGAGGGTAGAAATAAATCGCAGCCTCCGAGAAGAAATTAAAGAAAAATTCTGTTTGAAACCATCATTATAGGCCAAATAACTAATGATGCAGTTTGATTCGAACACACAAAAAAATATAGTGGTAATATTGCCTATACACAGAAAAAAAAAAAAATCAAATTCAATTAAAAAATTTGTTTATTTGATTAATTTTTTAATTGATTTTGGTGTAATCACGAAAATGATAATATTAATTAAAGGTATTTGTAAATTTGTCAAAAAAAAACTTCAATTAAAAAATTTGTAAATTTGATTAAAACATTTATTGAATTTTTTCTAAAATATTGATTAGTTAGTTAGTTAGTTAGTTCGAAAAGAGGGGCGTGGTGTTGAGTGTTCAGAAGGAGCACTCTAAACCTTCCCATGTCAGTAAAGACATACACTTAAGCCGCTAAGTTCGACCTGTTGTGCGCTCTAAGATTATCCTACTACTTCACTTCACTATGTCCCTTATAGGAATTCGGTGCTATTCACGAAATTCCTTAGTTTATTCCAGTCCATACCCATAAGTTTGGTCATGTCCGGTATCGTACTATCCGAAAGATATCTGGATCTAGCTTGTGTGAAGGCCGGGCAGTGGCATAAGAAGTGCTCCAACGTCTCATCGTCCTCCATGCATGCCCTGCACTCACTGTTCGCCACTAGTCCAATACGGTATAGGTGGGCTCGTAATCCCGAATGCCCCGTTAAGACTCCCATCATTTTGCCCATTTCGGCTTTTCCCAGTTTCAGCAAACCTTTTGTTCTCGATTCATCTGGGTCTCCCCATAGGATCTTTGTCATCCTGCCTACTGATTCCCGGTTCCACTGGGCTATATGTGCCGACTCCGCCCATTTATTTAACTCAGCCTTCGTCACCCCAAAGGGTTTCGCTCCATCTAGGCTTACCGTTTGGAGTTCCCTGGCTTTCTTTGCCAGGAGGTTCGCTTTCTCGTTGCCGAATACCCCGCTGTGCCCCGGCACCCAGATGATATTGAGTCTGCCGTGCATAGAGTAGTCGTTTATCACCTTCTTACAGTCAAGGACCGTTCTAGATTTTACCGTTTCTGATGATATTGCCTTTATTGCCATTTGGCTATCCGTGAATATATTTGCCTCGGCTGGGATTGTATTATCGCCGAGCCATTTGATACACTCCGTAATCGCCCGAACTTCCGCCTGAAAGTTCGTATTATGATCCGGGAGCCGTAGGTGGGATTCGGTTGCTGGATTTTCAATAAAGAATCCTAGACCCGTTTTTTCTCCTAGCTTTGAGCCATCCGTGTAGCAGTAAGTCCCATTTGGCATTGGTGTCAGGGTCCCATTCTGCCAGGCGTCTCTAGTTGGCGTTAGGGTCACGCAGTTCGCCTTAACCCTTATCTCGGGTATTCGGTCAGATTCACACGTATCCTGAGTGTACCCGACTAAGGCCCCATTTATCCGTTGGTGTTTTGACGTGAGATCCCTGTTGATCCATTCACCTGTAGCTTGTAGGCGTTTTGCCGCAAGGGCAGCCTCGTATTTGATTCTAATCTCGATTGGCTGGATACATAAAATAGTCTCCATGGCTCTTGTCGAGGTTGTCCTTATTGCACCGCTGATACCAATGCAGCACATTCTTTGAACCCTCTGCAGTGTTGCGATGTTACATTTCCTCTCAACTGCCGTCCACCATACTACAGAAGCATATGTTAGTACAGGCCTGATTACGCTTCTGTAGAGCCAGTGTGTCATAGTCGGTTTGAGGCCCCATTTGGACCCTATAGCCCTTCTGCATAGCGACCAGCATCTGTAGGCCTTATTAGCCCTTTCCTCTATGTGGTGCTTCCAATTCAGTTTCCGATCTAGGATTACTCCTAAGTATTTAACCTTATCGGATATTTTAATCGTCTTTCCCAAGAATCGTGGCTCTTCATAATCTGAGATTTTCGTCTTCCTTGTGAATAGACATATTTCCGTTTTGTCCGGGTTTACATTTAAGCCCCTTGGCTGTGCCCATTCATACGCTATACTCAGTGCCCTCTCGGCCTCTCTGCATAATTGGTTTGGGTTCTTTCCCTTAAGAAGTATTATAACGTCATCTGCGTAGCAGATTGGTTTAAGTCCCTCGTCGGTAAGTTTCCTTAGGAGACTGTGTATAGTGAGGACCCATAGGAGTGGTGATATAATCCCTCCCTGTGGGGTTCCACGTTGTACTCTGTCTCTAATATTTACATCATGGGAACCACAACTTATCCATCTATTCCTTAGCATATGGTTGATCCAGTCTTTTAATGCCCGGTCCACCATAAACTGGTCTAAGGATTGGATAAGTGTTTCGGTCCGGACATTATTGAACGCTCCCTCAATGTCTATGCATACAGCGAGTGTGTATAGTTTGTCATTGAGAGATTGCTCTATGTAGTAGGTTACCTCATGAAGTGCGGTGTCCACTGATCTGCCTTTGACATAGGCGTGTTGTCTAAACTTCAGCATATCGCTCGGTATTCCACTTTTTACCATGTCGTCCACTATTCTCTCCAAGGTTTTGAGTAGAAACGAGGTGAGGCTAATTGGTCTATAAGCCTTTGCCGTTGCATAGCTTGCTTTTCCAGGTTTGGGTATAAATACTACCCTGGCCTCTTGCCAGTTTCTCGGTGTGTAGGCGTATTTTAAGCATGCGGAAAAAATTCCTGCCAGATGGGTTGTTATTTGGTCAACCCCATGCTGTAGGATAGCCGGGAAAATACCATCCGGTCCCGCCGCTTTATATGGGGAGAAACTCTTTATAGCTTTTTGGACCATTTGGTCCGTAATGATTGGCGACTGATGTACCACATTCTCATCTTGTGACCACTCCCATGTGGGTTCCGCGTTCCCATTTGGAAAGTGTGTATCCATCAGGTGCCTAAGTGTTTGTTCCATTGTATCCATTCTCTTTCCCGTGTCATCTACTAGCGTTTCCGCCTGTACGTGGGTCTTAGAGAGGAATTTTTTCATCTTCGACATATCGTTGACGCTATCCACCTGTTCACTGAATAGTCTCCAGGAGTTGCGTCTCGCTTTTCTCAATATTGCGTTGTATTCACTGAGACTTCTCTTGTAGTCCTCCCAGTATACTGGTGATTTCTTACGCGTGGCCCTGTTGTAAAGTCTACGGACGTTCTTCCCTAGATTTCGTATTTCCCCTGTTACCCAGGGTTTTTCTTGGGCCGATTTTCTTTCCCGAAGTGGGCAGCTGTCCTCGAAAGACTTTACTAGTGCTTGCGTTGTCCTTGTCACTATGTCGTCTAGTTCGTCCCTGCTAGAGTATTCGAGTTGAGGGTGGACTAGTCGATTCTCAAGTAGGCTTCCGAACTTTGTCCAGTCTGTCTTGGTCCTATTTCGGAAGCATATCGGTTTCGGTGGTGGCCGTGTTATCCTGAATCTAATATATCTGTGATCCGAGAATGAGTGCTCATTTAAAACCCTCCATTCTTGAATTTCATCTATAAGGTGTTCAGAACATATTGTTATATCTAACACCTCCTCCCTAATCTTGTTGACAAAAGTTGCTTTGTTCCCAATATTCAGTGTGAAAAGGTCGTTAGTATTCAAATATTCTACTAGGGCATGCCCCCTACGGTTACAGTTAGTACTACCCCACGACGTGTGGTGAGAGTTAGAGTCACTACCTATTAATACTTCGTTACCTGTCTGTTTGGCCCTCTCTACCAGTCGCTGTAATTCCGACGAAGGTGGTGGTGTCGGCGAATCATATGGCAAGTATACTGATGCCAGGTATATATTCCCATCTCCCTGTTTCAGTACTGTTGCATCCGATGTTGACAACTCTGGGGAGAAGAGAAAACAAAGGTTTTTATGGCATAAGATACATGTTCTCGGACGGGAATCCGTCTTCGTATAGAATAGTTGGTAATTAATATGATTTAATCCAATAACCTTGTCTTTAGTGGTCCAAGGTTCTTGTATTAAAGCAATGTGTATTTTACCTTTATTAATTTTATCCAACAGAGCGTGGGTTGCCGTCTCGCTCCGGTGGAGGTTAATCTGGATGACCTCTAACATTGGTCCTCCAGTAACCGGTCTTCTTGGGAGTTTGTGATGCCTTCGGCCACTTCCTCCTTCTTAGTTAGCGGTGTCTGCTCCGCCGAGCCTCCACTCGCTTCGTCATGCTTCGCATCCTCCGGCTGTGTTCCTCCGGTCGTCATGCCGATTGGCACTTTGCCAACTTTGATGTAGACAGCTTTGGTCACAAAGAACACCATACCTTTAGTCTTGGAAAGACCAGCCATGGATGCCGGGTCTATTCCGATCACAAGGAGTGTGCCCTCCTGCCCCTCCTCCCTGTGGAAAACGACCCATTTGTCCACGGATAGTCCTGCGTTTTGCTTGCCAATGACTTTAAGTATGGCGTCCGATGCAAACTTGCTGCCCCATCCTTTAATATATACAGTAGCCTTCGTCAGCCTTGGGATGTCCTTCTTCCTTACGAGGGCTAGCTTACCGCCTTCCCAGGGGGCAGAGATTTCATCCACCAGCTTCTTTAAAGTCTCCGCACAGCGTTGTGAGGCCAGCTGTAAAGTGAGTACCTCCCCTTTGAAGCCGCTACTGACAACTTCTATGGGAGGTCCACTTTCGGCCTTCATTATGTGGTCCATTACCTTCGTGTTGACGAGGTCCTCCACGATTTGGTGTTGGTTATCCGGTATTGAGCCAGTTGGGTTACCGCTGTCAATTACTGCATAGCAGAGATCGTCCAGTTGTTGCCTTCTCGCTACCTTTGCGTAGGATGGCGGTTCCTTGCCCGTGTTCGCATTCAGCTTCCTCTTCCGAGTTGGATAGGGTTCGTGTTTACGCGCCCTTTCCTTGTCGGTTGATTTGGCTGATGTGCTCGTCTTTCCGGTAATCGCATCGGCTTTGCTCCTATTGTCCCTGGAGCTCTGTTGCATCCCCTGGGTAATATGGGGTTTGGGCGTCTCCGAATTACCAGATGACGGGGAACACTTTTTCCTCTTTGCCATTAATTTGACAGTGTTCTGTTCTTCCGGTGATCGGTTTCTCTTCTCAGCCTCTGTTGAGGTCGAGGGAGGCACCGACAGGTCCTTAGGAACATCCTGTTTTTCGGCTTGTTTGGCTGAACGGTTCCTCTTTGCAATCTTCCTGCGTTGAGCCCCCGAGAGTCGTTTCTTTTGTGTTGATAGCTTCGCTATGCTCTCGCTTACTTCATCGACCATTCTATTTACCTCGTCATTTTTTGGAGTTGCTAAAATGGTAATGTTGTTATCATTATTATCACTTTGGGAATCAGAGTTGGAGTCACCACCTGTTATTGAAGGCTGAGGGCTTATGCAGCCCCGCTTGGTTTCGTCCGCGTCATCATCCTTGTTTTGGTTGCCATTGGCTTTTTGTGTGCTTGCCACAGACTCTACTACAGGGGTCAAGACACCACCCCCTGTAGAACCATGAGTATGATGAACCCGACTCTGCGTTTTCATCATCATCGAAGCGATCTCATGGTGTTGTTTCACAATGCTATCGTGGATTAGCCTGTGTTCCGTTTCAAATGTCGTATTAGTATCGTTTCGTGTATCAGTTTCGTTTGCAGTGTTGTTATCATTGTTTTGTTTTCCTGTTTTTAGTTTTTTCATTAGTTCTTTTTTGTTCATGTTAGTCCCACGAGTATGCCAGTAAATATAATACAGTCCACCCCAGTGACGGCGTGAGTTGGACCGGGCGACATATTTCATTACTACCGACCCGTGCCCTGGCGTCGGAGGGAGCTGTTAGGAACCAGTTTGTTTAAACACTAACTGGCCATTCTAGGTCCTCGGCACTGCTTCCAACCACCTTGACCTTAAAAGTGTTTTTGCATTCAACGTTGGATATTCTAATGGCGCCAAAATCGCAAGGATCGCCATGTCGCCATATTGATTAAGTATGTAATCAAGTTAATTAAAAAAAATTATTATTTTTTTCGCGATTTTTGATTAAATTTTGAATTGAATCAATTAAACCGTTATTGCTTTTTTCAGCATGAAACCCCCACCCCCTTCGACGATGGTAAAAAAACTAAAATGTTCTATATATAAAGCGACACATGTACTTATATCTATAAAAAATTAAATTTTTTAGAATATGGATTCATAATCGGAACCAATGTCCGGTGTTCTTAAACGAGAACAGTTATTCATGGAATGTAATTCAACAATAAATTCCATCGCGTTGTCACAAATTATTTTTATTTTTGTTTTTATAATTGAAAGAAGGAAACTGCTCTGGTGGTTCTGGAGAAACATTTAATGTATCTGCTCCTTCCGCAGCAACAGTCACTCCATTGTCGCATTCCATCTCTTCTGCATATTCATAGCTTTGCTGGAGAAATGTATTGCTTTTATCCAATTTAGGGCAGTCTTGTCTTACGCGTTCAAAATGTCTTTTTACGTAAAATTTTTGAAAACAGTTTTCGCGTAAACAATTGTGTGTGGCATAAGGTGGCAAATTGTCTCTTTTCAAGTGCATACAAATGTTTGGGGACAGCCACGTTTTCCATTGCAAACAAAACACTCAATGCAAGCACTCATTTCCAATCAAATTTATTCAACAACTCTGGCCCATTAAACAGAATTACAAAAAACGCAGTTTTAATCTTACAATCAACAATAAACGAATTACAAATAACAACAGTGTTGTATATCAAAGACTACAGCCGTACGAAAAGTGACGACGACGGCTGGTGACTCAGCCGCCATATATGTATATTGCCTCCCAACGGCGGTGTAAAATTCAACTTTCTCTAAAATACAACAATACAATACACAACAAAAAAAGGAAAACAAAAATTGTTTATATTAAGGTTTGTTAAGAACGTATCATTCATATTTATATTAATTTAGAAAGATTAACAGCAAAAATTCGATAATGCTCTCAAAAATTAAACATTTTTAGCGCCGTAGATTTGCGCCTTGCCAACTCCAAGTTTTGTTGTAACTCAAAAAATAAATTGTAAATATGATTAAAAATTTAAATGATTCAATAAATTTTTAATTAAATTTTTTGGAAAAATTCAATTATATTTTTAATTGAAATTTACAGACCAATATTTTTTCTGTGTAGACATTGTATAATATCAGCCATTGTCATGGGTAACATAGAGTTTGCTTTGTTTCGTGTATAATTTTACAAATTTTCATTGGTAATTTTTATGTTTGAAAAATTGCCTACAATTATTGTTGATTTGGCTAGGATAGACCGCCAATTTAGCTATTTCTAAAAAGTAGATTTACCCATGAATTTCTGTTGGAACAGCAATGAGTATTTGTAAAATTCGCGTTCTTCGTTCGTTAATTTACCCATTAATTTTTGTACAATCTACACTAAGAAATTTACTAAATTACATTATGTAAATTTATGTAATTATATGTTTTCTTAAAAATTAATTATTTTTTTAAGTGATTAATTTATTTATCTGTTATAAATTAAATCTAAAATATAAATAAGCAATACAGCAAACAAAGTGTTCCATAATACTGATGTTTGTAAAGCGAAAGAATATTAAATAAATCTACGTCTCCACTGATTGTGATTATAATTATGTATCCAAGAATACATGATTTTTGACCAAATATAGCTGTTTTTGTTTTTGGCACATCATAACCAGCATCAATCACAGTTATTCTTACTCTTGAAGATACTTTAACTACAGAGTATTTGCCGAACTCTTCGAGCAATCAATGTGCCAATATACGGGATATTGTGAATTTAGCAACTGTAAAATAATAAAACAAAGAATAGTTTAACTTGGTATTTTCATACAGTTCCTGTTTCCTGTGAACTTACTCATAGCTGTATTCTTGTTTTCCAAGGTACACTTTGGCAATTCGAGACCACAGCATTCTCAGTTTCCTCTTCATTGTCTGGACCAGTTTTGATTTCACATCGCATCTTCCTGATAGTTTATCATCCTGAGAATTAATTAAACCGGCTTAAGAAATGCATTTCATTTGTATATAATTAAAAGAAAAGAACCGAATTCGGTGGAATAACCTTTCTCTACATCACAGATTTGCTATCATACTATACTATTATTATCTCTCACTTACCAGGTCTATCTGATAATTTATCTTGTTAGAAATTCAGCTGATAAATATTTTTGCAGTCCCTCGGGCAATCTTCACTCTTAACGCCCCCACTATTATTTCATTTGTTTGGGCGCAGATTTCATTTATTTTGACTCACAATTAAATTAAATTTTTTTTGACAACTTTAAATGAAAAACTTACATACCAACATTTTCGAATTTTTACCTATATTCTTTTGTATTATTTACTATTCCAATAGGCAAAATTTGAGTGTTCAAAACAACAACTGGCATGGGTGATATATGATATTTTTTTATATTCCATACAAAATTTAAACATCTATGTCGGCAAAGGTAATAAAAACTCTATTATTTTTTTGTGTGTAGAACCCGAATTAGTGTAAATTCGTTGAGTCCGCATATGTTTTCCCAATTTTTTTCAAAAACTTGCACAGTGTAATTAAAGAAATTCAAATTTTCAAAACACAAAAGTATACACGCCCTATAAAAAATTTTGATTTAAAGTAAAATAATTTACGACTAGCATTTCCTGGGGCCTCCTTTGGTCTCTCAAACAGCGTTTAATCTGGTTTTCATCAAATACACAAGATTTTTTTGTAGTTTGACTAGAAATGTCCCATTCTTTAGTAACAGAATTTTTCAAGTCCTGTCGGTTTTTTTATTGTAGTTTTTCGAACTCTGCGGTAAAATTCGTCCAATAAATTTTCAATGGGGTTTAAGTCAGGCTACTGGCGAGAAGAAGGAAACTGTTTTGGAACGTGACATACCAGCCACTCTTTGGGTCATTATCTTGTTGGAAGTACCAGCTTTCAGAAGACTCATTTTGCTTACTGACTGCTTTAAATTGTACTTAAGCAAGTTCAAATATGTGCAATGATTCATAGCTATTTCAATAAAAACTAAATTACCAATCCCAGCCGCCGACATACAGTCCCATACCATAACTGAGCCACCTCCGTGCTTCACTGTGGCTATCAAGTTTTTGGGTTGAAGCTCTTCGTTCATGTTACTGCCGGTGTCCATGACATCAAAATATGTTAGCTTGTTTTCATCCCTAAAGACTATCTTTTTCCAAAAGTCTTCATCGTCATTTAAATATTTTTAGCAAACTCAAGCCGTTTGAATTTGTTTACACCCGGCACCCGGGTATGAAATCCAACGCTCCTTAGTACACTGCATACGTTTTCTAGAGGGACACTTGCTATCGAAGCTTGTTTTCTGGGGTTTGTTAATTTAGTTCAGTATGTGTCGTTTTACTCGTTCATTAATTTTAGCTGGACGTCCACTTCTGGTTTTATTGTTTATATTTTTATTGTTTTTAAACATTTTCCACTTTTATTTATGCCGAACAATAAGTTTTCTTATATCTAAACCAATTTCTTTATTTTTTGGACTAATTGGTCCCAAAAACTAAATGCGACCAATTACAAACATTTTGTATATTAAGAATTATGCAGTATCTGTATACATATAAAATTCTCGTGTCACAATGTTTGGTATATATGTTGTTAACATGGGACTGTCCGTGGAGGTGGAAAGTTTCTGATTGCCATTCACTTGGGAGTGGCCAGAAATGATTCCTTCATTGGGCAATCCAAGCAGCTCACTACTTCCACGCAGTATGTCCTGGGCAATGGCTTTTCGGAGACCTCCGTTAGCTTGCTAGTGTGAGAAGGCGAAACAAATGAGCATCAAATCAGGTTTAGTAGGTGACTGATGTCACTGAAGCTCATCAAACAATCGGGCATATTCTTTTGTCCTTAGAAGGCGGATGAGCCAAACATACGGGCCAACGGCGGATAGAAACTAAAAGAAGAAAATCCAGGTTCAACATATCGCATCCTGGTCAGTGTCTGATCCATAATGGGCGGCTGCAATCAAATATCCTGGCAGTAGGTAAAATGCAAAAACCCGGTGGACTGGGTTTGCCTCCCGCCACCGTTCATAATGGCAGTGAAAATACAAAAACGAAACAGAAAACATAAACAACCCCTATTTGTTGACGACCCCCGCAAACGTTATAAGGACCACGATTTAGGGATATGCACTTGGAATGTAAGAACTCTATATAGATCCGGTGCAAGTATCCAACTGGCAGATGTCCTCGAAAGTTATAAGGCTGACATTACCGCTATCCAGGAAATGCGATAGACAGGACATGGCTGCACAAGATAGAGAAACTGCGATATATACTACAGTTGCCATGAGAAAAAACATGAATTTGGTTGCGGATTTGTAGTTGGCAAAAGACTGCGACATCTAGTCTCTAGGTTCAATCCTGTGAGTGAACGTATAGCCACAATCCGCATAAAAGCGAAATATTTTTATATTTCCGTAATTTGTGTGCATGCCCCGACAGAAGAGAAAGATGATGATTCCAAAGACATATTCTATGAGCTCCTAGAGGAAACGTATGACCGCTGCCCTGGCCATGACATTAAGATTGTACTAGGAGATTTTAATGCCAAAGTAGGAAGGGAGAATGTGTTTAATCCAACTATTGGAAATTTCAGTCTACATGCTGACAGTTCCGACAACGGTATGAGACTGATTGACTTTGCCGCGGCAAAAAACATGGTCATTAGTGGTACAAGATTCCAGCATAAAGACATCCACAAGGCTACTTGGGTATCCCCTGATCAAAGAACTAAGAACCAAATTGATCACGTGGTAATTGATGGAAGGCACTCATCCAGTGTAATGGACGACGAGTGATCAGAGGAGCTAACATCGATTCTGATCACTACCTGGTAGCAGCAAAGGTTCGCACAAGATTAAGTAGAGCGAAAATCGTACGTAACCAGACGCAGAGGAAGCTGGACATCGGAAAGCTGCAATTACCAGAGGTAGCCACAGCCTACTCAAGGAAGCTCTCGCAACTTTTGGCACAGAACCCACTACCTCCCGATGACGATCCTGATGCGCAGTGGAAACCCATTTCCGACTCTATAAAAACTGCCGCAACAACCGTACTTGGTTTCGAAAAACCGCTTCGCAATAAACCATGATACGATGAAGAGTGTCGCATAGCAAATGACGAAAAGAACGCTGCACGCATGGTAATGCTTCAGTCAATTGCAACGCGAACTGCAACTGAGCGGTATTGGGAGAAGGGAAAGGAGGTAAACCGTCTCTTTAGGCGTAAGAAACGGCAGTGGAGAAAGCGCGAGAGTGAGAAAATTGAGACATACAGAAGGAAGAACGAAGCCCGAAAATTCTACCAAAAAGTTAAAAACGGAACTAATGGACATGGCCCCCCTTCTGTAAAGACAAGGACGGAAATCTCGTCGCAGATGTGCAGAGCATGTTGGGAATATGGAGAGAGCATTTCTCCGCGCTACTAGTACCGTCGGTGACCGTCGGTGGTGCAATGGGTAGTGTGCGCGCCTCTTGTACAGGAGATCCTGGGTTCGATCCCTGCTCCCAACCACCTTCAAATTTCTTTCGACGACGGTCACCTCGCTTAGTGACGGCGACACTATCGAGTATACAGCCATGAAAAAGCTTCTCAAAATACCGTTCGGAATCGGTGTAAAACTGTAGGTCCCAATCAGTGAGTGAAAACTGGAAAGCGCACAGCTTAGTGATTGTGAGAAGTTCTCCCCGGTCCCTTCATGGGATGTAATGGGAAACCATTTATTTTTTTTAGTACCTGAGATATCCGATGACGATGGGACAATCGATCACAATATGGACGACGACGTCGATTGCCCCCCTCCTAACCAAGACGAGGTCAGAACAGCTATTGCCCGGCTTAAGAACAACAAAGCCGCAGGAGCCGATGGATAACCGGCGGAGCTGTTTAAGGCTGGCGGCGATGAGCTGATAAGGTGCATGCATCAACTCATTAGCAAAATTTGGTTAGATGAATGCATGCCCGGCGATTGGAGTCTCAGTGTACTATGTCCCATAATTAAAAAAGGTGACCCGAGTATCTGTGCCAACTACCGTGGAATAAGCATTTTATCCATAGCATAGAAGGTTCTATCAAGTATAATGTGCGAAAGACTAAAACCAATTATCGCTGACCTGATTGGACCATATCAGTGTGGCTTTAGGCCTGGAAAATCGACAACTGACCAGATTTTCACGCTACGCCAAATCCTGGAGAAGACACACGAAAAACAAATCGACACCTATCATCTATTTATCGATTATAAAGCGGCCTTCGATAGTCCGATACGGGAGAAACTCTATGAAGCAATGTCTGAGCTTGGTATTCCTGCAAAACTCACGCCTTTGCAGGATGACCTTGACGAACACCAAATCCGCAGTGAAAGGTGGTAAGAATCTTACCGAACCTTTCGAAACTAAGCGAGGCCTCAGACAAGGTGACACCCTATCGTGCGATCTCTTTAACATCTTAATGGAGATCATTATGAGAAAAGCTGCTGTCAACATGAATAAAACCATCAGCAGCAAAAGTCACATGCTGCTCGCGTATGCTGATGATGTAGATATCATTGGGCGCACAATTAGAGAAGTTACTGCGGTTTTTTCGAGAATTGAGAAGGAGTCAGCAAAAGTGGGTCTGACGGTAAATGAGGACAAGACAAAATTAATGGTTCAACGAACAGGGCCTCCACGCGATTAGACCAAAGCGTGAACGTTGATAACCGTTATAACTTCGAGGTAGTGGACGAATTTATATACCTCGGATCTGCCGTGAACAAAAACAACAACGTCAGCCTTGAGATCAAGCGGAGAATTGTGCTTGCGAATAAATGTTATTTTGGGCTAAGCAAGCACTTTAGAGATAAAGCCCTCTCTCGAGTAACAAAAGTCCAGCTGTACCAGACTCTCATTCAACCTGTCTTGCTTTATGGCGCAGAATCCTGGGTACTATCGCAAGCAGACGAAACATCTGTAGGAGTCTTCGAGAGAAAAATACTCCGAAAAATTTATGGCCCTATATTGCACAACGGCGAGCATCGGCGACGCATGAATCATGAGCTGTATGAGCTTTATCCTGACATTGACATAGTTAAGCGGATCAACATAACGCGATTGCGCTGGCTAGGCCATGTCAGTAGAATGGATGAAGATGAACCAGCGCGAAGGGTTTTCGAAACCGAACTCGAAGGAAGACGAAAAATAGGAAGACCAAGACTCCGCTAGAGGGATCAGGTTGACGAATCCCTGCGTACACTTGGTATTGCCAACTGGAGAGATAAAGCAAAAGATCGAACTGGTTGGCGAAATATGTTATCTTAGTTTTGTAAGGTCCCTGACCCCCCGGGGTTGTCCGAGACCGGATAAGTAAGTAAGTAAGTTGTTAATACATTATGAATTATAACCAGAGTGGTAGTGGGATGTACCAGGCCCCTTTTAAAATAAACCGTTATAGCAGTCATAATAATAGTTTGATCGTCCTGAAAATTTCACAGTATGTTACAGTTGGCCTACAAATACGAACAGGCTATTTGGAAGTAAGTTGGGAAAAAGGGCCGAGGTGCTGCCCACACGCGTCAATATTTGAACAAATTATAAACCAGACACTTGACAACATATTTCAATGTATCTCAAAAAATATATGGCCGATTCGATTTAAATCATATTTTTTAAAGTTCAATGCTTCTAACTTTAAAAAAAATTTAATCATATCGGCCATATATCTTTTGAGATACATTGAAATATGTTCACAACTGCCAGGTGTACGGACAATTGTTTGATACTGTTACGAATAAGTAAAAGCTTTTGCTTGCTGTTAATGATTATACTAACAGTATGTAAATAACAGGCGGTTAATGCTGCGCCTGAAAGTGTGCATTGTAACAACGTACCAGCTCGCTAAACCAGTAGCATGAATTCACCTCAGTAAAGATAATTCTCCTGTGTTCGAGATTGTTCTACAAAGATAAGCAACAACAACAACATCTAGAAGGTTCTTGAATTCGCTAGATAGGTTTCAGTTTGTGATTAAACCCCGTAAAGTAAGCAACGCGAATTGATAGTAAATACAAGACTTGTTAAGTGTTATAAATAAAGTAAACTGTTGTACTATATAAGTAAAATAAAAGGAAGTGGAACCGTTGTAATTATCGTAATTTAAAACGAACCTTGTTTTATTATTGGGAATCAAACAACGCAAAAAGGACGAATAAGGAAATTCGTAACAATACAGTGTAGGAATGTGAGGTTCGGTACATATACTACTAATATGATGCAAATCCTTTTTGGGAAAACCAATAAAAATTCGGCTATTAAAAAGGTCAGACTATGACGCTAAGAAAGTGACCACAGGTACGAATGAATATGAATATCATTGAGGTCAGTTTCGAGAGCATCCTAAATATCGTAATCCCAATAATGAATTTTTTTAAAAAAATTCAGAATGATCTTATAGAGGCTACTATAATCACTACAAATTATAAACGAACGAACCCATGATACCTACAGACATGCCCATCGATTTCAAAAGATTCCAGTTTCCGATTCTGTTGCCATTTGCGATGACCATTAATAAAGCGCAAGGGCAGTCGCTTAACTTTGACAAATCCGTGTTTTCCCACGGACAACATATGTTGCATGTTCACGTGTAGGTAAACCTTCCGACTAATGTACATTTGCACCAGATGGTAAAACTAGACATATTGTATATCCTAGAGCACTTGAATAAATAGAAAAAAATAACAAAATTCATTAAAATTACAATTCAGGTGTAGCGAAGCGCAACGGGCACAGCTATTATAGTATAATGAGAAGCTTTTTAGACAAATCAGCACACGATCGAAATCTAAACAAATACTTCTAACAAATAGTTATTTTACATTCTACAGGTTTATTTGCCCATTGTCAAATACTTTGAAGGCAAAACAAAGTTTGCCGGGTCCAGCTATACTTATATATGTATAGATAGATATATAGATAGATATTGATTACAGGCGCTCCTCCTAAAAAACTTCCCATTAAACAAGAATTTTCCCTCCATATGTTAGTCTAGACACAAACCAAAGCAGAAGTACCCAATATAGTTGATAATACTGGGATGTAATAAAGTTGATAAAAAAAAAGTTGTTTAATTTTTTTCATTTAGCCCATAATTTCGGTCCAAAAAAACATCGAAAAATATCTACGCATTTCCGTTTTATGCACACTTTTGTGATGATGTGTTTTCCTATATAAAATGTGTGAATTCATTTGTGGACATGACATCATTGAATACTTTTTGTCGGCAGGGCGAAGTCTGCTGGGTCAGCTAGTAATTATTGTAAAACAAAATTATGCGTTTGTATAAAATCATTATTCTAAGGGGTACGTATGTATACTCTTCTGCGCCACTGTACATAGGTGGCTCCCCGGCCACAATTACATAAAAACACACATATACACTTCCCCCGCCGTGAGTAATGACCTTGCCACGATGTGGGGCATTAAGCGTGGCCTAGGCTGCTTGAACTAAAGGTTACTACTGGAGAGCTCATATAATTAAGTCACCAAAAATGGAATTTGGAAAAAGAGACCAAAATAATCAACACTGTTTTACACATACCGTTATATGTACTCGTTATTTATTTATTTCGAATATACTTTATAAATAAATTTATAATATTTGGCTAATGTATGAGAAATTCATACTACAAGCTTACAAGTCATGAACATTTTTCTAATTGAAAAATGGTTAGTTTTTGTTGCAAATAATAGACAATTCAGTTCAACACACACTCACTGGCATGACTGGCATTTTCGAACTCCGTGACAAGTTCATCATCAGATGCCTAACTACTGTGCGTGAATTCAGTGATGTTGATACTTAGGGATCTTCGATCGATACTAATTCGCACATGTGAATTGCAGAATTGAGTTTGTATATATACGATTGATGATCAACCGATGGTATCAATTCAGGCACAGTAGTTAGGCATCTGATGATGAACTTGTCACGGAGTTCGAAACTAGTCATGCCAGTGAGTGGGTGTTGAACTGAATTGTCTATTATTTCCATTTTTGTTATTTCTATACTTGTAAGTTTGTATTATGAATTTCTCATACATTAACCAAAAACTAACAAAAATCGGTCAATAAAATTCAAATTCAAATAAATAAATTTATAATGTATAATTTAAAAGGCGCTGGATAGCATAGATCATATGCGCCTGTTAACACACAAGAAACGTTTATAATTAGAATATTAGTGTTAGAAAATTTTTACAGGGAGTGGATTCAATATGATGCAACTAATTTAATGATGTAATTAATAAGTACAGTGAAATTATAGGATAGATTTGAAAAAAAAGAAAAAACATAATATGGAAAAGAAACGGAAAAACGGAAAAATGGAATTCGTTATTTTGTAAGAAATTAGAAAATATATATTGGGTTGTCTTCGATCTGGATGTCATTCTTTGTCCGAAATTCGCTCTTACTTGCTCATATAATTAAGTCATTGGGATTGAAAACTTAATATAAATATTTTTTAAGTGGTTTAATAACAACAACATTAATTTCTGTGATTTTTTTATAAGTAATGGATCGTGCTAAACATTGTTCAAACGAGGAACGCGATCTCATAAAAAAATTAATTTCCGAGGGCAAAACTTATTCTCAAATTAGAGAAATGTTAAGTTGTTCGAATAAAATGGTTCGAAATGCGTTAACCTACAAATACAAAGCTGAAACACGTGGTTATAAAACGTCCACGTCGCCACTTACGGTCAATAGAATAGTGCGGCAGTTCAAAAAATACAGCAGACAGTTGTCCGAGGCCTTCGGCCACGGACTGTCCCTGCAGGCTGTGTCAGAGACACGGCCATTAAGTTTAACGTAGAATACGCCATCCGATAAGACAGAAAACATATATAACAATAAATGATAAATAACATAAGCAAATGAATTTATTTATTTGATAGTTACTTTTGATAATATACATAAGGATAAATATGTTTTTAAATTAAAAGTGTAAGGATAAATGATAAATAACAGACGCAAATCAATTTGATTTATATTTTTTATAATTATATATCCATGTTAAATTCAAATTCACATTTAACATTTTGTTTCACTTAAATACATAAGTAAATATACGAAATTTCAATATTTCATCAATCAAAACAACAGCCGAAGGTTTGTGTCCACACTGAAACAGCAAAATAGTTTGTGTTCACGCTACAAACTCAAACACTCAACCAAACACCACACATATGTTTGAGTGTATGTGTTTAAACAATTTTCATTTGAGAAATTTAAATATTAGGATGATATTAACCAATATGAAATGTATATCAAACGAAAGATAACATCTTCATTTACCTACAAAAAAATTTTTAAAAAAAGTTATCTCGCCGTTTCCTCATAATCAATGAAATAAAGATTACAACAATAACAATCTGACATGACTCCCTATACCGTAAGGTAAGACGTATTCTACGCCAAAAATATCCCTTTATGTCGGCAGCAGAAGTAAAACACAATTGAAATTGACAGTAAGCGTTGAAACCATATGCCGTAGGTTAAGGGAACATAACCTAAAAGCTCACAGCCCAAGAAAAGTGCCGCTTTTGATAAAGAGGCATGTGACTAAAAGGTTGCAATTTACAAAAAGTCATCTAAACTGGCCAATTGAAAAGTGGCGAAATATTCTTTGGACAGATGAATCCAAAATTGTTTTATACGGTGAAAAGGGATCTCGATCGCACGTTCGGAGGCCACCAAACCACCAAAGGCCCCAGTTATCCGTTGGTGTTTTGACGTAAGATCCCTGTTGATCCATCCACCTGTAGCTTGTAGGCGTTTTGCCGCAAGGGCAGCCTCGTATTTGATTCTAATCTCGATTGGCCGGATACCTAAAATAGTCTCCATGGCTCTTGTCGAGGTTGTCCTTATTGCACCGCTGATACACATTCTCTGAACCCTCTGCAGTATTGCGATGTTATATTTCCTCTCAACTGCCGTCCACCATACTACAGAAGCATATGTTAGATTACGCTTCTGTAAAGCCAGTGTGTCATAGTCGGTTTGAGGCCCCATTTGGACCCTATAGCCCTTCTGCACAGCGACCAGCATCTGTAGGCCTTCTTAGCCCGTTCCTCTATGTGGTGCTTCCAATTCAGTTTCCGATCTAAGATTACTTCTAAGTATTTAATCTTATCGGATATTTTAATCGTCTTTCCCAAGAATCGTGGCTCTTCATAATCTGAGATTTTCGTCTTCCTTGTGAATAGACATATTTCCGTTTTGTCCGGGTTTACATTTAAGCCCCTTGGCTGTGCCCATTCATACGCTATACTCAGTGCCCTCTCGGCCTCTCTGCATAATTGGATTGGGTTCTTTCTATTAAGACGTACTATAACGTCATCTGCGTAGCAGATTGTTTTAAGTCCTTCATCGGTAAGTTTCCTTAGGAGACTGTGTATTGTGAGGACCCATAGGAGTGGTGATATAATCCCTCCCTGTGGAGTTCCACGTTGTACTCTGTCTCTAATATTTACATCATGGGAACCACAGTTTACCCATCTATTCCTTAGCATATGGTTGATCCAGTCTTTTAATGCCCGGTCCACCATAAACTGGTCTAAGGATTGGATAAGTGTTTCGGTCCGGACATTATTGAACGCTCCATCAATATCTTTGAGAGATTGATTGATTGATTTGTCATTGAGAGATTGATCTATGTAGTAGGTTACCTCATGAAGTGCGGTATCCACTGACATAGGCGTGTTGTCTAAACTTCAGCATATCGCTCGGTATTCCACTTTTTACCATGTCGTCCACTATTCTCTCCTGGGTTTTGAGTAGAAACGAGGTGAGGCTAATTGGTCTATAAGCCTTTGCCGTTGCATAGCTTGCTTTTCCAGGTTTGGGTATGAATGCCAGATGGGTTGTTATTTGGTCAACCCCATGCTGTAGGATAGCCGGGAAAATACCATCCGGTCCCACCGCTTTATATGGGGAGAAGCTCTTTATAGCTTTTTCGACCATTTGGTCCGTAATGATTGGCGACTGATGTACTACATTCTCACATTGTGACCATTCCCCTGTGGGTTCGGCGTTCCCATTTGGAAAGTGTGTATCCATCAGATGCCTAAGCGTTTGTTCCATTGTATCCATTCTCTTTCCCGTGTCATCTACTAGCGTTTCCGCCTGTACGTGGGTCTTAGCGAGGAATTTTTTCATCTTCGACATGTCGTTGACGCTATCCACCTGTTCAATGAATAGTCTCCAGGAGTTGCGTCTCGCTTTTCTCAATATTGCGTTGTATTCACTGAGACTCCTCTTGTAGTCCTCCCAGTATACTGGTGATTTCTTACGCGTGGCCCTGTTGTAAAGTCTACGGACGTTCATCCCTAGATTTCGTATTTCTCCTGTAACCCAGGGTTTTTCTTGGGCTGTCCTCGAAAGACTTTACTAGTGCTTGCGTTGTCTTTGTCACTATGTCGTCTAGTTCGTCCCTGCTAGAGTATTCGAGCTGAGGGTGATCTAGTCGATTCCTAAGCAGGCTTCCGAACTTTGTCCAGTCTGTCTTGGTCCTATTTCGGAAACATATCGGTTTCGGTGGTGGCCGTGTTATCCTGAATCTAATGTATCTGTGATCCGAGAATGAGTGCTCATTTGAAACCCTCTTTGGCCCTCTCTACCAGTCGCTGTAATTCCGACGAAGGTGGTGGTGTCGGCGAATCATATGGCAAGTATACTGATGCCAGGTGTATATTCCCATCTCTCTGTTTCAGTACTGTTGCATCCGATGTTGACAACTCTGGGGAGAAGAGAAAACAAAGGTTTTTATGGCATAAGATACATGTTCTCGGACGGGAACCCGTCTTCGTATAGAATAGTTGGTAATTAATATGATTTATGAGCGTGGGTTGCCGTCTCGCTCCGGTGGAGGTTAATCTGGATGACCTCTAACATTGGTCCTCCAGTAACCGGTCTTCTTGGGAGTTGGTGATGCATTCGGCCACTTCCTCCTTCTTGTTTTGCGGTGTCTGCTCCGCCGAGCCTCCACTCGCTTCAACGTGCTTCGCATCCTCCGGCTGTGTTCCTCCGGTCGTCATGCCGATTGGCACTTTGCCAACTTTGATGTAGACAGCTTTGGTCACAAAGAACACCATACCTTTAGTCTTGGCAAGACCAGCCATGGATGCCGGGTCTATTCCGATCATAAGGAGAGTGCCCTCCTGCCCATCCTTCCTGTGGAAAACGACCCATTTGTCCGCGGTTAGTCCTGCGTTGTGCTTGCCAATGACTTTAAGTATGGCGTCCGATGCAAACTTGCTGCCCCATCCTTTTATATATACGGTAGCCTTCGTCAGCCTTGGGATGTCCTTCTTCCTTACGAGGGCTAGCTTACCGCCTTCCCAGGGGGCAGAGATTTCATCCACAAGCTTCTTTAATGTCTCCGCACAGTGTTGTGAGGCCAGCTGTAAAGTGAGTACCTCCCCTTTGAAGCCGCTGCTGACGAATTCTATGGGAGGTCCACTTTCGGCTTTCATTATATAATCCATTACCTTCGTGTTGACGAGGTCCTCCACGGTTTGGTGCTGGTTATCCGGTATTAAGCCAGTTGGATTTCCGCTGTCAATTACTGCATAGCAGAGATCGTCCAGTAGTTGCCTTCTTGCTACCTTTGCGTATGATGGCGGTTCTTTGCCTGTGTTCGCAATCAGCTTCCTCTTCCGAGTTGGGTAGGGTTCGTGTTTACGCGCCCTTTCCTTCTCGGTTGATTTGGCAGATGTGCTCGCCTTTCTGGTAATCCCATTGGCATTGCTCCTATTGTCCCTGGAGCTCTATTGCATACCCTGGGTAATATGGGGTTTGGGCTTCTCCGAATTACCAGATGACGGGGAACACTTTTTCCTCTTTGCCATTATTTTGACAGTGTTCTGCTCTTCAGGTGATCGGTTTCTCTTCTCAGCCTCTGTTGAGGTCGAGGGAGGCACCGACAGGTTCTTAGGAACGTCCTGTTTTTCGGCTTGTTTGGCTGAGCGGTTCCTCTTTGCAATCTTCCTGCGTTGAGCCTCCGAGAGTCGTTTCTTTTGTGTAGATAGCTTCGCTATGCTCTCGCTTACTTCATCGACCATTCTATTTACCTCGTCATTTTTTGGAGTTGCTAAAATGGTAATGTTGTTTTCATTATTATCGCTTTGGGAATCAGAGTTGGAGTCACCACCTGTTATTGAAGGCTGTGGGCTTATGCAGCCCCGCTTGGTTTCGTCTGCGTCATCATCCTTGTTTTGGTTGCCATTGGCTTTTCGTGTGCTTGCCACAGACTCTACTACAGGGGTCAAGACATCACCCCCTGTAGAACCATGAGTATGATGTACCCGACTCTGCGTTTTCATCATCATCGAAACGTTATAATGGTGTTGTTTCACAATGCCATCGTGGATTAGCCTGTGTTCCGTTTCAAATGTCGTATTAGTATCGTTTCGTGTATCAGCTTCGTTTGCAGTGTTGTTATCATTCTTTTGTTTTCTTGTTTTTGTTATGAGTATTTTCATTAGTTCTTCTTTTTTGTTCATGTTAGTCCCACGAGCATGCCAGTAAATATACTACAGTCCACCCCAGTGACGGCGTGAGTTGGACCGGGCAACATATTTCATTACTACCGACCCGTGCCCTGGTGTCGGAGGGAGCTGTTAGGAACCAGTTTATTTAAACACTAGCTGGCCATTCTAGGTCCTCGGCACTGCTTCCAACCACCTTGACCTTAAAAGTGTTTTTGCATTCAACGTTGGATATTCTATGGCGCCAAAATCGCAAGAATCGCCATGTCGGGGAAGCTTCATTGACATTCGTTATTTAAGTAGGCCTGATCAACAGATAGACCTACAACGAGACTCAACTTCCCCCCGGAGTAACCTTTAGTTCGCGCAGCCAAGGCCACACTTAAGCCCCCACATCGCGACAAAAGATTTGCTCAGAATACTATTAAATCATTATAATAAGTATGCCAAACTATCCTTAGCAGTTAACGCATCAAGTGTGGCCATGGGATTGGCAGACTCTGGCAATTTTTCTAAAAATTAACTCATGCGGAGAGACGGTATCCTATGTTCGATCGGGAATTGCTAGGTGTTTATCTCTCGGTGAAACATTTCAGATATTTTTTAGAAGGCAATGACTTCACGATTTACACAGATCATAAACCTTAAAAATATATATTCTAAATACAAAATGGACAGATCACCTCGACAAACTAGACACATGGAATATATAGCCCAATTTGCTAACTATATTCACTATATAACCGGCAAGGCTAACATTGTTGCCGACATGCTATCAAGATTTCCGGAGATCGACTCATTAACACAAAATGAAATATGCTTTGAAGCTCTAAAAAAAGAACGGGAAGTTGAAATATGTAATGAAGTTATAGATAACCATTTTAGGACCAAATATAATATTAAGGAAATTAAAGTTCTTGGACGTGAGTATAAAATATTGTGTGAGGTTTCCGGAAATCGTCCAAGACCATATTTTCGTCATTTACTTTCTCATCCCGGAGTTCGTCCGTCTCGGAGAATAATTCAGACAAGGTATTTTTAGCGCCATATGAGTAGAGATATTAACCAGTGGGTTTCAGAATGTATTTAATGTAATTGTAAATGTAAAATGTAAAAACATAAATGTAAATGTAAAAGCAAAAATTACGGTGTATACCAAGTCTCCTAATGTTCAAATAGTTATACCGAAAGGAAGATTTGAACATATTCAATTGGATATTGTAGGCCCACTACCGGTCTCCAGAAGCTACCAAGTATTTATTGACAGTTATAGACAGAACGGCGAGGTGGCCACAATTATACCCATTGAGGAATGTCACTTCAGATACGGTCATTATAACATTTATACAAAATTATGTCTCTCGGTTTGGAGTTCCCTTGAAAATTACCGTAGATCGTGGAACACAGTTTACCTCTAACGTTTTTTCGAAGTTATCTAAAATGCTTGGTATAGAGAAGATACACACTTCGGCTTATCATCCCCAGTCAAATGGAATGATAGAAAGGCTCCATCGCCAATTAAAAACTTATATTACTACCTCAAACGATATAATAAATTGGGTAGATGAACTTCCTATAATTCTACTGGGTTTATCGACGTCACTTAAAGAAGAGTGCAAATGTAGTCCGGCTGAGATGGTATATGGTGAAACTATTAGAATTCCCGGAGAGTTGATCGTCCCACCGCATGAATCGGATGATATCAATTCCTAATTCATGCTGCAAAAGTTAAGGGAACATTTTTCACATTTTCGCAGTGGCATACTCGTATCACATCATGGCAACAATTCCAGTTATATGCCTACTAATTTAATGACTTGTACTTATGTTTTCCTTCGAGTTATCCCTAAAACAAGGATTTTAAAGCCGTATAAAGTCACTGAAAGAACTAATAAAAGTTTTAAGATTCAAAAATGAAATTCTATTCTAGTTACCAATCAAAAAATGTTGCGAAAATGAAATACGACATGCGGAACGTAAAAAGAAAATGACTTAAGTTGAACTAAGCCGCATCAACTGACGGGGGAGTAGATGTAGGAATGAGCTTTGTCTTCCTACTTGTTGTAAAATTACTTTCCAAAATTTTATAAATTCTAATCAAAAATATTTTGTTTTAATATTCAATGCTTTGTTAATAGTTTTCATTATTGAATTTTGAGTTCTTCCTGTTAATCAGATTGTGTACAATAATTTAAAAATAAATATTATAAGATTTGTATATATAGAACTTCATTATATGACCGATTCTCAAAGAATTCTACTGAAGAATAATACAATTTTAAAACGATGTATAACTCTTTTCGGACCGAAAAGATATGTTGGATTAATAAATTTGAGCGTTTTATCAAAATTAAAAATATGAACATTTTCTAATTTTTACGTGGACATTAGCACAACTGATTTCAGTATTTTCAGACACTGCAACTGTCAACTCCATATGCATTTTGTGTTTGTAAATTTTTGCTATTTGTACTTCAACTAATCATTTAATTTAGGAAAAGCTAAAACAGTAGTTAACTTTTGCAACAACATGGACTACGATTTAGAAGTTATTGGATCTAGATACCCTATACCGCATGGAAGCGGTGAATTGTGACGAGCCCTCGGTGCAGGCACATGCAACCTTTACTGGCTCAAGAGCTGCATGATGAAATGATCTCATCAAATTCGCCATGGAACATTTGCCTATCTTAAGGGATTTTAATTGAATACACCGAAGAAAGTGGTTCTAAAAAAAATTAAAACAAAATTTAATTTTTCTTCAAGCCGTTACCAAAAACTGTGTCGACAGAAATAGAGTCGTTTCAATTCAACATCCACGTCAATTCTCTTACACCTACCCGGTTATAACATATATCATCATAATAAGGACTACCAGTACGCAAAAGCTGGAATCATGATTTTAACTCGCAATAACATCCATGTCGAACAGCACCTTGTTTCGTCTGGAGACCTGATTACAAATATATACCGAGAATTTGACGTGAATCTTTCAGCCAGTATGATATCGGGCATGAACAGATTTGATAATGGACATCATCTTGTGCTAGGCGACCTGAACTCTCAAAATCCTATTTGGGGTTCTCACTCACTTTCGACCAGTGGTACACTAAAGAATTTGCTGATGACAAAGGATTTGTTTTTCTTAATAATGGCTCTCCTACACTCTTGAATACAAGGGGCACCCTCACTGCTGTGGATGTAACTATGGCTAGCGCTGACCTAGCACCACACCTTTCATGGACAACACTGGACATGCCCGAGGTTGGGGATCACTATCCTATAATAATAAGTGATAATAACAGTGACGTTAAAAGGCGTTTCAAACCCAGATTTTTGGTGGGGAATGCAAATTGGCAGGCTTTCGGTGATAAAATTAACTCAATTATGCCTGAATTTGAAGAATCAACGAATATAAATAAGGAAGCTGCACAATTTAAAAGAATTATTCGCAAAGCTTCTAATGAAACCATAGCTCAAACTTCTCAACCTAAAAACAATACCTCTCCCGCGTGGTTTACTCCATACATTGCAGGGCTAGTTATGGCCAAGCAGTGGGCATGGAATCTTTTTACAAGACATCGAAGTATTCAAAACTCCGTTGATTATAGAAGAGCTTGCGCTAAGGTTAAGTATGAATCCCTGATAGCAAAACGTAAAACCTGGGAAAATTTCTTGAATTCTTTAAACCCAATGCTGGATTTCAGAGTTCTTTGGAGCAGAATAAGAGGTATTAGGACAGAAAAGACTTTCAACTTCCCCTCAATCATCGAAGGGAATACCATATTAACCCATTCTATTGACATTGCCAACAAATTTGGAGAAGTGTGGAGTTATATTGGATCCGATGAGAGGTTTGATGTGAATATTATTGCTCGGAAAAATAATTTTATTAATCAACTAAATGCATTTGATGGTTCAGACAGTCTTCTTTGTGCCGATCTTGATATAACTGAATTCAATGACACTCTGAAAAATACAAAAGGTACCACTCCGTCATTAGACAGAATAACTTACTCAATGGTAAAGAATCTTCCATTAGCCATGAAAAATAGACTAATAAGACTATACAACAACATACTTCGTACTGGAATTTTTCCCCATGATTGGAAGACGGCACTCTTGACACCCATTCCCAAGCCCGGAAAAAATCCAAATAATACAGATGGATACCGTCCTATTTCTTTAATACCAGTCTTATCTAAAATCGTAGAAAAGGTTATATCTACCCGTTTTTGGAAACATTATAAGGATAGAATATCACCTAGCCATCATTCCTTTTTACCCATACAATTTGTCACGAACTTGAATCCAGACTAAGAGACAATTTATCTAAGAGAAGACATAGTGTTGTACTGTCAGAAGACATTGAGAAGGCCTTTGACCGTGTGCTGTCTATCTTCGTAATTGATGAATTAAAAGAGTGGGGTATTTCCCTTCCTATTATAAAGCTAATTTTTTCGTTCCTTTCCAACCGGAAAATAATGGTAAAGATTGATGGATATTTGTCTCTTCAATACCCTTTGAACAATGGGATTCCCCAGGGATCCCTACTTTCTGCCGTTCTATTTACTGTATATGCCAACTCCTTGGGTAAATCAATACAGAATCTGCATGGCAACGATTACATTGGCCTGTACGCCGATAACATTTTTGCTGTAGCATCCGGTACTCCAGCTGAAGTGTCGTTGAATATAAATTTATTGAATAGGAGAATACAAAACTGGGCGCATACTCATGGAGCGGTTATTCCAGTCGCTAAGTCAGAAATATTACACGTATGCAGAAGGCGAAACTGTAATGTCGATAATTTAACAGCCTGTTTTTGTAACTATCTTCAAACAGCAGGCGTGCAATTGCTAGACAAGCAATCAGGTTTTCAATTGAGTTCATTGTTGCTTTTCGCTTGGGCATAAAAGCTCTTTTTCTTGGTGCTGTTCCTGTCAAAGAACAATATTACCTTCATGTTTTTATTGGCATTTCTTAAAGCTTTTTCATACAAAATATGCTAAACGGAGGCAACCCAAGCCATCAGCTCTAAAATCAACAGCTGATTAAATTATTAAAAAATATATAAACAAACGAAAATAAACACAATTGTTTGCTTTTTTACCAATTTAAAATGATTTCCTCCGTTGCTCTCGGTTTTCCTATTAAAACTACGGAAAATGATGGTAGAGAAAGTCGCATAAGCCGTAGGATTTTGCGTGATTCAACCAATGTGTTGGAGATTCCAGATTTTATGAATTAATGAAGTTATGTTTTGTAGATTTATTGCTAACTTCCGTGTTAATAAGGAAGTATTTTCGAATCTGATTTGGGACCGAGTGGCTAGTTCTGGGAATTCGTCCATCGAGTCTACCAAGGCACGAAACTGGATAGAGTTGGTCTTTTTTACTCTGATAAATACAATTGTTATTATCAATATATGCTGTTTCGTTTCAATGTTAAAAATACTTAAATTTTTTTAGTCAAACAACCATTTTTATTTATTTTTTGAAATGAAAACACATCAATATAACCCACACGAACAATTTTTTACGATTGTCTATTTTGACATTTAACATTGTACGTTGTTGACTTATGTGAACCTACATTTTGACGATAACTAAAATCTTTTGTGTTTACACTCAAATAAAAGTTTACAAAAACCAAAAATTAAATTCGTTTGGCTCTAGACGTGCGATGGGAGAAAAAACAAGTTACAAAAACAGGCCGTAAATCTTGAAAATACATTAGTGCCACTTAAAAATAGTATGAGAATACTTGGGCTTCATTTTGCAAAAAACTTATTATGGAATAATCATATTGCACATTTACGGACGAAGCTGAACAAGATTAATAATCTAATTTGCTCCAAGAAAAAAGGACCTCATATGGAGACAGCAATTGGTATTTGCTCGTCATTGGTATATGGTGTATTACAACATGGTATAACTATATATGGCTGGACAAATAAGACCAATGTTGGCAAATTAAACACATCCCTGAATAACTGTTTCCGTACCTCTTCTGGGCTATTAAAATTGACACCTATAGAATCACTGAGAATAGAATGTAGAATGAAAGATTTCACAACTTTGCTGCATAACGGATCAGTTAATTTGGCTTCCAGAAACATCACCGATCCTAAAGAGGGACTTCATGGGCTATTCGGGCACTACCTTGATACACAGACTTTGAATAAAAAGCCGTGTGCTATTCAAAACATTATTTTTCTTCTGATGAAGTACAACATATCTTTACCGGGAAGACCTGAAACTTGTATAAATTCCAATAATATGGTGAATATAGACAAAAGTTTAGCTGTATACAGAAAATCTACAACAAATCCAGAATACCTTAAGGCATTAGTTGTGGATAGAATTTCCAAACATTCACCAGACATGGTACTTTACACTGATGGGTTATAACAGAATGGTTTAACTGGATATTCAGTTGTACAACAAACAGCAGGCTGTCAATATACTACAATAAAACAAGGTTTTCTGCCAGAATTTTCTGGTATATTTGCTGCTGAATTGGCCGCTATCAACTCGGCTATCTTATTTGCTGTTGAGAAGAAAATGAAAACAAACGTGATTACACTGAGGCTGTCCGTGCATATAGGACAGCCTCAGTGTAATCACGGCTTTTCTCCACAACAAAAGGGGGAAATATGACAAGCTTGTAAGAAATGCTTCTATATTGCAGCCAATTCAACTGATTTGGGTACCCTCACACATTGGTATAGTAGGAAATGAATTTGCTGATAATGCAGCCAAGGAAGCCATCAACTTGCCGATGATATTTGAGATTCCCTGCTTTGATCGTATAATTAATAACATTTTTAGGACAATACAGAAAATGGAACACCGAGCGGAATGGGCAAATTCTCAAAGTTTTCTGAGATCCCACAATCCAGACTATAATAGACCAAATTACCACTATAAATATAATAGATATCAATGCATTTTGTTAGCCGGCCTAAGAGTTGGAAAAGCACTATTCAATTCGGGGCACTACTACGATAATTCCGATTATGTACAATGTGACAACTGCGGCTGCAACATGGATATTCGACACGTTCTGACGGAATGCCCCATATCCAGAGTCGATGAACCTTTACCGATCCTTTTAGACTGTTCGACTAACCATCAATTCAACAAAATTTTACAAGCTTTGAGCAGGCATGCTCTATCTAATGTCTAAATCAATCTTCATCATATTTTACTACAAACTTCTTTTGAATTTCGCTAAACAATGTATGAATATAAACATTTTTATTAAACACTTTAATTAATTATATAATTTTTACACTTATGCGCGCATATGGTATTGGTTACCCTGCGCCTGTTCCTTTTGTAGTTTATAAATTTATTTATAAAATATGTTTTCAATAAATAAATAAATAAATAAAAAAATCAAATTTTCTTCAAGTCTAACAAAAATTGTATCGACAGAAATAGGGTTGTTTTAATTCAAAATCGACGTCAATTCTACTTACAAAAAGCCAACTTCGTCAAATTGCAAATAAAAGTAATAAGCAGAAATCTGGCGAAAATTCATTTAACATGCTATGATTTAAATCTATACAACCGTGCTGTGGAAATTTTTCAGGGTTTTGTGTTTAATTTTTGTCAAGCACTGAGTGCAGCCAGCAATCCACTCGGATACAGCTTTTTGACGACCACCCCAATAGAAACGTTGGCTTAGTTTTTCCATAGTTTTACCTTTACCGAGGTGTCTACCACTCGGGCCATTATAAGATTCTGCCAATATCTCTTTCACTTTCAAGGCAGATACCACATCTAGCAATCTCAGGCTATTCCACTGGGCCCAATATGATTTCAAAACTGGGCTTTCTGAAGCGATTTCATTGCGCGTTAATCGTATATTATCTTCTTTTACCAATGTAATTTTTGCCAATACAGGATCACTTCTCTGTACCATGAACCAGACGTCGTCCGATTCAATTAGCAGAAATCGTACGTCAATAATTTGCTCCTTTATCTCAGCCTTAGTATCCTACTTACGCTCGATTTCATGTTTACAGTCACTTACTTCGCTTTGCTTACTTTCCGGCGTTTAATCACAGACTGACCCATAATGCCAAAAACCACCGCTTTTTATACTAACTCACCATACTCAATTGGTGTAATCTATCGTTCTGTCGAAGTGAAATTGAACCGGCGAAGTTTAAGAGACTCATCTGATCCTCTGTCGCACCCCGGTGCAAGGCAACTATAAACATACATACGAGGAAACGCAAAAATATCTCAACTTTTTGCGTTTCGTGCATATTATTTAACAAATCTTTAAAAAGAATGTTTTATTAAAGAACAATTTTGGAAAATTATATTTTTAAAAGTGCTATTAAAGTAGACACACTATTTTAATCAATAAAAATATAATAAGCAGTGTTTTTTCTTTACATTTGTCAATTTCACTGCAGTTTTATAAACTGTTTTGAATACGCAATATTTTTGCGTTTTTGTTTTTCTGTATGACAAAACGAAATTGATTTCACTTTCGAACGAAATTGCGCTCTGTCATTTTGTCATTCAATAAAAACTCTTGCTGAATAAACCCAGTGTTTAACCCCTACACTATCCAGCAAATTGAGTGCCAGAGTGGTGACAACTGATCCCAAAGATCTAACGAATCAATAATTAACGAAACGAATCAATATTTAACGAAAATAGAAGAATATTTTTAATTTCGTATGAACTAACATATCAGGGTTTTCTACAATTAGAGAAAAAATACAATGGATCAGTTATTTGAGTTACGCCAAATCCTGTAGAAAAGCCAGAGTTCGTATTTACCCAGGGTAACCCATCTCCATTTTTGATCGAAAACTTAAAAACAGCAGACAGTTGTCCGAGGCCTTCGGCCACGGACTGTCCCTGCAGGCTGTGTCAGAGACACGGCCATTAAGTTTAACGTAGAATACGCCATCCGATAAGGCAGAAAACATATATAACAATAAATGATAAATGATAAACGTCAACTGTCAGCTGCTGTCAAACAGCATCAAGCAGCATTGTTATTTTGCTTACTTGGCAGCACTTCATTTAACATAAAAATGTATGAATTAATTTTTTCATATATTTTTTATAATTATATATCCATGTTAAATTCAAATTCACATTTAATATTTTGTTTCACTTAAATACATAAGTAACTATACGAAATTTCAATATTTCATCAATCAAAACAACAGCTGAAGGTTTGTGTCCACACTGAAACAGCAGCATAGTTTGTGTTCACGCTACAAACTCAAACACTCAACCAAACACCACACATATGTTTGAGTGTATGTGTTTAAACAATTTTCATTTGAGAAATTTAAATATTAGGAAGATATCAACCAATATGAAATGTATATCAAACGAAAGATAACATCTTCATTTACCTACAAAAAAATTTTTAAAAAAAGTTATCTCGCCGTTTCCTCATAATCAATGAAATAAAGATTACAACAATAACAATCTGACATGACTCCCTATACCGTAAGGTAAGACGTATTCTACGCCAAAAATTAAACAGTCGGCATTAACGTTATAGATCAGTAACCGTCGTGTTCACATAATCACCAATTACAGTTTTTTTGTTCTGTTCCTTTGCTCTTAATCATGTGAATGTTTTTCTTCCATTACAAACATGATTTTCTTCCATTTTTCACTTTGCTTTCGGGAAAATCACCCTGAAAATTAACATATAAATGAAATACAACTCTGCGAATGTATTTCTGACGCCAGAAATTCTAGCTAGAATTCCGCTGTATTTCATGGAGTTTGTTTACAAGTCCGTACACCTGTCACACACATTTTTAAATTCACATTCAACATTTTTAAATTCTATTGGGTTGGCAAAGAGTATTCAAAAAACCGGTCATTTCAAGAAACCTGATTTGGATTTTATACTCAAATCTTAAACACCTTATCCACTTAGCGTGTTTAACACCTTTAACATGTTTTGGTACCGGAATCAGCTGATATCTCACCGGAATTCGATGATTTTTTAAATCATGTCAAACACGCTAAGTGGAAACGAAGTTTTAGGAATTGGATTTTTTTTCATTTAAAAAAGTAAAACCGTTATTAATAAAATATGTTAACAAAAATATTGTACATAAATTGGGCAAATCTTACAATTTTGTGTGAATAAAATTTAAAACTCGCAACAATGCAAAATGCTTTTGTTTCTCTTCAAAATATTGATTTTTTGAATTGTGTGACCGATTTTGTTAGTTTTAGTTAATGTATGAGAAAATCATACTACATCTTACTAGGTCAGGAATATTTTTCTAAATTGAAAAAGGGTTGGATTTTGTTGGAATAGATTGGAACTCCGTGACAACTTCATCATCAGATGCCTAACTACTGTGAATGCATTGACATCATCGGTAGATCATCAATCGTATATATGTATACAAACTCAAATATGCAATTACATATACGAATTAGTATCGATCGACGATCCCTAAGTACCAACACTAGGGTGGGGCGATTAGTATGGAAGGAAACAAATCTTAATGGGCGCTTCGCGTTTCTGATTCTTGGGATTGTACTGAGCAAAAAAGTCCACTACACCATACGTCTACGGTGAAAATCGAGCTTCAAGATTTTGACTTGCAATTTTTTCTCAGACTTTTGTCACGTTTTTTGGATATTTTGGTCTATAACAGCCAAACCATTGAGATTTTCGATCCAATACTAAGAAATTGTAGCCAAGACAATAGTTAAGAACTCTCTAGTACATCGCAAAAGCATTGGAACGCTCCTTCAGGCAGTTTTGGCCTTGTGAAATTGCAAATTTTTCGTGAAAATATTGATAAATTACCACTTTCAGTTCTTCATAGCGCAAAATCATAAAAATGTTCTATTTCTTATTTTTTTCCTCTTATTTTATCCAAAAATATGTTTAATTATGAGAAATTCATTAAAAGTACAAAGTAATTGTATTGGTAGAGACAAGGTATGAATCAAGAAGAAAGCAATTATTGTTTTAAACGATTTCACATCAAAAATTCCAATTCAGTGTATTTTTCATTCGAAGATTGCCGTCCAAATCTTTTCGAGATTCCATACGAGGCGCTTTCTTTCGGCCTTCAGATACAGATGCCATTATACATTCACGGTTTTTGTCGATTGAGCGCTTAGCAACACTAGCTAGTAGCTGGACATGACGCTCCGTACCTTGAATATGACAAGGTATTAGTGGGTCTGGAAATGGTGGATCTTCATCATCTACACATTTGAGGTATAGTTGTAAATGCTCATACGGAATTTTCCTGGTAAATGGCGGTTCAAATAACAATGCTTTGTCCTCTAAATCGATCATGTGAACGTAATCCGTACAATCAAAATTGATGTTGTAGTATTTGACGTTGAAATACATGGGAACATACACTTTCATGATGTACCTTGCCAAAATTTGTAAATTTTGTGATGGGTTTTCTGTCGCAATATACACACGGAGCAATCTACTAGCTTTTGTTATCCATCTCGAATGTCCTGCCGGTCCAGGTTTGCAAGATTAATTGAGCAACTACCATTTGAAACGGCTTGTGATATTTAACGTCCGTGGAAAGTTGATTTTCAGCATCTGTACTCATTGGAGGAATGTGTTCAAGTGGAATAAGTTGAACATTTTCGATAACCTGAAAAATGTTTAGATTATTTCAATAAAAAAATTACAAAACTATATCGTATAGAGAAAGAAGTACATAAAGTTATGATATTTACTTGTAATGTATTGCAAATATCTATCCTTTGAGCTAACGATCCAGTGCTTTTTGTCGGTCCAGTAGTGGCCAATTAGTTACGGATGTGGTTCACGTATTACTACTAGGTGTGGTTCTTTTCGCATTGTAGTGTGATATACTTCATTAATTTTCTCCCGAGTTAATCAATCATTTTTGCGACCATCAAACGAAAAAGCGATCAACGATTCACCATCGTGATTTGCTCGTAAAATATCGTGTCTCGATTTTTCACGCTCTGGGCTCACTTTTCTTTTATCCATAATAATGGTTTCACCTCGCTCATCCTTAAACTGTATGTCAGCGAATAAAGCTGAAGCCAAAACAGCTTTATGTGCTTTCACCTCGCTCATCCTTAAACTGTATGTCAGCGAATAAAGCTGAAGCCAAAACAGATGCTAATCGATCGGATACCCCAAAGCGATCGCACATCATTGCAAACCGTGGTGTACTATATCGTGGAGTATACATTCTTCGCACGGTTGGTGGAATATTCTGGACTCTGGATTATCGTGTCAAGTCTGGAAAATCCAGACGAATCCAGACCGTCTGGCAACTCTAGTCTGCATGCATGCGCACAGAACAACTTTGGATTGATTTTTAACCCTTTTCCCGTGATCCAATCGAGCTGAAACTTCGCAAGCAACCTAATGGCGACGACAAATATGAACTATCAAAATATGGGCGGGATTGGACAAAGGGCGTGGTGATATATAAAGAATTTATAGTCAAAAACTATGATTTTTACGGTTTAGTTTTTGTTGATTGTGAAATTTCCAGAACAAAATTTTTGAACCAGCTTTGGCATGAGCGTTCTGTTAAAGCATCCAAACCATAAACGTCCAAAATAAAAGATCAAAATATGATAAAAATGCTCATTTTGATCATCCGTATTCACAACACGGTTTAAATCAAAACTGACCATTGAAAATAATGTGACATATCACAAGTTAAAGCGTGAAATGTCAACGGTGTAACTGTATGACAAAGAATTTAGTAAGCTGATCAAAAGCATTTCAAAAATAAGAAAAGCACCATATACATATATGGGAAACACCGAGCTTACTTTCTTGCCAAACCAATGCAAACCAGTATGGCCTGAATGTTTATGTTCTGTGTTTGCAAACAACAAAAAGACAATAGGTCAGGGGAGACGGGATGATATGTTTTCAAACACAAATGGCTTAACTTACAAGCACTTGCCCTGAAGTCTTTTAAAATAATCTATGTGTAGAACATGACTATTAATATTTGTTAGTGTTATAATTTTTTGGTCACGCTCTACCACTTGATTTTTATTATGTATGATTCGATCTGAAATTACTTCTAAAAATAATATTTTTAATTTTTTATTAGCTAACAGATCAGGTTTATATGCATTAGTTTAATGTCGCAGATCAATTTTTAAATTTTATTCTCCAACAACACATAAAATTAAATTATTATTATTATCTCAAATTTCCAGGAACTCTATTTGCATGGCAATCGTCTAACACATCTCAGACAATGCGACAAATATTTACCTCTTTCCTTGGAGGTGTTAACTCTGGCAAAAAATAATATTAGCGATCTCAATGAAATCTGCTCACTGACGAATCTGGGATATTTAAATAGTTTTACCATAAGTGAAAATCCGTGTGTTTCAATGACGGCTGGACCGGAGTAAGTATAACATTTTATTTTTCTAAAAAAATTTTTTTAAAATTTTTTCATTATTTTTTTTCTAAAATTAGTGGTTTTGATCACCGCCCCTTTGTTCTGAACTGGTGTCTTACACTTAAAGTCATTGATGGCTTTGTCGTGGATCCAATTGAAAGGTGTTTATTGAAATGATTGAATTATTATTAATGATGAACAATTACTATTATTTTTTTTTCAGTCTTAAAGCAGAATGGCTTTATAGTCAGGGACGTGGACGGAGCTTTCGCTTAGGCGAACAGGCTGCATTAGCAAAGTATCTTAGTTCAGTTTGTCCACTGATTGGCAAAGCTTTGGAAAATGAAAATGAACGTAAACTGCGTCTGATATTAAGTAAAGCTCAACATCATCAACGTCAATTACAGGAAGAAATATCGGAAAACTCAAATGCCTCAGTTAATAATTCACCATCGTCTGGACGTAAGAAGCCAGCAAGTCGTATACAATCGCCAAGATGTAAGTTTAAATAAATTCCTCTGCGCTAGCAATTGGGTTATAGGTATGTACTAATTTATGCCAAATTTTAGTTTCTCGTTTAAGTGGTCGCCAGGGTTCTCCCGACTCAATGGTCAATAGTTATCATGGAAACACAACCAATGAACAAGGTAACATGTCTGATACAAAACTGTACAAATACAAAATTATTTTTTAACTACTATTTTGTAGTTAATAATTCTAATCATTTGGGCCAGATGACTACTTCCTTAATAGAGAACGTGAAAAATTGTGATACGTTAATGACACAAAGTTTGGACGTTACATGTGCGGTTAGCAACAATGCGAATTCGAAGCTGAATAATTCGCAAGAATCCACTCCTCGCACTATAACTCCAAATCCTTATAATGGTATGTATGAGTCTTTGTTTCGTCTTATAAATATTCAAGTTTTGAAGATAAATACATTTTCGATGCTACTGAATACGATCATGCCCGGTTGACGCGATACAGATTATTATCATTCAATGTGACACCATAGTACACCAGTTATGTCGATCCATATGTAATAAGTTTCTGAATCGATGCAACTCACTTATTTTGACGCGTGTTTGGTCTGGCCTAGTCTTAAAGTCAACAACGTAATTTGTTCTCTCATAGTGATAAAAGTTAGGAAGTAAAAGAATGTACTATTCATAAGACCAAAGCCTACAAAAATTATTATATTAATCTGTTAAAACTCCATATATTGGGAAAAACTGCACCCATAAAAATGGATGTATTTTAATTGTACCCTAAGTGCAAAACATTGGTATTCAATCCGCAAATGCTTCGTTTTTGATAATAATATTAAATTTCCGCCCACATTGCTGCACCATTTCGTTCAAAAATTAACTTCATTTTGAGTGACTGTATAGTTTAAATGTTGTACTTTACATATATATCCCGATGGCTTTGTTAATGTCTTATTTTTATAAGGGGTTGAAGTGTAGCTAGATGCATACCTACGTACTACGCTTTCCATCCGTGTTTCAAGGTTGTGGAATAATGTGCTTTGAAGTATAAAGAACATATACTAAGTAAAGGTCCGTTCTAACAACTTAAAAAAAAGTGCATTAGGGACTTTATGTGTAGTTGGAGTGGTGCCAGTTTTATTATTTCGTACTAGCAAGTACCGTTCCTTGACTGATCAGAGATTCGGGATCACAGTCCATGTGTTTTATCACGACGGCATATGCTCTGCGAAATGCGCCTCACGTTATGTGCTCTTGCCCTCTTCTTGAAGATTTGAACGAGTTGTATCCTTGCTTTCGGCGTCCGGCACTCCAGGAGTCCCATCTCCGGAATATATGGATTCAGGATCAACCGAACTTCGGTACCAAGCCCAAGTAAAGGCAACTGAATCATGATGAGACATGATTTCATTTCATTTTATTATACAAAATTTTAACTTAAAACCTATTGGCCAATTAAAGAAGTACAATCTGCCACGTATGCAAAATACTACTCAACAAAATGTGAAATTATAATAATTAAACAATAACTAACTAAACAATAATACAATCTTTTATATAAAAAATAAAACAAAACTTATCAGATAAATACATGAATTACTCATTATGCTCTGATTAAAAAATAATATATAATCGAATTCCAAATAAGACTGGTCTAATTAGTGAGCTACAGATTTCCAATTTCAATTTGTACACTATGGTAGTCGAAAAATGAAACAACGCGGGAGAGCACGGTTTTACCATAATTCAGGTACGAGGAATTGAACTGCATCATTAGTTTTTTGAGTTACACTTACGGTTTCGTACAAAATATATGTACAGTATTGGCCGAAACTTAAGCACCCCTCCCTAAGTAATTTTTTTCGTATGATAATTTTTTAAAGAAAACAAAGTTATTAATTTATTCTGTTGTTTTTTTTATTTGTTTATATCTTTATTATTGATAAACAAAAACTTAAGAAATTCAGAAAGTTTAGACTAATTAACTTCTGTCGCTGGCTGCGATCTGAGTTATTGTGCGGGGATAGCGAATTTATCTCCCGAAATACAAACACGGCAATGTGTATTTATATAATACGGTAGGGTAGGAATTGGGTTTATTTCTAAAAAATATATAGATTTTAATAAAAAAAATCAAACAAACAAATAAATCACACGACTACTTGCGCAGTCTCTATCCCCAGCACACTGACTTAACAGCAGAGTAACTGCTTTGCTGGAGCCCTACATTGTAGTTGTTTACAAAACTTAACAGTTCCTTTCCAACACAACAAGTACAATGTTAGGACAAAGGGGGAACAGTGGTAAGTCGTAAACAAATGACGACAAAAAAGGGACTTAAAAACTCACACAAATGATCATTACAAAAAGGGCAAATATACTAATGATCATAGGCAAATTAAATACATGTAAATTATCATACTAAACATCATGACGAAATGAAACAATGTAATGACAATAATATAAGTAAATACAACACTATATCCCCACCCCCGTGGATCGACTCGATTCACTCTTCGAAATCCAGAACAGCAAGCTTGGATACGGGGCGCCTAAGAACACCAGTAGACGTTCGGACATCAGCTCGACGTATGACTCCATCACTTCCCTTGAATACTTCTTCTACGCGGCCTCTCTTCCATTCTCGGCGAGAAACAGCTGGATCGTATATGAGGACCAAATCACCAGGAGCCACAGGTTTTGTATACTCGCACCACTTCGACCTGCCCGTTAGAGTAGGCAAATACTCAACAATCTACCTTTTCCAAAAGTGGTCTCGTAGCTGACGGGATATTCGCCACTGCTTTTTAATACAGCTCTATGACCCCAGCAAAAAATGATTAGGCATTAATGGCTCCTCTTCCTCATGGCTGACAGGCAAATGAGTCAATGGACGAGAATTAACGATGTTTTCGCCCTCAATTAGATAACTTTGTAGGATGTGTTCTTTAGGGGCCACTTCTTTCAGAGTTACTCTTAGAACCTTTTTGACACATTGAACCATTCGTTCCCATATGCAACCTTTTGCAGAATTATGTAGGCAATTGAACTGCCAGTCTATGCCCTTTGAAGACAACTCATCTTGGATTCGAGCCACGTCAAAGACTTCCTCGAACCGCCTGCCACTTGGTCGACACCAACAAAATTCTTCCCATTATCACTGCGTATCTTCAATAGGGTACCCCGCCGATTTATAAAATGTCTTATTGCCAAGATACAAGCTTCTTTGAATGGTCAAAGGCCAACTCCAAATGCACTGCTCTGATAGTTAGGCAGGTGAACAGAGCTACCCAGCACTTATAGTGGCGACGTCCAATAGTTATGTTGACTGGCCCAAAGTAATCCACACCAGTGTTTGTAAATGGCCGCACATATTATAAACATTACTTTTGACAATTTGAAAAATTCAAACCCCACGAAGCTTTTGGCTTGTCTGCGGGTGAAGTCAGTCTGTCCGTTGGCAAGAGACCCAGTATAGTAGAGTGCCCATGAAATACGTAGAAAAATGGAAACGTGTTAATTTTTCCGCTCCCGCGCATTTTCTAATAGATTGGGCATATAAAATAATATCCTTGCAAAAATTTGTTCCATCGGATGCAAACCGGCCAGTCACCCACGACCTTTAGCCCTAAAAATGGAGTAAAATTACTTCAAAGCTTTTATGAGCTATAACTCGTAAACCAGAAAACTGTCACAAAAATACAACATAATCATTTTTATTATAAATATACAGGATATAATTTTACTCCTACAAGTTTTTGACCTTTCTATGACCATTCATGGTGTTTTCAGAGGTCGAAGTTCAAATTTGTGGCGACAATTTTTTTCAAACTATTTTTTAAAATTTATCGCTAAATCTATTTAGGTTAGATGATAGCCAAATTGTAAAGCGTTTTATGTAGTTTAAAAAAAATACAGTTGGAAAACGTAGTTTATTCCATGATAGAATTACCGCAATTCAAACTTTAAATTGAAAGTTATGTTACCTGCCACACATCTGCTGTCCATAGAAAAGTATTTATTTTTTGTTATTATTATAATCGATTAAATGGTTATTCGTATTTTTCACTGCACAAGTTAGTCGACTAAAACTAAATGAATGCTTATGAAAAATTGCGAGAGGTTACTGCAGTATTTTCAAGAATCGAAAAGGAATCAGCGAAGGTGGGTCTTGCTGTTAATGAGGGCAAGCCAAAATTGATGGTGTCAACGACTAGAGAAACCTCTCGACTTGGTCCGCACTTGAACGTTGACAACCGATTTAATTTTGAAGTGGTAGATGAATTTGTCTACCTTCGATCCGCCGCGAACAAGGACAACAACGTCAGCCTGGAGATAGATAGGAGAATTGTGCTTGCTAATAGATGTTATTTTGGGCTCAGCAAGCAGTTTAGGAACAAAGCCCTCTCTATACGGACAAAAGTCCACCTATATCAGACTCTCATTCTACCTGCCTTGACATATGGCTCCGAAACTTGGGTCATATCGCAAGCGGATGAAAATCACCTGGGAGTTTTCGAGAGAAAAATTCTCCGTCAAAAATATATGGGCCTGTTAGGGAAAACGGCGAGTAGCGACGTCGCTGGAACGCAGAGCTATATAATCTCTATTCTGACGTGGACATAGCTAGACGAATCAAAGTGGGCCAATTGCGTTGACTAGGCCATGTTATCAGAATGGATGAAGATGAGCCAGCGCGAAATGGTTTTGATAACGTACCCGATGGAAGCAGGAAAAGAGAACGACCAAGACTCCACTATAAAGACCAGGCAGAAGAATCCCTCCGTATCCTTGGTCTTACCAACTGGCGAGAAAAGGCGAAGGATAGCAATATCTCATTTAAACCGACACTAAAATATTTAAAGTATATAAAATATTAAAATTTCTTTTTATTTATTATAATTCATTTAGTACTACTAATTAAGTGTATGGACATTTTATATTCTAAGTTATAACAGCAATGAATAATACAATTTCAATACATCTTTAAATTAAAAACAAATAAAAAATTAAATATTTTCGATGGAAAAGTTATTAAAATTTCTTTTTGGAAAAATTTTTTGTAGGAAAATTTTTACGCTGTTGTTTTTTCTGCTCTTCTTAGTGATTTAAAACAGCATTGAATCGCGTTATTAATTAATAATTAATTAATTAATAGTTAACACCTAAAAGCTTTTTGGCAATATTTTTGCCGCAATGTATTCTTCAGTTTTATTCCATGTACTGATTCAGTATAGTTTCAAAAAGGAAATAAGTGTTTTTTGTGACAAAGTCACTTAGTTCCACAGTGGCGAGTTCCCTAAGTGGCAAATGAGCCCGTTTTGGTTTATCTGGATGACCTATCTCATTCAAATACCAGAGATGTCGAAGGAGTTTGTTTTGCACAGCAAACCCCTATGTCTCTATCAAATACCTTAAAGTTCTCCAGATCCTTTAAAAGGTTTAAATCATTGGCAGTAGCTTTTGGTGCCACTTGACACAAAAACCTGTATTAAGTATATGGTAACGACAAAAATGTTAAATCTTCTAATATTTTCCAATTGCTGAGCTGAAATTATAATTTAAATGATTTTAAAACAACATGTTAATAAATTACAAACTCCTTACCAGAGAGATTGCAGTTTGGCCAATGTTATTGCGGCTCCCCAGTTACCAGATCCAATAATGCTTTGAAATGGTTCTAACTTCACACTACTATTTGTCTATTTTGGAGGCAAATAGACAGACCCATCTGATTCTGATTCTGTTACACTGTCGACTTCTATAAAATGTTCTTTAGAGTCACTAATTTTTTCTGAATTCTTCCTTATATGTAGTTTTACAACCTGTAAACACAATTTAGCACGTACCAATATAAGCGACTTCCGATGATCAGTTTTATAACATCGGTGTGCGATATATCAAACAATGTATGTAATGATTTAATAAATGTTCTTACCCGGACGCAATTTAGCTTTTTTCTTAAACTGTTGAAGTTATTATAATGTCTAACAATAGGTTTTTTAACACCATCCATTCATTTCGTTGGAATTTCAAAGGACCTATAAATTTCTATCAATTCATTAATAGCATCAAAAGTGCTGTCTTTAATATTCTTCTTGTATTAAACGGAAAAGCCTTCCAAAACCATATTTTTTACTTGGAAACATCCTTCCATCTTCCTACAATTTTCAAATGATTGTCATTTGTTTGTTTCTTTATATGGGTGTTAGGGATGCAAAATAAGAATTTGACATAAGAGAAACATACACACAAGAAAAAAGTTTAAATCAGCTGTGCAACTGATTCTGATTGTGTTATTATTATTATTTTTTTTTAAATACGTAAGGTATATTTTTTCAGGGTCGTTTTAAAATGTAAACAAAATTTTAAAAAGATTGATTACCTAATGAAGTTAATAGACGTAATTCGAATATAATATTTCATTATGTACACTTGTGAAAAATGTTTAATAAGCTAATTTTTTAAATTTATATTTCGGTAACTCTGTCATGGAATGAACGATATGTTTTTCAAAAATATATTTTTTTTGAAACTATATATGTGTAATACTTTATATTTTGGCAATAGTTAAACCTAAATAGATTTATCGATAAATTTACGAGGGCCGTTTCAAAAAAATGTTCGCCACAAATTTGAACTTCGACCTCTGAAAACACCATGAAAGGTCATAGAAAGGCCAATAATTTCTAGGAGAAAAATATTTGCCTGTATATTTGTAATAAAAATGTTTATTTTGTATTTTTGTGAGTCTTTTGGTTTACGAGTTATGGCTCATAAAAGCTTTGAAGTAATTTTACACCATTTTGAGGAATAAATGTCGTGGGTGACTGGGCACGGATATTATTTTTTATGCCCAATCTATTAGAAAATGCGCGGGGAGTGGAAAAATAACACTTTTTGTTATATGGGCACTCTAATGTATAGTGATACTGGAGTGGCACGACGAATTTTGCAAATATTGCAATTTGAGACACACTTATTCAGAGCACTCCTAAGTCGTGGAATCCAAAACGTTCTTCTTATTTCACCCAATATAGCTTCAAAGTTTTGATGTTTCATGTTGCTATGCACATGAGCCACAATAAGTTGGGTTAGGTAAGGATTGGGTGACAAAATGATGGGGAGCCTGGAATCTAGTGGTAACCAGCTGGCAGCATCGATACGATAATGGACTCGGAGACAATTTTTTTCATCAATATATGGCGAAAGGGAATACAGGTCGTTACATTTCGGTATTTTACCACTAGATCTTAAAAATTTGAAGTCATCCGCAAAACTCTCCTCTTGTGCGAGCCGGCAGAGAATTGTTTCTGCACATCGTAATTCGATAGCAGTCAGGCAAGCTGTGTTAATTATTAATCTTTCTCTTACGGCAGTAATCAAAAAATCTCAGTACCCATGCCATAGTACGTTTGAGCCTGAGAAATGAAGAAAGGATTAAAATCAAGGATTAAATTTGAACTAACCGGTAATGTAAATTTAGGGCTCAGTTATTCTTCGCAGGAATCACCTTGTACTCTAAAAACACGCGTTGGCCAAACATCTTCGTGGCTATAAATAAATTGAGGCCCCTGGAACCATCGTGTCTTATTAGAAAAGTCAGCTTTGCTTTTCATTCTGGTAGTCTCATCTGCAACATTAAGGTATGTGGGCAATAGGGATATAACTTTTTTTTGAGTGCAAAATACCACTCCAGTACCCAGTCGTGAATGTTGTTCTGATAATAAAAAACTGTTTTTAAGGTTGATTCGGTGAAAAAAGTTTCCGCACCGAAAGGGATTTCTAAAGTGATTTATGATTACCTACTAAGATAAGAAAAAAAATTAAACAAGTTAAAAAAGATAATTTTTCTGCTTAAAACATCGCGATTTGACCAAATATTAGCAGTAGACTTATGAAAAATGGTTTGGTATTGCAGACTATATAAGTACATAAGAACTTAAACAAAAAATAACTTATTTAAGACAAGAGAAACTATTGTAATGAGAAAAAAAAAATCCTGGAAACAAAACTTCAACGCGATCCGTGCGGGAACTTTTTATACGATCGCGAAAAAGTAATTTATCAATCCTTAATATTTGTTCATGCCCCACACTGCTATGCGGTGGTATTTTTGATATTTGGAAAAATTGCAAAAAGTTATATCCCTTGTGGGCAACCATCTCCAATCATCTGGGCGAGTGGAATCCAATATTTCTGTGATTCTATGGGCAACAAATGGCTTATATCTTCTGCTTTCAGATCCAATCCAATTTACAACAGTTGTAGAATCACTCCAACAAATACTTTGGGCAACTTTGAGTGAGTGTTCCTTCAATATAGTGCACATCAATCTTGTTCCCAATACGGCGGCTTGTAGTTCCAGTTGGGGAATGGTCATGGTCTTCATTGGAGCACATTTAGACTTAGCTGAAATAAAGGAGACACCAATTTCTCCTCCAGCTGTTATATATCGCCAATATGACACGGCACCAAATGCGTCTTCACTGGCATCGACAAATACATGTAGCTCCAACACGCCAGGCATACCATTTCCAAAATAAAAACGTGGTACATGGACATGAGCAACGTTATTCAGCTCCTGCCGCCAATTATCCCAGATGACTTTTGTGGGACACCTTAGGCCGTTTATAATTTCTTCATTTACTCGATGAAATTTAAAAATAAATTTGAATGCGTCGTCTCCCGGATGCCAATACATGCCCAGAATTTTTTCTGCGGATGATTCAAATACATTTAAAGCTCCTTCAAAACTGACGTTCCGATCCGAATAAACCTTCAAGAGCCACGATCGCAGTTCAAATCCAGCAGACTTATATATATCACGAACTTGCTTCGCTATTTCGACAGCTTTTGATGCGTTGTCAAAACTGTCCACAAAATCGTCAACAAAATGGTGATCCAATATTGACGGCTCTTGGGAAACAATCTCGATATTCTAGAGCATTTCTCTCCTTCACATATTGGACAACACACGGCGAACAGGCAGCCCCGAACGTCATCACGACCATTTCATTAAATATTTGGTTGACGAATTTCAGTTTCACTCCACAAAAATCTCTGGGAGCATCGATCTTCTGGAGCCACGATGATTTGATGGAACATTTCTTTTATGTATCCACAAACACCTACTGCACCAATGTGACTGTAACTGTAACACCTACTGCATGTGACGTAAGAGTTAATGGTTTCCCATGTTTCGATAATGAAAACCTTTCGCAATTATTTCGAAACTTGTGCAATAGTCTTCGAATTATTGGTCCTGATTTGAAGTCAATTTTCCGACTTCGGCATACACGAAGTAGTCCGAAAGACTCGGACGCCGCTATTATTGTCAACTTCTTCACACCCTACCATCGCGATATGTTTTTTGATCAATATCATATTATATAAGGCAAAAATGGACACTTAAAACTTATTGTTTTGGGATTTGATACTAACGTACCATTCTATGTTGATGAAAATTTGACGCCTTTAGACTACAGAATATTCTGGCTAGCTCTGCGTATGGAGAGGGATAGAATTTTGGATTCTGTTTACACACGGCGCGGTAAAGTTAACGTAAAGCTACATAGCACTGACAGTTTCTTCGAGATAATATATATTGAAGATCTGGATAAACTTCTCCATTCCTCCGATTAAAACATCTCGGGAAACTTGTAATGCTTCGCTTTAACAATATACCCGGAATATTATTTTATGATATTTTTTCGACTATTGCATTTTATTTTTCTATATTTATAGGTAGAACATTCAAATTTAATTTTAATTGTGCTTGTAAGGGCTTTTCAACAGAGTCGCTACAAAAGTAAATCGATAGGGACAGCAAACGACGCCATATTTTTCCCGCTCTTTTGACATTTCTCTTCAGTAAGGTTTGCGATTTCATCATGGAAAGATATACGAGCCAACAACGAGTCGAAATTATTAAAATTTACTACCGAAATTTGGAGTCAGTGGCCTCAACTTTAAGAGCGCTACGTCCAACTTCATCATCTTCAGCGATGAGGATCATTTCTGGCTGAATGGCTTCGTCAATAAGCAAAATATGTGTTATTGGTCAGACAGCAATCCACACGTAATCCATGAGTCATTATTGCATCCCAAAACAATTACGGTTTGGTGCGGTTTATGGGCCGGCGGCGTCATTGGGCCGTACTTCTTCCGTGATGATCAAGACCGGCACATTACTGTGAATGCGAATCGCTACCGTTCAATGATAACCGAATATTTTTGGCCCCAATTGGATAATATGGACTTGGAGGACATGTGGTTCCAACAGGACGGCGCACAGTGGGATTTCTTCATACAAGCCGCGGCAAAAATTAGAAGGAATCGAGCTAGGGCTTTGAAATTTCGCACACATCTCTCATATTGCTAAATTAGAAAAAAAACTAGTTTTTGTTCAAATCCGCCCACAACCACGCCTACCTCCCATATAACGTAAAATAAAAAATCGTTGTATTTTCCTCATTTTCATATCTATGTCAATAAAAATTACTGCCAGTGCTTGCATTTGAGTCCTCAATTATATTAAAAATTTAAGTGTCACGCCCAACGCCCATATAAAAATTTTCATTTTTCAAAATTTTCGAAAACAGATATAATTCTTTGTAGTTTGTGATAGATGTAAATCAGCACTTATATCTATATAAATAACTAAAGCCTAATATGTTAGCTGAATATTTGCAAAAAAAATTAGGGGGCCATAGTTTACCGTTTTTTTAATTAACCAATCATTCCAAATAAAAGTCAAATTTGTACTATAAAATTATCGAAATTTATTAATTTTTCAGCATTTCTCAGTGCATACTTTTAGGGATATGATATACAGCTGTAAAAAAAACTTTAACTAACGTTTCTATTATCGATAGCATTAAAACACATATGCCTAAAAGTATACACCATTTTATATGGTGTTTTCATCCATTTTGGTAATGAAATTTCGTGGCACTTTTTTTATAAAATTTATAACTTTGTTCAACAGTATAAAATATTATGGGAATTTTATTTATGAAATCAAAAGAATACACTTCCACCTTTCACATTTTAGCAACCAGACCACAACGATCGATAACGACCACCTTTTTTTAGTCCAAGAAAAGCTAAAAACACTTAGTTTTTTGAGTGTCATCATAAAAGCATGAATATATTTTAATCTGTTATTGTTATTCAATTATTTTTTCTTAAAACTTAATGCAGAAATACCATATTTTTCAAATATACATATTCCAAATCGATACGCCAAAAAGAAGTTATGTTTCCAGCCCATTGAAATGCATGAAAATCTGAGGCAGGTTACTGCAGAGTTTCATTTGTTGACTTTGCCGCGTTTTTTTGACCAAAAACAAAATTTGTTGAAAAAAACTAATGATTTATTTCTCTTATTTAAACAATTCTCTACAAAACTGCATCATTACATTTTTGATATTTGACACTCGAAAAAGGGTATTTTTGCCGGCAAAATCCCTCTGTGCGGCGCCACAAGCCACACAGCGAATGCCACAATCAATTTATTGGAAACCAAGTTTGGTGAACGTGTTAGCTCACGAAATGGCCCAGTCGATTGGCCGCCTCGGTCGTGCGATTTGACGCCGTTAGATTATTTCCTGCGGGGCTACGTCAAGTCTATGGTCTATGCCAACAAGCCAGCGACGATTGATGAACTTCGTACGAATATCGAACGTAAAATTGCACCAGTATCGGCCGATTTATGCTTGAAAACCGTCGAAAATTGGGTTCAGTGTCTGGACTTCTGCAAGCGTGCCCGTGGTGGCCATGCAAAGGAAATCGAGTTCCATACATAATGGCATCGAACGTACTTTCACAGGAATAAAGAATTTCATTGGTATCTAAACCCGGTTTTGTTTTATTTAAAAAAAAACTTTTGTAGCGATCTTATTGAAAAACCCGTTATATTATGTGATTTGAAATGTTATTATGCCGGCGTTGCATCTTTAATATTATTTAAAAATGGACAATTTGCATAGTATTGGTAATGATTCCAAATCTAATACGTATAGTATGATCCGAATATTAACAAATTTAAAATCAGGCCTCAAGATTTCACATATCAATGCTCAAAGCTTGAATGGGAAAATTGATGAATTTTGTTACATTTTTGAAAATTCCGTTGGTTCAGGTCGGATATTTGTGAAAATGTTTACATCATGAAAAACTATAAACTATCGTGCCGACAGAGCAGGTCATGCAGGTGGTGTCGCTATTTATGTGAGAATATGTATTAAATGCAATGTAATCAATCTAGTTTTGATGATAAAATGGAATATATTTTTCTTGAAATTTCAAACGGAATAGAAAAACTATTACTGGGTAATGTATACAGACCAAATCGGTATGTCTACTTTAGTCCCTTAATTTCTCGAAAACGGAGCGTCCAACCGAAAAACAAATACAATCTTTCTAAATTTTTCATATTTTCGATCAAAAGTGGGGATGGGTTACCCTGGGTATCATACGTATGTTTAAGTTAATTTGTGTCATCCACAATAATAGTTCCTCCAGCCAAGTGCCCACAATTGTCTGCATGTGTTTGTGAAGGCGTCAATAGTGGCGTCATATTCAACGATTATGTTTAAAAGTCTCACTTCACCTCAATTTATTATAATATGTATTGTTTTTTCACAACTTTGTTTATCACTTTCTGTTTAAAATATTAGTTTTTCTGTAAAGTCCTCGTGTAAAATTCCAATATACGTAGTTTCTATTTAACAACAAAGCCTCTTGTGAAAAATCGAATACATTCTCGTAACTTTGCAACAAGTGTTTTTGTAACAGAAACTAAATTATGATTACAGTAACTAATATTTGAACACGAATTTTAATATTGTACTTTTTATTAGTTGTAGCTTCCATTTCAGATGAATGAGGTTTTTGAAATACACAAATTGGTTAATACAACTAAAGTTCGGTAGTAGCAACTTGTATTTAGTAAGACCTATTTTTAATCTATCAATAACATCGACAAATAATTCTGATGTTTGACAATTATGAATTCTAATAAAAAAAATAGACTTTATCATGGAATTTCCAATGCCTGAATTGATTTTCAACTAATCTTTTCCCTGTGTGTTACCACCGGGCGAGTATACGGAATGCTTCGTAATCTTTGGCGCACTCAATGGTTTATTCCCCTTAATATTAGGATACTTTTGGCGAAAACGTATCTAGTACCCACTCTCATATACGGCTGCGAACTTTTTGCATTTTGTAATTCTGATTCTAAACGAAAGCTTAATGTGACGTACAATAACATAGCCAGATATATATTTGGTCTAAAACGTTTTGACAGGTTGTCTGTTTACTCTTCGAAAATCTTTGGTTTGTCGTTCGACAGTTTATTAATATGCAGACCCCTAAAATTTCTGCAGGAAATAATATATACATCTACGCCATCCTATCTCTACGAAAAACTTAGCTTTGAGATCTAATAGAGGCAAAAGTCTTGTACAAATAAGACAACAGTCATTTGTCAGAACAACACTTTTTTGTAAACACTATTCGTATTTGGAATCAACTACCATTACACATACAAACAACCAGCAACGCAATGCATTTTAAAACTTTGAGTTTTAATCATTTAGGAATAAATATAATTAAAATTAAAAATAGTATTAACATAAATTTACTCTAATACACTATTTTTTTCCTAAATCCCATTGTATTCATATTTTTGTTTTTACTTTATTTTTATATTCATTTTGTATTTTTATATATAAACGTAGTTTGATTTGGAAATTGATAATTTTATTAGTATATCGTCGGCTTAACCTGCAAACGTGCTAACTCCCTTTCAGCATATTATATTATATTGTTACGAATAAGTAAAAGCTTTTGCTTGCTGTTAATGACTCTACTAACAGTATGTAAATAACAGGCGGTTAGTGCTGCGCCTGAAAGTATGCATTGTAACAACGTACCAGCTCGCTAAACCAGTAGCATGAATTCACCTCAGTTAAGATAATTCTCCTCCATTCGCGATTGTTCTACAAAGATAAACAACAACAAACAATGTCTATAAGGTTCTTGAATTCGCTAGATATACCTTCATTTGTGTATGGTGAGTTGGTATAAATAGCGGAGGTCTTTGGAATGGAGAGTTCAGTTTGTGATTAAACCCCGTAAAGTAAGCAACGCGAATCGATAGTAAAATATAAGACTTGTTAAAGTGTTATAAACAAAGTAAACTGTTGTACTACAGTGGCTCAAAATTAAAATGGGACACCTAATGTGGTGATTTTTTATTTTTTGTTCCAAATAACTCCACACGTGCTCAATCGGGTTTAAATCTGGCGATTGTGGTGGTGTTTCGAGTACATGTGGGCAATTATAGAGCAACCAATTCCGAACATAATAAACCTTATGCTTTGGATCACTGCCCTGGTAGAAATAGTACTCGTTGGAAAGGCCTAATTTTTCGGATGTTTCTGAAAGGTTACATCGCAAAATGTTTAGGTAGTACTTGTGGTCCATAATTCCTTCAATAATATGAAAATTCCCAGGACCAGCTGCCGAAATTGCACCCCATACCATTACTGAGCCTGACCCGTGCTTCACAGTCGGTCGTAAATTTCTTCCGCGCAGCTCTTCGTTTGGCTTTCTCCATACGTATGACTGCCCATCTGACCGGAAAATATTAAATTTACTTTCATCAGTAAAAATCACTTGGCTCCAAATCGAAAAATCTTTTCCTCTGTGCTCTTTTGCAAATGATAGTCGTTTCAGCTTGTTGACTTTACTTCCTAGCTACTCGTCCGTTGCATGGATGCTTTCGTAAAATATTTCTTATGGTTTCGGGATTAGCATTTTTCCCCAAAAATATTTTTGCTTCAGCCGCCAGTTTAGGTGCGCTAAGATAAGGGCGTTTCTTTATTTGCTGTAAGAGCCAATGCTCGTCTGAATCCGAAAATATTTTTCGCTTGCTCGGTTTCCCAATGTTTTCAAAATTTTCTGAGTTTTTATATCTTTTAATAATATTAACTACTGTAGATTTTGGTCGGTTTACTATTTCCGCGATATCTCGCACAGATTTTCCAGATTTTGAGGGGGTAATTATTAATCTGCTCAGCTCTGGCGATGTTTGGGAACGACGTGGCGCCATGATGGATATTTATTGAAATATTCTATGTAGAGTTCTCTTAAAAGTGCCAGTCAAAAAAAAAACATTTGGTACCGTTATCTAAAGCTAAACTGAAAATGGTTGCCATCTGTCCCATTATTAATTTGAGGGTCGTGATCTGTATTATTGTGAATGAATGTTTATAAATTTATTTCAATTGAGTATAAGGCAGCAATTATTTCCTTAAATAATAAACACTAACGTGGCAATATGAAATCATAAAAATAATGTCAAAATTCCGTTACCATATTTTAAAAATAATATATATTTTATTATGTGGGTTAGTGTCCCATTATAATGTTGAGCCACTGTATATAAGTAAAATAAAAGGAAATTAACCCGTTGTAACTATCGTAATTTAAAACGAACCTTGTTTTATTATTATTGGGAATAAAACAATGCAAAAAGGACGAATAAGGAAATTCGTAACATTGGTGTCAGAAGTGGGATTACGAATTAAGGACAACGATGAAGTTTGAAGAACTCAAAGTTGAACAACTAAAAAAGGAGTTGAGTAAATTGGATCAACCGACATCTGGTAATAAGGTAGAGCTGCAAAGGCGATTAATAGAAGAATTCAAGCGCCGAAACATTGACATTGACAAATACCAGTTTGAATGCAGAGAAGAAATGGAGTTGTCTGCAAAGGAAGCAACTGGTAATGTGGATGTTTCGACAATGTTTGCAGCCATGATGGAAAAATTTAACGAAAATTCTAGAATTATTAACGCGAAGCTGGACGAGAAATTTAGTGAAAATTCTAGAATTATGAATGAGAAATTTGGCGAGAATTCTAGAATTATGGACGATAAATTTGGTGAGAATTCTAGAATTATTCAGGAAACTTCAAATGCCACAAATGAGAAACTGCAAGAAATCTCCGAAGTTGTGAGCAACATGGAGATACAGGTTAATGATCAATTCGGAAATGTCGAACAGAAATTCGAGGAATTTCAGCAGAAGATCGAACAGGATGTGGAGGAAAGATTCGCCGAACTGGAAAGAAAGATGAAAGATTTCCAGTTGCAAGAATTGCCAGTGCGAGTAATTTCTGAAGGCTCTAGTAGATTGAAAGCTCTCAGTTTCGATGGCTCTACCCCATTTGACGTTTTTAAATTCCAATTCGAAATGGTATCAATTAAGAACATGTGGAACAGCAACGATAAAGCAGTAGAGCTAATTTTAGCGCTGAAACACAGCGCAGCAGAAGTCCTTCCGAGCATTCCCGTCAGTGCCAGACACAACTACGAGGATATACTGGCTGCGTTACAACGCAAGTATGGTGACGATCACAAGAAGGATTTATATCGCATGGAATTAAGAGAACGAGTGCAAAAGCATAATGAATCACTTCAGGACTTCGCAACATTTGCCTCACAAAGAGCTACATTTGTGGAAATAGTTTCATTTGCTTTGGCGAATGAGACGGTGAGGGTTGTTTCCAGTCAACAGACACATCATGTGCGAAGGGTAGAAACGGAAGGCAAATCAAAAGATTTGGAAGGCGCCTTTAGCGAACTGAAAGAAGTGATTCGGATTCTCACGAAAGGGCCATGGCAAGCAACAAAATTGAAAGGTGCCAATCATAGCGAACGTGGCCATATAGGGCGGGACTGTAGAGACCTGAGAAAACGGTCAAGATCTCCAGCGATAGCGGCCGATACCGGAGGAGTAAATGACCGTCCACAAGATCAAAGAGCAAAGTATTGACGTCCGATCCCTGAGAATTGAATCGGACGAGTGGTTCACGGCACATAGAAGTGATCCTGTATTGGCAAAAATTATTTTGGCAAAGGAAGAGGATATACAAATAACGCGGAATGAAATCGCTTCAGAAAGCCCCGTTTTAAAATCATATTGGGCCCAATGGAATAGCCTGAGATTGCTAGATGACTGTCTATACCGTGTAAGGGAAAGTGAAGATGGTAAAACGGAGAAAAATCTAATTGTGGTACCTGCCTTGAAAGTGAAAGAGATAATTGCAGAATCTCATAATGGTCCGAGTGGTAGGCACCTCGGAAAAGGCAAAACTATGGAGAAACTAAGGGAACGTTTCTATTGGGTTGGTCGTCAAAAAGCTGTGTCCGAGTGGATAGCAGGCTGCACCCAGTGCTGGACAACTAAAGGACCAACGCGGAGGAGTTGCGAACAGAGACATCAGGAGAGCCCAAGTGCTCCCTTCGAGCGAATATCCATGAGTGTGGCTGGTCCATATCCAACAATTAGCTCTGGGAACCAATATGCCCTAGTCGTCATGGACTACTTCAGTAAATGGCCCGAGGTGTACGCTATTCCGAATAAAGAAGCGAAAACAATAAGCAAAGCTATCGTGAACAACTGGATAAGTCGTTTTGGTGTCCCTTTAGAACTGCATTCGGAGCAGGGTAGGAATTTTGAATCTGCCATCTTGAAAGAAATATGCGAGAGGAATGGAATTCGTGGTATAAGAACGACATCAGTGCGCCCTCGGACTGACGGCACGGTAGAGAAATTTAATCAGGCTCTTGAAGAATATTTCAGAAAGATCGTCAGTAAGGATAGAAAATTCTGGGACGAACGCATACCAAAATTCCTTCTAGCATACCGGTCGGCCACCCAGGATAACACTGCCCCAACACCAGCTAGTGCCGTCTTCGGGACAGAGTTAAAGCTCCCTAGAAATTTGGAGTTTGGCAACTGCCAAATCCGAAGGATTCCATGAGGGTCAACTAGTTTTACTGTTCAACCCATAGCGCCAGAAAGGCTTCCTCACTGGGAAGGCCCTTACAAGGTTGTCAAACGAATAAATGACGTGGTTTATAGAATTCAGAAAAGTCAAAGTCCAAGAGCTAAAATGAAAGTCGTGCATTTGGAAAGACTAGCCCTGTATGGAAAACTGGAGGTTGAGCCTGCTCGGGACGAACAGGCTTAAGTGGGGGGCAGTGTTACGAATAAGTAAAAGCTTTTGCCTGCTGTTAATGACTACTAACAGTATGTAAATAACAGGCGGTTAGTGCTGCGCCTGAAAGTATGCATTGTAACAACGTACCAGCTCGCTAAACCAGTAGCATGAATTCACCTCAGTTAAGATAATTCTCCACCATTCGAGATGATTCTACAAAGATAGGCAATAACAAGGACTAGAAGGTTCTTGAATTCGCTAGATATAACTTCATTTGAGTATGGTGAGTTGGTATAAATAGCGGAGGTCTTTGGAATGGAGAGTTCAGTTTGTGATTAAACGCCGTAAAGTAAGCAACGCGAATTGATAGTAAGATATTAGACTTGTTAAAGTGTTATAAATAAAGTAAACTGTTGTACTATATAAGTAAAATAAAAGGACGTTAAACCGTTGTAACAACTATCGTAATTTAAAACGAAACTTGTTTTATTATTATTGGGAATAAAACAACTCAAAAAGGACGAATAAGGAAATTCGTAACAATATTATATATGTTATTATATTATATTATTTATATATTATATATATATTATATATACATATATTATATATAAAGGGGTTTTCAACAGAGACGCTACAAAAGTAAATCGATAGGGACAGCAACCGACGCCATATTTTTTTCCGCTCTTTTGACATTTCTCTTCAGTAAGGTTTGCCATTTCATCATGGAAAGATATTCGAGCCAACAACGAGTCGAAATTATTAAAATTTACTACCGAAATTTGGAGTCAGTGGCCTCAACTTTAAGAGCGCTACGATTCGGATTTTCATCGGAAAATCATCTTCAGCGATGAGGCTCATTTCTGGCTGAATGGCTTCGTCAATAAGCAAAATATGCGTTATTGGTCAGGCAGCAATCCACACGTAATACATGAGTCATCATTGCATCCCGAAAAAATTACGGTTTGGTGCGGTTTTTGGGCCGGCGGCGTCATTGGGCCGTACTTCTTCCGTGATGATCAAGACCGGCACATTACTGTGAATGCGAACCGCTACAGTTCAATGATAACCGAATATTTTTGGCCCCAATTGGATAATATGGACTTGGAGGACATGTGGTTCCAACAGGACGGTGCCACAAGCCACACAGCGAATGCCACAATCAATTTATTGGAAACCTAGTTTGGTGAACGTGTTATCTCACGAAATGGCCCAGTCGATTGGCCGCCTCGGTCGTGCGATTTGACGCTGTAAGATTATTTTCTGTGGGGCTACGTCAAGTGTATGGTCTATGCCAACAAGCCAGCGACGATTGATGAACTTCGTACGAATATTGAACGTGAAATTGCAGCAGTATCGACCGATTTATGCTTGAAAACCGTCGAAAATTGGGTTCAGCGTCTGGACTTCTGCAAGCGTGCCCGTGGTGGATATGAAAAAGAAATCGAGTTCCATACATAATGGCATCGAACGTACTTTCACAGGAATAAATAATTTCATTGGTATCTAAAACCGGTTTTGTTTTATTTAAAAAACTTTTGTAGGACTCTTATTGAAAAACCCTTTACATGGAGCAGCGGAATGAGGTTTTTTTTTTGTTTTCATTTCTTTCATTGCGTACACCAACAACAACTTCTCCTGCATCTATCATGTAGATCATTATACCATGCCCTTGCTATTGTCAACGCAGTGTATGATTGGTTTTGTTTACAAAAAAAGCACAAATTTCAGTCGGCACTCTGCCATCCCAGAAGTTGAAACAAGTCAGCAATAAGTTCGGTTCGGTTCGGTCGTCGGTGTCGGTGTTTTGTATTGTCTGTGGTCAGGTGTAATTTAAGTATGGACATTAGAGTGGCATTTTTTTGTATGAAAATTTTTTTTCTTTCTACTCAAGGATTGCCGGGCCGCATATTATGCCACTTGATGAAAAAATGTTATGCTATAAATTTGGGGAAAATTGGACAATGTTAACACGTCGCGCCCGAAGGTCAAAGTTCAAAAATTTTGAAATTATGTTTTTCTAAGTGACAGATTGTTGCAATATACTTATTTTTCGGCAGATTTTTGCGAAACTTGGTGGGTTTGCAACACAGAAGTTACTTTGTATCTGGTAAAAATTTAGGCAACATGGGGCAACGTTAACACGTAGCGCCTTTAGGTCAAAGTTGAAACATTTTTAATTTATTTCCAATAGACAACTTGCAGAAACATACAAATTTTTATTCGGATTTTTATGAAACTCGTTACAAATGTAACAGTGAAGTTCCTCTTAATCTGGTAAAAATTAGGACAAAATTGGGCGACGTTAACACTTACCTCCTCAAGGTCAAAGTTCAAAAATTGATGAATTATGTATTTCCAATAGTCAGCTTCGAGCAACATACTCATTTTTTACCAGATTTTTACCACAAACTTCGTAGAATTGTAACTATGAACTTGTTGTTTATCTGGTAAAAATAAAAAAAAAATAAAAATAAAAAAAAAAAAAAAAAAACTTTGACCTAAAGGCGCTACGTGTTAACGTTGCCCCATGTTGCCTTAATTTTTACCAGATACAAAGTAACTTCTGTGTTGCAAACCCATCAAGTTTCGCAAAAATCTGCCGAAAAATAAGTATATTGCAACAATCTGTCACTTAGAAAAACATAATTTCAAAATTTTTGAACTTTGACCTTCGGGCGCGACGTGTTAACATTGTGCAATTTTCCCCAAATTTATAGCATAACATTTTTTCATCAAGTGGCATAATATGCGGCCCGGCAATCCTTGAATTTCAAAAGTAAGGGAAAAAATGCCACTCTAATGGACATTGAGCAATTTGGGACCAGAAGAACAAATGTCATCATAACCGCGTTTTAGTGGAAAAGCTATGGATATCCGTTGCAACAGAAATTAAAGTATCAAGTAAGTATTTTTTACATTTATTTCAGTTTATTAAGGCATACATAATTACAAAATTGGTCTCGAGTTAATCTACCATTCTTGACGCTGGTTTTATTATATTGTTTTTGCGAGTTTGTGGGATTTTGCTTCTCCATTTCTTCTATAAATTGTTGATCTAATCCCTCAAGATCAATAATAATATTGTGCAGAAGACAAATAGATTTCACAATGTTTTCGGCTAATAAAGTTTCTGTTTCTATTGGTTTCCATAACACTCTAAATTTAGCATTTATGATTCCAAAGGCACATTCTACGCACTTTCTACCTCTTGAGAGGCGGCTATTAAAATATTCATGCTCTGCGGTGCAGTCTTTTCTGCTGTAAGGCCGTAACAAACACTCTAAAAGAGGATATGTTTCGTCTCCAAGAAAAACATATGGCACAATTTCGTTAGTATTTGGTAGATTTGTGTTTGGTGGTGCCTGTAGTTTATTATTTTTTAATAGATTAAATATTTCAGAAGAGCTGAAAGTTCCACCATCGCTCTGTTTGCCATATCGTCCAACTTCAATTGCAATAAATTTGCAGTTAGCATCGGCAATTCCTTGCAACACAATTGAAAAAAAATGTTTATAATTATAAAACATTGAACCGGAATTTGCTGGGCACTTGATACGTATGTGCTTTCCATCAATAGCACCACTGCAATTTTGGAAGTTCCATAAATTCCAGTATTGCGCTGCAACTTCTTTCAAATACGCTTCTGTGGGCTGCGGCATATGAATTGGAAACAACTCCTCCCATAGTGCTACGGTTGTTTCTTTAACAATAACTCCAACTGTCGTTCTGCCTATCCGAAATGAAAAAGCCAGTGATGCAAATGATGCTCCTGTTGCCAAATATCTAAATTAAAAAATAGTTGTGTTTATTACAATTGTTATAATAAATTTATTTTAGAGGAAGATGCGAAAACAATGGAGGTATTTACTCGACCAATTCCGAACTGAACTACGGAAAAATCCACTTTCAAAATCTGTTGATGCTGGTGGATCACAAAATGACTACAGTTGGCCGTACTTCAAGTCACTCCTGTTTTTAAAGGACAATATGCAGTACAGACCTTTAAGTGGAAATTTAAAGCCAACAAAGGCAAAAGGTGATCAAGAAGTGGTTGCTCGTTATTTCCATGAAGAAAACAACTGTGCTCAACTGTTGGAGCTTGAAAAACGCAAATTGGAATTGCTTGAGAGGAAACCTTCGGAAAAAAGCAGTAGTGGACGAAGATGAAGCATTCTATTTAACTTTATTGCCGCATATTCGGACATTGACGCAAAGAAATAAATTTTTTTTGGCGAATTAATGTCCAAAATCTCCTATTTAAATATGTGTATGAAAAAACACCAAATATGCCACAAATGTCCAACGAAAGTTCGTGATATACAGCTTTATCATCTCCGATCAGCACTTCGTCGGAAACGGACAATGTCCATACGTTAGACCTAAGTACTGCTCACCATTTTCAGCCAAGCGCATTTGCTCCAACCCCAATCTACAATTTACCGCCAAACTCTTCATCATTTGCTCCAACCCCAATCTCCAATTTGCCGTCAACTTCATCATTTGCTCCAACCCCAATCGACAATTTGCCGTCAACTTCATCAGTTGCTCCAACCCCAATCTACAATTTACCGTCATCTAATGAATCTACACATTCCATGTATGAAAACTTATAAATATTTTAATAAAAAATTCTAAATAATTTAAAAAACAACAACATTTCTTCTTACCTGAGAGTTACAACCAATCTTTCGCACGAAGATATTGGTGTTTTTATAAAATTTGTCCAATTTTTATTTAATTTTGGTGATATCTTGTCTAGAATGTAGTCAAAAGTTTCGATTTTCATTCTGGTATATTCTTTAAATTTTAGTGGATATTTTCTTAAATCATCATATAAATAAATTCACCAAATTAGCTTTTTTTAACATTAATTGGATGCTTTCCAAATTCTTTTTGTTTTATAATTGCATTTATCACACTTGCAGAAGCGAAATACTCTTCATCAGACGAATCCATTACTGTACACTACAATTTTATAAACACAAATGAATAACAGGACTACGAAATATACATACATATGTATATACAAAACACAAAATTATTTTCCTTCATTCCACACCAACAACTTCTCCTGCTTTTACCATGCTCTTGCTGTTGTCAACGCAGTGTATGATTGGTTTTGATTACAAAAAAAGCACAAATTTCAGTCGGCACTCTGCCATCCCATAAGTTGAAACAAGTCAGCAATAAGTTCGGTTCGGTCGTCAGGCGGCACTCTGCCTGCAGCCTAATAGGCAAAATACACGACACAAAATGCTTGCGCAAAACACACTTTGCGCAAGCCGTTGTTCTGTGTGTGGCACTGGTTGTGCTGTTTGCACAGATTTTGTGTAAAAAATCAAATCGTTTTGATTTTTGTGCGTTTTGCGCAAACGCTTTGTGTAAAGTGTGAGGATTTTGCGCAAACTCTCTGTCAGTTGTGAAAAGTTTTCAATGAAGTAAGAGCAAATCAATGGCGGAAGATAAAATTGGACTGAATTCATAGAAGAATATGAAAATATAAATAAATAATAATAAATAAGAATATAAAAAATCTTTTAATTTCTTTTTTAAAGCGACGGCAAGCAGAATTACAGCTGCACAATTAGCATCCATCTCCGTCGGGTGTTAAAACGTGACTGCTAATAATATTTTGCGCAAAACTTTTTGTGTCGTGTATAGTGAAATATTAGTTTGCGCAAAGTGTATTTTGCGCAAGCATTTTGTGTCGTGTATTTTGCCTATAAGTCGTAAACAAATTACGACAAAAAAGGGACTTAAAAACTTACACAAATGATCATTACAAAAATGGCAAATATACTAATGAACATAGGCAAATGAAATACATATCTACATGTAAATTATCAAACTAAACATCATGACGAAATGAAACAATGTACTGACAAAAATATAAGTGAATATAATAATAAACATTAGCATCAGCGACAACTTAAATTCTAAGCACCCAAGAATAATTACACAATGCAACACGAAAAAAAATAACCATATACGGACACCACTACGTGATAAAAGACTAAAAAAAAAAAGACCCGTGTCTCCCAATTTTTCCCAAAGTCATGCACTTTTTTTTTTATGGGCCGCCAAAGATTTGGGGCCTCGGTATCATTTTCGTAAAATGTGATAATTTTCTTAGGCTCACATCTTGCAAACCGTTCAGAATTTCGATTTACTCTCTGAGGCAAAGTTGTAGCTCTTGTCATAAATTGCGAACATATAAAATCAAAAAACTTCACCTTCCAGATCAAAATCGCAAAAAACTTAAAAAAATTCGATTTTTTTTTACCTTTTTTCCCGTGTTCAGGTCCATAGGTAGCAAACCGTTCAAAATTCAAGGAAACAATCAACTACAAAAATTTACCTAAGATCTCAATAAACAAATTTCTAGAACATATAAACTTCCTAGAGATGATTCTTAACACTGTTTAGGTAGCACGCAAAAGTGAAAAATTTGCCGAAAATTTTTTGATTTCATTTTTTTTACCTTTTTCTCCTGTTCAGGTCCATAGGTAGCAAAAAATTAAATATGCCTGACAAGAGCTACAACTTTGCCTCAGAGAGTAAATCGAAATTCTGAACGGTTTGCAAGATATGAGCCTGAGAAAATGATCACATTTTACGTAAATGATACCGAGGCCCCAAATCTTTGGCGGCCCATAAAAAAAAAAGTGCATGACTTTGGGAAAAATTGGGAGACACGGGCCTTTTTTTTTTAGTCTTTTATCACGTAATGGTGTCCGTATATGGTTATTTTGCCATGACTTAAAAAATTACACACAGTGTTATTATCAATACGGCGACAAATTTCATGAATGGAGTTCTGAAGATCAGCGACAAAGAGTTTCATGTGGAGAATAAAAGGAGAATAAGGGAAATTCTTCGTAAAAATGATTTCCCGGCCAGAACAATAAATGGCCTACTGGATCGGAATAGACACACAGGACAATTTATGGAACAAGGTCAAGATCAACCAGGTGAAACCCCGCCGAAAATGTACAAATCCCTAACTTATATACTTGGTCATTCCGAAAGACTGAAGCATTCCGATATCTACGACAAAGGGGCATATGAGTTGGCGTGGAAAACACACAATACCCTGAGCAGGTTATTTAGCCAAAGTCCAAAGTGACGGAAAAGGTTAAGTCTAATATTGTATATCGGATAAAATGCAATGGGGACAAGACTGACGTGTGCCAAAAGGTATACGTTGGCACAAATCAGATTTAAGGGCCACCTATAGACCTATGGAACAGAAAACGGCATTAGCGGCCCATTGTGATACGACGGGTCGTAGTCCTAACTTTGACGACGTTGACATTTTAGCGGAGGAGACCAATTACTCACGACGATTTACTTTTGAAATGCTGCACATAATTGACGTTCCCTCAGAGAAAAGACTGAATTACAAGACCGACACTGACCGATGCGCTCAAATATATCGACACACAATAAACAAACACAGAGAAAACAGACAATAGTTGACGAAAGCTTGCACACTGCGTACGAGAAATATGTTTTTTGGGATTTATAATACACTCCGCGAAAAAAATATAAAGGCAACACCATTTTTTGTTTTTTCCCAATGTTGTGAGGAATTTTCAAGTTTTTATTTAATATTGTATTAGTCTCTTCAAAATTAAATACTTTTCAGCAAAAATACTTTGAGTATGACTTCTTGAAGGTAAAACAACAAAAATAAACTAATTACTAGTGCGAAATATTTATAAAGGTAAAAGGTTTATTTAAATATTCTAAAAAGTTTCGTAAGACGTTTGGTCTCCATTATCGCTGATAACTTCTACTAAGCCTCTTGGTATTGAGTTTATCAACGAATGAATATGCGCAGGATCAGTTATCTTCCATTTTGTTGTATTGCTCCTCTTTTCGGTCCTTGACATTCTTCAACTGGCGTCCTGTGTGGTAAACTTGGGTAGGTAAAATAGACGAGAGGTTCTCGATTGGATAGAGATCAGAACTAAGTGCAGGCCAGTCGAGAGTTTATATTATTTCTAGACTCCAGAAACTTTGGAATTAACTACGACGATATCCAATAGTCGAATATAATACCCGGAGTCCATTTTTGTGGAAACGGAACATATTGGAGTGGTTCCTCTATAAATCATACCTGCCCAAACCATAAGGGAGTCACCACCAAAATGTCGCCGCTGACGCATAATTTTGGAAAAATCTCTAGAGCGACAATATTTTTCCGAGCCTCAGGTCCATCCAAATTTAATTTTTTCATCGGAAAATATTACCCCTCATCCAAAAATATGTATATTTCAGCGAATTTAAATCTGGCTAATTCGTGTCTTGGCATGAACCCAAGTTTTGCATACTTTTTTCCATATGACAGTTTCAAGTCGCGTTTCATTATTTGTTGAACACGACGCAACCCTGCTCCCAAGCTCAATTCAGCAATAATTTCCTTATCGGCGAAGTTTTCCTGGTCGTTTTGTGATTCCATATTGGCCACCCTATTTTATAAAATTGTCAATAACACAGCTAGATCTTTTCAATCGCCTCGAAATTTCGCGATGATAATATTAAATTTTTCCATTTTCTTCTTTTCTTAAGTACTTTCCACCAGGAAGTCTGTATAATTTTTTTTTTTTAATTTGACCTACGTTAATTTTAAAACAATAAAATAACAACCAAAGAAAATTCACTTCTGTTTAAGTTCCTATTTACTACTGATCGAATTCGGTTTCTTTTCCATGTTGCCTTTATATATATTTCGCACCAAAAACAGAAAAATCAACGTCCTTTTTCATTTAACTTGTAAAAGAGATCGAATGGTTACATTCTCTGACATAATATACCTAATGACACACATATGCATTAAAATTTTATACCATAAATCCAGTGCATTGAGAGTACCGAGAACAAATATATTGCCTTTATAATTATTTCGCTGGGTGTATGTACATGCATTTTATATACATATGTTCATTATTGGCAATCGTTTTATGATCAATATATTATTAATGTTAAAAATTGTTGTACATAGAACCCTGAGTATGATTAGCGACGCTAATCTAAATATTCGGAATATTTAATAAATCTTGAGAAAACAGTAGAACCAGCTGGTTTTTTGACGTAGAATACGTCTTACCATACGGTATGAGGAGTCATGTCAGGTTTTTATTGTTGTAATCTTTATTTCATTGAATTTGAGGAAACGGCTAGATGAATTTTTTTAAAAATTTTTTTGTAGGTAAATGAAGATGTTATCTTTCGTTTGATATACATTTCATATTGGTTGATATCTTCCTAATATTTAAATTTCTCAAATGAAAATTGTTTAAACACTTACACTCAAACATATGTGTGGTGTTTGGTTGAGTGTTTTTGGTTGCTCAACATTGATTAGGAACATGGCAACATGTATCTAGTAAAAAGTGAAACAAACAGTAAGCTAACGTAATAAAGCTTTTTTGCGAAAGCTTCAATAAAGCTGTTGTAACATTAATTTTGAATTGTAAAGCGTAAAGCTTTCACACAACGCTCGAATGCTAATGCGAAGACTCGATAAGGTGAACCTTTTTTAATATTAGGGCGGCCCTCTCAACATTCGCAGAACTTATTTCAATAAAAATATTAATTAAAATACATAAATTAAATTAAGTTTAAAAAAATTGAACATAATATTTTTTTTTTAACGGACTTGAATCAAATGCCGTTGGTAAATATAAAAATTACAGCAGACAGTTGTCCGAGGCCTTCCCTGCAGGCTGTGTCAGAGACACGGCCATTAAGTTTAACGTAGAATACGCCATCCGATAAGACAGAAAACATATATAACAATAAATGATAAATAATATAAGCAAATGAATTTATTGTTATATATGTTTTCTGTCTTATCGGATGGCATATTCTACGTTAAACTTAATGGCCGTGTCTCTGACACAGCCTGCAGGGACAGTCCGCGGCCGAAGGCCTCGGACAACTGTCTGCTGTATTTTTTTTTATTTTGTGACCTCAAGCTAAACTAATTAAACAGGAATTCAGAAATTTATAAATAAAAAATTGAAATCCAAAAACATTTTATGTCGCAAATCTAAGTGGGCAAACTAAAGCACTCCCTTCACAGAAAAAAATAAAAATCAATTTCAATTAAAGAATTTGTTTATTTGATTAATTTTTTAATTGATTTTGGTGTAATCACGAAATTGATCATAAAATTTGTCAAAAAAAAACTTCAATTAAAAAATTTGTAAATTTGATTAAAACATTTATTGAAATTTTTCAAAAATATTGATTAAGTATGTAATCAAGTTAATTAAAAAATTATTGATTTGTTCGCGATTTTTAATTAAATTTTTGAATTGAACCAATTAAAACCGTTATTGCTTTTTTCAGCATGAAACCCCCACCCCCTGCGACGACGGTAAAAAAAATTAAAATGTTAAATTTTTAAAGCGATTTTATTCAAGGTTTCGCAGATACACATCGATTCATAATCGGAACGAATGTCCGGGTTTCATAAACTATTATTATATATTAAACATTTAATGTTTGTATTAAATACAAAAAAATAGGTACGTCACAAAAAAAACAGTTCAGTGAATAAAATATACATATAATCGAAAATACACAGGTTCAATCGAAAATTCAAACACATGTACTTATGTGTATATCTATCAAAGTTAAATTTTTATAGAATTTGAATTCAAAATCGGAACGTATGTCCGGTTCTCTTAAACTACATTTAAATATTAAGCATTTAATGTTTCAACGGTTTGTATTAAATACAAAATAAATGCATCAAAAAAAAACAGTTGCAACAAATTCTGATTTGGTAAAACGAATAGTAGAAGTAACTATTTTAAAAAATGGTGGCTAAACTTCCATACTCATTATCTCATTTTTTAAAGCAGATACTTTTACAAATTTTTTACTTGAAGGAATCTTATAAAATAAACTCTGTAAAAAGTTATAAAATATATCCGATTCCTCAGGAAATTGTATATTAAAAACAAAAAACAATTTAAATACAATATCAACAGCATCGATAACATTTGAAAATTGATATTTTGAATTTTCGAAGAATACATATACCGACTTAATACTGATCATTTCACCAACTACTAATACCATCGGATGGTTACGTCTCCCTTGCAGTTTTTATAGGCTGAGTTTTGCATCCAATTCTTCAATAGTAGCAGCAATAACTGCAAATGTTTCCTGGGAGTCGGCAATTGAAGACTTTTTCCTGAATTTAGCTCCATTTTTGTCCGTAGAAACTTTTTGGTTCGGAGGAAAAAGGTGGTGTAATACCCACAAAAGGGAAAAAAACTGGGATTCTACAACATAAATTTAAAGTGTTAATTGTAAAATTGATTTAGTTTCAGCTCACATACATATCGATGGCTTAATATAGAAAATAAATATTTAAATTTTTTAGGAAGGAAAAGATTTAGCACATTATTTGTTGTTAAACGCAGCTTTTTTTAAGTAAACAAGCAGAAAATTCAATTTAATTTTTTGTGCGAAAGGTGTATTTGCGAGTCTTCTACCAAAATATGCAAAAAACGCGATTTCGTAAAAAACCAAGATTCATTTCCATTTTTAGCCATCAATATACAGAGTATATCTTTGTTGACATAAATTCAAACGGTTGTAAGTAGCATAATTCCTTGGAGTATTTATATTAAAATGCACAATCAACAGAAAAAGCCTATTCATGCTTTTGCTAGATTCCTCGGTTTGAATTCTGTCAACAATATAAATGTACATATGGATATGTAGGTACCTTTATCTGTAGATTCTTCAATTTGATTCAACAGTTTGAGTATAGAAGAGCTGCTAACCTTAATTTTTAGGAGCTCAAAGAGTCGTTTCTCATAAAAACAAATAGTTTTTTTCATTTCCTTGGCTATTGGGAATTTCAGACTAAAGTCAATTTGAACCTAAACGAGATTTAGTTTATGAATTTTGAACGAGTGTATTTTTAAACTTTTCGCATATCTTACTAGTTGAAAGTCAGGTGTTTTCATGTACTCAGGCCATAATTTTAACATGTCTGATGTACTTTTAGACTTCATTTGGTAAAATCTATGCTGTGCTAATTTCCTCCAATATATATCAAATTCTTCTTCAGTTATTTTGGAACTTCGTAGGTGTTGAATAGTTGAGCCAATGTCCTCTTGTGTCACTGTAAATATGAAAAATATTTGTCAAACATATTACTAAAAGGATTGAGTTGAACTTACTAAATGAATATAATTCGTCTTCATCTGCGGAACAATCTTTTTTTCAGAATTTCTTTGCGCTGTCGTTTTCTATTTGAAATTTTGTTGTACACTTTTCCTCTGCTGCCTGTATTATAAAATTCCTACAGTTTGGTTTGAATTATTTAAACTGTAGATTTGGTGAATATGATTACAACTTTTTCTGTGGGGAATATTGAGCAAATTTGTTTTTCTAAATCAGAGCAGTCGGTGAGTGTACATACAAGTCCTCTGTCTTCAATGTAATTTGCTATGGTGTTTATAAGCAAGTGTCTCTGTTCTTCCTGAAGATTTTTTTTATCCTCGTAATATTTTAAAATCATTTTGCCGTTTGCTGTATCATTTAGCATTGTCATTGCGGAACAAATAGGGGTATGTGAAGAATAGTTTGTGTGTATTTCAGTGTTGTCGGTCACAGGTAGGGTTGACGTAAAATGGGTTTTTTTCGGACTAGTCGTTTTTAAATTGTGATCGCCAACAGCGCAAATTCGACTCAAAGATCGCTTGATTTCCGACTGATATATGGTTGAAAAATTTGGTAATATGGTGGGGCTCTAAAATTTTTAAAACTTTGATAGTTATATCTTGCTCTGCAATAAGAAAAAAATTAAATTTGTGAAGTTAAAAAATTTGTATAAAAACTATTTACCATGAAAAATTTGATAAAGATGTTGGAGATTCCACGTAGATAATAATAGCTTTAATTCATCTATTGGCTTCCCATCCATGGTTTTAGAGCACACTGCAATATGATTCCTTTAACTTTAGAAATGTTTTCCCATTAACTGCTTCAATTTTTTCCACTGGAGGACCAATTATTTGGGACAAATTTATAATTATGAATTCTACCGCAACGTTTCCGAGTTCAAAACCTGCAAAATGGCTATTAAAAGATGTGCATGCTCTTCTACAACAAAAACATATTTGGCTGTCTTCCATTTTGATTATCAAGAGAATGCTCATAAACTTGTAACCATTTAAAAATGTGGGGACAAAGTGTTTAGCATTATATACGTATCCCCAAATTTCAGCCTCGGAAAACAGAAAAACTTTTTCGCATTCAACTTTTAGTTCTTGGCTTACAAGTTTCTGAATATTCTCGTCCAAAGCCGGTTTTTTGAATATACATTCATTAATCGATTTGTTTCCCAGCAAAAAGTTTGCAAATTTTATTTGCTGTTTATAAGCAAAGCTTTTTGGAATATTTTTTCTCGATGATATAATATGGGAGTAAATTTTAAATTCCTTGTGCTTCCCCTCAAATTTAAAGTTCCATAAGTTTCGAAGTGGACCCGACTTCTTTATAATTGTACCGTAATGCAGCATAAAATGGAATTTTGGCGTTAGATGTTTTTTAAATAATAATTGGTAGTTTGTAGCTATATATTCTGCTTCAAGTTTGATTGTATCGATAAGTGGGGCTGAATACTCGTAACATAAATATGATCGATAATTTTAAAAAATTTTAAAAGAAATTCCCAAACTGCGTCCTCAGCAGGAACAATATCAGCAAGTAGTATTGAAAAGTAGTGACGAAAACACAGCATTTGACTTGCAGTCATTCTCATCTTACGCTTTTCTAGTTCACCAAGGGTTATACATATTTCCTTTTTCATTACCTTTGTAGTGAGATTCATAAGAAAACGTCTTTAAGCGATTATTTAAGTCACCTATGGTAAAATAGTGTTTTTCTTTTATGAAAAAAGCAGAGCCTCGCACAAAATATAATGAGATATTCCTTCGAATATATCATGCATCAGGTCAACAGCAAAATTTTCGGTGCAATGAAATGAAGGAATAGTATTAAAAATGCAATTGGACATAACTCCCGTTTCTGTTGATATGTTGCGTTTAGTTTATTCTATTTCTAAAAATAGTTCTGTTTTCACAACATTCTTCTTTAAGAACTGTTGCATCGGTTTCAAACGTAAAAACAGTATCAGTTTCAAAAGTCCGTATACCAGTTCCGTAAGAAATGTCGTTATCAGTTTGAAGTATGCTTGTAGCGGTTTTTTGTCTTTTGGTGTTCGTAATCATGTAAGTCCAACGTGTACTTGTCCCACAGTTCAACACAGTGACTTGGTGAGCGGGTCAGAGAAGTTCCTTTGACAATCGATAGTTACGTAGGCCTGGTCGGATATTGCGTAGGTCTGTCTATCGCCGCCCGGTGTCAGCTGCCCTGTAACTAGGTAGTTCCATTATCCGCATCCTGTGGGCACGGCCCATAGTACCCAATACGTACATCTCATGACTGTATACAAATATTAGTTGTACTACTTTACATGTAATTAATACAGTTTATAACACATACCGATCTCCTTCATTTTATAGAGCAAACATATTTAAATCAGCCTCTCACTGGAGGACCATTAGCAGCAGCCTCTAAAATGGTGCCTGTGCCAGAAACATTGATGAGTCCCGACGTTTGCCCAGCTTCGGTGGCCCAAAGGGTGACTGTTTCAGCCATTAATACGCAAATACAGCAAACGAAAACCAACAAAAACAAAGGTAGCCATATCAACAAACGAGTGCACATAAAATATTAAATATGTTTTCAATTTATGTCAAAATATTTCATGTAGATAATCGTTTAAATTCTCCAAAAATGCGCAGTCCTCATTTAAAACGTAATACTGCAGAGCGTAGCCCAACTATGAGTCCCAGAAAGACAAATTCAAACACCAACAACAATCAGCAGCAGCATGTGAAAATCGTTACAAATCAGCAACATTTACAGCACATGGAACAACACCAAATGAAATCACGGCAATTTGTTAGTAATTCAGTGCATGTCGCTGCTCCGGATGATTGTTCTGGCGGTGCTACTTCAGATGAAGATAGTGATAACATTAATGTGGACAAATTAAAAACTATACGCAACAAAGCAGCTCAGAGGTATGAAAATACAGTAACTGCTGTAATTTTTTAGTAATCTTTGTTAACTTCAATTATATATTGTATTTAATGTCATTTGTAGATGCCAACAACTAAAACATAATATGGATAATTCTAATCTGAATTGTAATCAAAACACGGAATCATCAGCAGTGGTAATACAGAAAATATGGCGCGGCTATCGTACTCGCAAAAAAACAAAAGATATTGCTGAAAAATTGTTAAAGAGACGTACACATGAGTATATCGAGTAAGTTTTTTTTTTATACACGCTTTATACAAAATGGGGGGAAGAGTACGATTTACGTGAACCCTAGATCTGATCACCTTTTCGGTGGCACGCTTCAAATTATGCAATTGTACGATAACTCTCTTATCAGAGGTTTGCAATTTCAAATAATCGATGTACTTTACAAAACCGAAGCCGCGATGCCGGTGTTGGATCCACCCCAAAGGCCAAAATCTTTGTTAGTTCTGGCATAGGTTGTTGAATTTTTTCTGAGCTGGGACAGTGCGATTTCTAGATCTATATACAGTATACAAGTGCGCCTAAACGACCCTAAGAAGGCACGTTGAGTAGCTACACTGCTCAGCATTTATAGGGCCAGATCGACCCGTCGGGCAACACCGTCGCTCAAGATACAATAATGACCTGATGGCGCTGCAAAAGTGAATATGAAGCGTAAGAAGATTCCTCCGGGATTGTTGATTATATAAGTTCCATGTGGCCCGAGCAGACCCAATGGAACGACAATTGGGTCATAATTAAAAAAAGACTTGATTTTAAAATGTATGGCAATATTTGGTTATTTGTTGAATAAAACAATATTTATAGTCCCTACAAACATTAAAAGATTAAAAGTCGTTTTGGCACAATAATTATAGTTTTGATTTTATAATATTGAAAACCAATTATTTTTTTCTTGTCACTCCATAAAGTGTAATTAAAAACGATTTTGTAAATATTGATAACACCAAAATATTCAATCGGAATGTTAATTCTGTCTTGGCCACAAATGGCGTTACTATTACCGCATGTCTGTATACATATCTCGGTATCCACATCAAACGGAACACATTGTTTTATCTTTATTTTTGTTTGATCCCAAATTTGGAAAATTAGTTGTTAATTTCACATGATTGGTTCCGAACGGTATTTTTTTCATAGCTAAGTACTCAATAGTGTCGCCGTCGCTAAGCGAGGTGACCGCCGTCGAAAGAAATATACGGTGGTCAGAGTAGGGATCGAACCCCCGTTCTCATGCACAAGAGCCGCGCACACTACCATTGCACCACCGACGGCCACTTACGATTTAGGATTTGTTAAATTTGATTTATATTCCTGTTTTTTGGTGTGCAAATACCAGAGCTGTAAACGAATCATTCATTTTTGATTTCAATTCATTATGAGTTAGCAAAATTTTGAATTAATTCTTTGCACAAAAAAAAATTGAATGGAATTAGAATCAATTCAAATGAATTAGGCAAGAATGAATTGGAATTCAATTCCAATTCAAATGAATTTGCAAAATGAATTGCAATTCATTTCCAATTCAAATTTGAATTGGCAAAATGACCCAATGGACCCATTCATTCAAATTTGAATTGGCAAAATGAATTGCAATTCATTTCCAATTCATTTGAATTGAATTGATTTTGAATTAATTGAAATGAATTAGAAAAATGAATTGCAATTCATATGATTCAAATGATTTGCAATCAACCAAAGTAAACATGGTGTTTGGAGTTTCGTTCTACAAGTATTAGTTATTTTGGTTTCGACCATAGAGTAGTCTCAGATTAGAGAGAATATTTGGCTCATCTGGCGTTTCCTTTCACACTCTTCGTGATGTGGTCGGTGTGATAGAGAGATGTTTGACGAAAAGTGACCTACACCAGGTGGAATTACAATAACTTCTTGCTTTAATTTTTCATGTTGTTTGGGTGAAAAATTGTGAAATTTAAATGTGTTTTAAACTTTTTTATTGACTGTTATTGTTAGTATACATTTGTGTTGTATTTAACACAATAATTTTAACACGCAAAATGAAATGCCGTTGTTGTTATTTTGTTCGTTGTTTTGAACCATTGCCTCTATCTGGTATTAGTAAAGCAATCCTTTTCAACATCAAACGTAAATATCACACCAGGCCAAATGTCATAAATTTGGTGGGAGAACTAGTAGATCTACTATAAGTATTAATCTATGGTTTCGACATACGCGGAACGACAAAACGCATTCAATATTCAAGAAGCAATTAATAATTTATGAAACCCACCCAACGAAAAACACTAAGTAATATATTTTACAATATTTATTTTACAGCATAGAATTGTCTTTTTGAACTAAAGCAGAAATTAGGAAAATCATTTATTTTGGTTATAAAACGAATGCTAAGTAGATTACATTAGAATGCATCGATCACTTTCAACAATAATAACTTTTCAAAGTTATCATCTGATAGAGATCCACGTTTTGGTATTTTAAATGCTTTTCTTATTGAATTTCTTATTGCAACAATAGTGATTTTTTTGCGAAATAATTCATTTGAATTAATTCAAAATCAATTCAATTCAAATGAATTGGTAAAATGAATTGCAATTTATTTTTCTAATTCATTTGAATTAATTAAAAATCAATTCAATTCAAATGAATTGGAAATGAATTGCAATTCAGTTTTCTAATTCATTTGAATTAATTCAAAATCAATTCAATTCAAATGAATTGTAATTCATTTTGCCAATTCAAATTTGAATTAGAAATGAATTGCAATTCATTTTGCAAATTCATTTGAATTGAATTCCAATTCATTCTTGCCTAATTCATTTGTATTGATTCAAATTCCATTCAATTATTTTTTTCGTGAAAAGAATTAATTCAAAATTTTGCTAATTCATTGCATGAATGATCCGTGAATTAATTCAAAAATGAATGTTTCGTTTACAGCGCGGGCAAATACCAACTAATCGCCCTTATTCCCGTTGTCGTCGTCGACGTCAATACAACATCGACATCATTTTTATTGGCGACTTGAAGGCATTTGGACAAAACAAATTTTGCGTGATGTTTTAAGAGGGTTGTTTTTGGATCATAGACATCAAAAACTTTGTTGTTGTCGATGTGGCAATACATTTATAACGTTCTAAAGTTGACAAAATATGATGACGACGTCGACGACGACAACGGGAATAAGGCCGATTATAGAAATATCCCCACTTCGATTTTGAGTAAACTTTATAAATTTGAAGTAATTGGAAGATTCCGATAACGCTTCTGTGATTTTAACAGCACTTTCATATGAGGGTTGCGTCACGGTTCTTACAATGAATCGTAGCTAAGTTAAATTTTTTACATACCCTTTATTTATAAATTACTGGATCGCTGGACTATTGTGAGCCTAACAATATGGTTAAATTTTAAAGTGTTTATTGATGTGTTAACATCTATACGCGCGCCTCTAGGGCAGTAAACTATAAATTTAATACATACACAAGTGTTAGGTTTGTAAGAGTAAATCATCGAGTAATATTAAAAAAGTATTTTATGTTGATCTTCGGTTATATCGTACGAATATAACAATGTATGTATGTATGTATATACAAGTGTCTGTTGCTTTGCATTCTTTGATTTTTGTGGGAATATAACAAAAAGTATTGAGCAAGAAAATAATGACACATGTGCTTGCACTGGGTCTTTAAATAATTTTAAGTATTAATATTATTTAACTGTAACGTCATCATATGATTGAACGCTGTTTTTTATTTTCCAATGTAACATTTACGAATGTGTTCATAGAAATCGAACAGGTACCGTGTAGCAAAAAGGTGTTAACACATCGCCCGTGAGCTCGAACACTCATTGGATTTTTTTTTTCATATATATTATCTCATCCATTGGAGTACATAGAATGCAGGCCTCTGAGTATTCGGTACCAGGGTATCATCTCTAAGTTAGTCCTTCAACGTTGTACAAAAAAAAGGAGTAGAAAGATTATGATGAGTAAATCGATAGTCACGGATAACGATAACCAACAAACAAAGTGGGATTTATGCGCGAGATTTAGATCAAAATGCTTTTGATTGGATCAACAAAGGCATCCACTTCAAGACCCTTGATCCGTTATTGTAGGATATTATAATTCATTTATTACAAAGTGGGCCATTCGGGACATTCTTCGAATCAATGTTTTCAATATGATGTGCGTGGTACGTACAGGACCCTCGGAGAGTCTTGCCATAGGCCTAGTCGACCCAATGGTGATTCAAACGCGGAGAGCTTTTTAAGACTATTGTGATTTTTTGAATAATAAGTGTTTGAATCATAGACGAATACATACATAGATACATTTCTTCTCTCAATAAATTAAACGTCATAGGTACGTGACCGTCGGTGGTGCAATGGGTAGTGTGCGCGCCTCTTGTACAGGAGATCCTGGGTTCGATCCCTGCTCCAACCACCTTAAAATTTCTTTCGACGACGGTCACCTCACTTAGGAAAAAGCTTCTCAAAATACAATTCGGAATCGGTGTAAAACTGTAGGTCCCAATCAGTGAGTGAAAACTGGAAAGCGCACAGCTCAGTGATTGTGAGAAGTTCTCCCCGGTCCCTTCATGGGATGTAATGGGAAACCATTTATTTATTTATTTATAGGTACGGTGGAAAGTAAACATTGGATGGTGGAAAATATGGGTTCAATAATACCAGATTGTGGCAATAGTATACAAGGATCAACAAAGGAACAACAAAAGAATTTCGTGTTGATTTCGTTTTGTGTTGTTGTGTTAAACACAATACAAATGTATACCAACGATAAAAGTCAAGAAACAAGTGCAAAATACATTTAAATTTTTTAGTTCTACACCAAAACGACATGAAAAAGCTAAATGAACATATTTTGTAACTTCACCTGGTGTAAGTTAATTTTAAATTTAATTTCTCTCATTTCCACAAACCTACGACGAAGAGTGTAAAATGTAACGTCAGATGAGAGAATAAATCTATCTATGGATGTATTCACCGAATAATACTATAACCCACTTCACATTTATTCCGCTTGCTGGCGAGAGCTTGTTTGCATGCTCTCTAATTTTTCAGTTTAGTAGAAAAGTTACTCTCGTGTGGATATCGGTGTTAGTGAAAAAGTGAAAAGCAAGAAAACGTATGAATAAAATGGAAAAAAGACACTATTTAACTGAAGCAAAGCATATAAATGCCAATATTCAATTGAAAGATAATTTAAATATAAACGAAAATATAAGGAAAAAGAGGAAGAGTTAAATTCAAGTGTCTATGAAAATTTCTGTGAAGGCGGTAATTTTAACTTACGTTTAGCAAAGTGGTTTTGTCGTAATAATATTTCTAGAGTAGCGTCTAATTATTTGCTTGCGTTATTGTCCGAGAAAATATCAAAACTACCTAAAGATGTCCGAAATCTTTTGAAAAGTGAATGCGAATAGCGTGGAGGCAAATATTTGCTGATGAGTTGGCCCAGCGATATTCTTGGAGGGGAACCCAAAATAAGAAGTGCATCCGAGGTTCTATTGTAACTTTAGCCGTCAGAAGTAATGCTTATTTTATACGTATTGTTTCAAATGCAGTTCTGAATCTTATCCATCATTTTTCAGCTGCTTTTAAACAAAAATATTCTTTGGATGATGCAGATTTTGATAAAATAACCCAAAAATATTTCCAACACGCGCACGAAAGGGTGGTCAAAGCTACCAACAAAATTAAAACTGTTAACTAACCGTAACTGCAACAGACCGTAACCGCAATTATATGAAGTGCCTTATTTTTTGTTCCTTATAGCTTAATTTGTACGAAGTACCTTTTTTGTTTTATTATATTTTAGTACATTGAAGTACGTTAAATTTTAATTTTTCTAAAGAAAATGTGATAATTCATTTTAATTTTTTTGACCAAAAAACCACTGTACTGTGACTGAATGAAAACTAAAGAACTGAAATAAAAATGTAAAGAAAATTAAATCAAAAGAGAATACGAATTTCATTTCCGCTTCCAGCTTCCGAAGGTGGATCCAAAAATGGAAGATTGGCGGATACATAAACGGACAATTTTGCTGCCACAAACAAGGCAACGATGTCTTTTTTGGTATCCCTTTCGGATCCTAAAACGGACATTTCATCCGCCAACAGTCCGTTTTTTATTCCCTTTGGACACGTTTGCGGACTTCAATGTCAAGTGGGAAGCACCGAGTAATACTATAGGAGTGTGCACTAGTAGCTTTTGTACTAACGAGTTCTGAGACCTACGAGGAAAACATATGTGACGCGCAAAATAGAAAGGGACCTAAGGGTAAAAACCGGTTTTGTTCAGGAGAGCCATTTTAAAGATTTAAATACGTGTATCTTTGGTGTACCATCACTGAGCGTGTTGGTTTTGGTCTCATTTGAAAGCGACACATCTCATGACGTCAGGAACGTGTTGGTCAACCTTGAAAACGCGCGTAGGTCGTCCCTACCTCTTGTTTTGTGTAGTTGGTTTTTACTGTTTTCTACCTAGCGCGCTGTTTCCATGAGTTTGATATCAATTTTGCTCGCGTTTTTTCGAATCCAGCTTTATCTTCTGAAATTATTAATTGTGAATTATAATAAATACTCATTTATAATTCTTTTAAATCGTGAATATCACTCTGTTTTTTTTTCACATAACCTCACTTTCGTCGACTTCACTTTCATAAAACGCGCATATCTCTGGGAGGGAACACTTTTGGGGCATGGGATCGGTCTCATTCGATGCTCAGATGTTGTCCACATCAAAAAAAATAAAAGTGAAAATTGATTTTTTTACCCTTAGGTCCCTTTCTCTATGCGCTGTCACATATAGAGAATGAGAGCAATCTTTAATTTTAACAATTTTCGTGTTAATTGGAATCTACACAAATAACTTTACTCTAACACTTCATTACATTTTGATTTTTTTCACTGAATATCCCTTTTTTTAATCGATTTAGTTGCAAAATTCAAAAACGATGTACAGACAGTCAAAATTTCTCTTCACTCAAATGCCAACAAACAAAACGAGTTACACCCTAGTACTTCTCTACTCTCTCTCTTACTCTCTTCATTGAATATTTCAATACACGAGCAGCTTTTTGATAGTGTTATTGTATATAACTATACAAATTACAACCATGTTGAAGTAAAATTACATAAACTATGCAAAAAGTATGAAATAAGCAAGATATGACGCGAGAGAGAAATGCGTTTGAGTGAACTCCTAGTACTTTTAGCTTCTCTTTTACTAGGGTTGCCAAGTTGCGCACAGCTTCTGGTCGTCTAATTGTAAATCGTCTTTGCAAAATTGACTCCCAGTTGATGTGTTTTGTACTTTTGGCTTGACACTCGGCAGCAGAAGTTTGAAAATCACACCACGCAACCCAGTCCCTATCAACGAGTCTTCTTTGATAGCACATTCTCTATTTGTTCTCCAAGTACTAACTTGAACAGCTGTCTCATCGGTAGCCCTTGTATGTATTCGTCTATGGTTTGAATCTTATATTCTAAGCGGGGTTAATCCAATTATTAACAATTAGGTTAATGTTTAAGCAGGCATCTGTATCGTTACGTTTGGGAATTTCGTAGTTAATTATAGTGTTGGGAAATCTCCCCTACCTAGATGGGAGGAACTTGTTGTTATTCTTAGATTTCTTACAAGAGCGTTTGTGTGTTGTGTGTTGGTGAATTTCATCCTTTATCACAGGTATATTTTAATCTATGCATATTCTCATTTCGCATATACCATGGTTCCCCGGTAATTACTTGTAGTATTATTGACTGAACTCCTTCGATAACATCGATGTTAATCTTATGCCCAATTTCACCATACAAAGTTAAAGCTAACTGATATTTAAAAATTATAAATTCCATACAAACTGACAGCCAAAACCATAGAATAATGACGTATAAAGTATCCAACTCTCTCAGTAAATTGATGACATTTGGTGTGTTGCAGACGTGCAGTTAGATTTGGAAAATATTGATTTAATAATAGCAGATAAACCAACGAACAAGAAAACAGCAACGGCATTTCGTTTTGTGCGTTAAAATTTTTGTGTAAATACACCACAAATTTATACTGCAAAATCCAAAATTCGTTTAAATTTCACAGTTTTTCATCAAAACGACATGAACAATTTAAGTCAACAATTTTTGTAATTCCACCTGGTTAAGTGTGAAAGGAAATGTGAGATGAGAAGAATGGCAGGTCTATATGACATATTTTGACTTTGTAGTCCAGTTTAAGTTTTGAGTTCGAATTGAGTAGCCAATCAATTTTATATGTTTTTTTTTAGCCTCAATATGTCTTATCCACGTCATTCTGCGATCAATCATCGCATTAGCATTAAAACGTTATATAAATTTGTTTTCTTAAGTTAGTTAGTTCAGTATAATATAGGGAACATAAGTAATATTAATAGGTGTCCCATTTTCATTTTGAGCCACTGTAGGTATGTATGTAGTTTCGTCACAGATACATAGGAACCGGTACGTCGTTTAGTTTTATTTGTGGACAGGTTTTTGTGTCCAGAGTAAACGTAATTTGTTTACTCTTTGTTTCGTTTACTCTTATTCTCCAGTTAGCAATCCAAGTTTCTAATGTTCGGGTTCATCTGAAATACACTCCATGTTTGACCCCAAAAATTAAATTTTGTAGCTATCATTGACGCAATGAGTGTTTGCAGGAAGGTTTTTCCTAATTTTGGCTTAAATTCACTTTAGGGCCCATGCTCTAATCTACACCAAAATTTCACCAGTGACAAAACCTTCTGCGCTGAGTTAAAAACTTTAGCTTTTTTTCGGTGCTGGGTCCAACTTCTTGAGATATAGGCCTTTGAACCTTGAGTATATAGTCGCTCATAACTCGGGTATTTATTATCCGATCTGCTTAAAATGGGTATCATTACAAAACCCCTTGGAAACTCTATAACTCTGTCTATAAATATATTTCCTTTAATTAACCTATTGGGGGCTATTTAAAAAAAGGGTTTTAACCTCACTTTTTTCCTTTAAAATGTACTACAAATTTTCAAAAAATCCTTAGTGAACTTATTTTTTTTGTAGACTCCGATAATAGGTAAGACTTTAACCAAATTTTAAGGAAAATTCAAAAATTATTTCAAAAAAATAGCGCTATTTTTCTGATTTTGCCACACATCGACTTAAGGTACAGAGGGAATTTGAACCCCTCTGCCTGAGCCCGGTCGGACGGCCGGGCGACTAGGTGGAATATAAATTTAACGATTTTCAAAAATTTATTTTCATTTTCATTTCGACGTTACGGAAATTGTACTCGAGCCGAACATGTTACATATCTCAACTTTGAAGGGTCATAACTCGGAAAATATGGGCCTCCGGGAAAATTTTTCGATTTTTTAATTTACAAATAAATTGCCCCTAAAATAGAGTTGTTTCCGATAAACATTTCTGAAAAGAATTTTTTAATAAAAATCTTAAAAATAAGAGAAAAAACTTAAATAACTTTTTTCGACTTTAATATCTCCGGTCTTTGAAGGGTAATTGTTGAGTATTATACCTTAGACAAAAGACTTGCCTATTATCGGACTCTAGTAAAAATATATGTATACTAGGGCATTTTTCTGAAAAAAATAAATTTTTATCAAAAAACTGAGGTTAAAAAATCTTTTTTTTTCACCAGCCCCCAATGGGTTAATAAAAAGAAATATAATTGTACACAGAGTTATAGAGTTTCAAAAGGGATTTGTAATGATTAAGAGCTTTGCTTACTTTTGACGACAAGGGGGGGGGGGGGTTAATAATTGTAATAAATCTGCTTACGTAATACTTGAACGGCCCCTAACTCAAAATTTCTAGATTTTAATTTTTTGCTTAAAAACAAACACCGAGAACCATTTCTATCTTCTGCAAATATCTGGCGTCAGTTTCTCCTCCTTTTCGTCAAAGAAATCCTGTATCAATATGTCTACTTTTGAGACTATTCATACATTTTTTTAACTTTGCAAGCTAGTGTTTTACCTCTGCTGAAAATTTGTAAATTTTGAGTTGTGATACTTTTCTATTTAAGGTGCCATATGCTCAAGTTTTGGAGGCCTATATTTGGGAAAATATGGACTTGTGCCGAAAATTTTTTTTTGTTTGTTATCAGCATTTAATGCCCTATCAGGTAAAAAACAAAAAAATAGGGCCATGGGCCCTAAAGTGAATTTGTTCCCTAATTTTATATATTAGCCCTAGTCCTTACCTTGTCAAATGCTTGAGCAACATCCAAAATTATTGCACAGCAATACTGCCTTTTCTCCAGAGTTTTCCTAATCTCATTGGTCACACGGTTTACCTGTACTGTCCCCCATAAAGCAACTATGGTATAGAGAAGAAAATTTACTCATTGAGTGGAATGCCAACAAAGAAACCGAGTGAAGCGCGTCGTTTCTCTGCTCTTTCTCTTACTCTCTTCGTTGAATATTTCAATACACGAACAGTTTTCTGATGAAGTTTTTGTATCTAACTATAGAAATTCCAACCATATTTAAATAAAATTATATAAAGTATGTCAAAAGTATGAAATAATCAAGTTATGACGCGGGAAAGAAATGCGTTTGAGTGAATCGCGTCGACTTTTTTTTGGTTCTCTTCTCTAGGGTTGACAAATTGCGGGGTTTTTTCTTCTCTACCTGTACATCCTTTTTGTGTCCCCTCCCTACGCCAAATTTATCAGGGTTGAAATTATGGGATTCGGTAAAACCTTTAAGTTTCAATAGAAAGACTCTCTCAAAGAGTTCTGACACGTACGATAATAAGTTTGTAGGTCTATAAGACGATGTCCTCGCCTTCACTAAGGACATTTCCCACGCTTTAGAGAAGTAATTAAGTTTAATTATGTGATTGAACACATTTCCGAGAAACTTTACGCCATCGGGTGGGAGTTCAGAGATCATTTTATGTGACATGAGATCAAAATCAGGCGCTTTTCCCGGGTTAGCAGTTTCCTTTATAATTCCAACATCTTCCTCAATCGTTATGTGCAGTGGTATTGCAGAAGACTCCTTGATACATACTATGTTCAAGAGATTACATCTAACGGGTCCGCCAAATAACTTTTTTTTTGAAAATGCTATAAAAAAAACTACAAAAAAGTACAATCCTTCCGGTTAATAATGGAAAATAATTTCATTCAAATGGCTGCCTCGGCTGGCCATGCAGTAGCCTACACGATCGGTCCAATTTTTAAGCACATTATCGATTGTGTGCAGTTGTATTTCACCAATGGCTTTAAAGCGTCAATTGTCTCTGGCTTGTCGGCGTAACACTTATCTTTGAGGGCACCCCAGAAATAATAGTCCAACTGTGTCAAATCGCAGCTCCGAGGTGGCCAAACGACATCAGCTCTGCGACTGATAATGCGATCTTCAAAAACAGGGCGCAAAACATCGAGTGTAGCTTCGGCTGTGTGGCACGTAGCGCCGTCCTGTTGAAACCAAATGTTGCCAATATCCTCCTTCAATTTTTGTGAACAAAAATTCGTTCAACATGGCCCGATAACGATCGCTATTGACTGTAACGGCCACTCCTTGCTCATTTTCGAAGAAAAATGGCCGAATTATGCCTCTGGACCAAAATCCGCACTAAACAGTGACTTGTTTTGGGTGCATCGGCTTTTCAATGTATGGGTTTTCTGTGCCCCAAATGCGACAATTTTGCTTGTTTACATACCCGCCAAGATCAAAATGAGCTTCATCTGAAAAGATGATTTTTTTTTGGCAAAATCGGCATCTTCTGTAAGTCGATCGCAGGCCCATTTTCCCCATATTTCCCAGCGTTGTTCAAGCGTATACACAACCATATTCGTTCAGCGGAAGGATAAAACTAATTATCTGTCAAATCAGACATGAGCTAAGTGTTACCATTCACGAAATAAGCACTAGTTGAAAAAAAAAACGTTAGATGGCGGACCCTTTATTAGTGCATGGATTGGGGCGGAAAAGCTGACTTAAATGATTCGCATAAAGTTTAGCTTTCTCCTCACCTGTTGTCACCCAATCCGCTTTTCAGTCCGTAAGGGAAAGATCGCCTCAACTGGCTTACTTACATATATAAATATTTCAACTGGCTTACTTATTTGTTGCGATCATGCGGCCAGTACATTGCCTGGCAGGGCGAGACCTCATTTTGTCGATACAATGCTGCAATTGTACAATTGTTTGCCTTTTGGATTTACGAGAAGGAGAGTATGTGATTATAATTGCCGGGATGGCTGAATATTAAAAAAAAAGAAAAAGTACAAACACGTACCATTAATGTGTGGTGTAAGGTTTTGATAGAATTTGTGGGAGGGCCTAGGGCACACAGAAAGTACCTCTTTGTAGCCGATACCCCTGTGGTATTTCCAAGGTTTCTCGCCAGTATATTCACGTGCCGCTCTAGTCTGCTAAAAAATAAATAAATGGTTTCCCATTACATCCCATGAAGGGACTGGGGAGAACTTCTCACAATCACTGAGCTGTGCGCTTTCCAGTTTTCACTCACTGATTGGGACCTACAGTTTTACACCGATTCCGAACGGTAATTTGAGAAGCTTTTTCATGGCTTGATACTCGATAGTGTCGCCGCCACTATCTATGCGAGGTGACCGCCGCCGAAAGAAAATTTGAAGGTGGTCAGAGCCGGGTTCGAACCCAGGATCTCATGTACAAGAGCCGCGCACACTAACCATTGCACCACCGACGGCCACGTCTGCTATTATATGATAGTCTGCTATTATATGATATTTTCAAAGCGTCAATTTCGGTTTTAACATACTGTATGCCTAAGTCATTATGGATGATTTGATTTCTCATATACCAGGGTGTCCTTGTAATATTCCGTTGAATTTTTGACTAAGCACGCAGTAGGCCGTTATAGATTACTACCTTATTGTCCAGGCTGAGCATTGAGTTTATATTAACCATACACTGCAAATCTCGAATTTTAATGTTTATTTGCGTTTTATGGTTTTAATGTGCCTTCTCCAGGTTAGCCTGCGATCCAAAAGTATGTCTAGATATGTTACTTCATCGGATTGTGGTATGGGCACATTTTTAAGTTTAAGTTGAGGCCACGATGGTCATTTTACACTTAGCCTCATTGACTACTAAGATATTTGAAGCCTGTTCGTAACTCATATGAGTACTTATTATAGCAGTGCCGTAAGCAAAGATGATATAAGGGTACTTGCAGTTTTATTTAATTTGTTGGTCTTCCATTTCAGGACGATACTCTAATTTTCCGATTTTTTCATGGCTTCTGTTGATAACAGAGCCAATATCTCGCAATGACTTCCGTTTTTTTATGAAATTTTATTACAATTTCCCATGTATCAACATAAGTCTGTTTAACCATTATTTCAAATTATGCTGTAAGATAAAAATACTTATGTATAAGGCCAGATCTCGACGATTACACTGTGAGACAAATGGTAGGGGTCAGTGATCGGGAAGGGTTCAAACTACCGGGGAAAGTTATATCGGTAAAAAAGAAGTTATACGTGTCCCGGCGTTTCGCTGGGTCACGTCTAGGAATCGAGATATATCGATTTGAAGTTAGTAACTATCATATGGGGGAAATTGTCACCTTTGGTGGTCTTTTTTTGACATAACTCGAGAACCACTAGTCCGATTTTGCTCAAACAAATTTACAATTCCTTTAATCTGTTCATATAACGTTTTGACGTAGAATACGTCTTACCTTACGGTATGAAGAGTCATGTCAGGTTTTTATTGTTGTAATCTTTATTTCATTGAATTTGAGGAAACGGCTAGATGAATTTTTTTAAAATTTTTTTGTAGGTAAATGAAGATGTTATCTTTCGTTTGATATACATTTCATATTGGTTGATATATTTCTAGTATTTTAATTTCTCAAATGAAAATAGTTTAAACACATACACTCAACCACATGTGTGGTGTTTGGTTGAGTGTTTTTGGTTGCTCAACATTGCTTAGGAACATGTATCTAGTAAAAAGTGAAACGAACAGCAAGCTAATGTTGCTTGGCAACATGTATCTAGTAAAAAGTGAAACAAACAGTAAGCTAACGTAATAAAGCTTTTTTGCGAAAGCTTCAATAAAGCTGTTGTAACATTATTTTTGAATTGTAAAGCGTAAAGCTTTCACACAACGCTTGAATGCTAATGCGAAGACTCGATAAGGTAAACCTTTTTTAATATTAGGGCGGCCCTCTCAACATTCGCAGAACTTATTTCAATAAAAATATTAATTTAAATACATAAATTAAATTAAGTTTAAAAAAATTGAACATAATATTTTTTTTTTTAACGGACTTGAATCAAATGCCGTTGGTAAATATAACAATTACAGCAGACAGTTGTCCGAGGCCTTCGGCCACGGACTGTCCCTGCAGGCTGTGTCAGACACACGGCCATTAAGTTTAACGTAGAATACGCCATCCGATAAGACAGAAAACATATATAACGATAAATGATAAATAATATAAGCAAATTAATTTATTGTTATATATGTTTTCTGTCTTATCGGATATGGCCGTGTCTCTGACACAGCCTGCAGGGACAGTCCGTGGCCGAAGGCCTCGGACAACTGTCTGCTGTAATTTTTTTCTATATAATCAACAGTTTTGCCGGTAAAAATAAATGTATGAAGAAAAAAAATATTTTTTGCCTAAAATATTAAAATTTTTTATTTTTTTAAATTCATAAAAAATCCAAAACGGAAAAAAAGGCAAGTCGTATTACTTTCACGCAAAGTCACATAACCTTTAAACAAAATGAGACATAGATCATGAAAATCGATGGACACGTTTCGCTTTTATTCACAATTAAGTGAAGGTATCTCATTTTGACAAGAATATTGATTTTATGTTTCAATGAATTTGGATAATATTAATTATACATATATTATTTATTATTAACACGTAAAATTAAAAATTATTACAGGTAATTATTAGGTTATTACATAGGTTATAAAAATCGATGAACGCAAAACTTATGTTCGTTTGTTTGCGCCCTTTACTTTCTTGCGTGGTGGTTTGCCCACTTGTCTTCGATATCCGGTGACGTTGACATTAGGCTTCAAATTGTTGCCTTCTTTCAAAAGCCGGGCAAGTTGTTCTGCTTCACGTTGAGAAAGGTTTAATTCTGCAACAGTCTTGTCCATTCTTTCTTGTGATATTGGAATTATTTTGTTCGATGGGCCGGCTTCTGGTGTTGGTTTATAGGTGAAATCCGATTGATCCATTGTTTCAATAGAAAACGAAGTTTCTCTGTCAGGACTTGGAAGCGGTGGAATTGGTATTTCATCCGAATGCGGTAGAGGTATTTGTGCACTTTTAACAGATATGTAAACTCTTCGTTTAAGGCCTTTACGATTTACTCCACATATTTTGTTTGCGCAAGCGTAACAGTTATCGGAATTGTGCTCTCCTGTATCAGTCCAAATCATTGGTACACCAAAACAAAGTGAACTGCGTTTCCCTTGGATCCACATGTTAAGACCATTGTAGCATGTTTTACAAATTTTGTCTGGGACCCACGAAACGTCGCGAACTATTTCGGAATCAAAATAAAGTTTAAAAGCGCGCTCCACTTGCTCAGTGAGAAATGCAGTATTTGTTGAAAAAGCTCTTTTGCCACAAACGTAACAAAATAAATTGATATTTTCTCGACAATTTGCACTCATTTCGGTTTTATACTTTTATTACTTTTTCGTCACTTTAAACAAATCGTACTTTACGCGTTCGGAGACACTTGTTGAATGACAAAAATCGATCAATGAACACCTATAAATTCTACGTAAGTTTCAATATTTTTCGAAACGTTCTAAAACATGACCACTCATAAATGTGGGTGCAATTTGTGTAACAAAATCATGCAGGTAGCCAACGGAAAAAACCCAAATATTTAAAAAAGTGCACTTTCCTTTTTTCCTTTTAATTGTCCACGCACATTTATGACCGTTTTTTAGTTTGTTACCGCTACCATAAAAATCAAATAACCTTTTGTTTATTACTTTTTGTTTTAAATCTGACAATCATAAAAAAAAAGTCATCAATGTTTTTTCCAAGGAATTTTGAGCATATCTCGAGCAAATTTTTGAAATTCATACCTTTACTTAATTTTGCATAAAAGCGAAACGCATACATTGATTTTCATGATGTATGTCTCATTTTGTTCATAGGTTATGTGACTTTACGTGACACTTTTTTCCGTTTTGGATTTTTTATAAATTAAAAAAAAAAATTTAAATTTTTAGGCAAAATATTTTTTTTTCTTCATACATTTATTTTTACCGACAAAACTGTTGAGTATATAGAAAAACGTCATATTAAATTTTTTTAAATTTGTTTGAGCAAAATCGGACTAGTGGTTCTCGAGTTATGTCAAAAAAAGACCACCAAAGGTGACAATTTCCCCTCTATGATAGTTACTAACTTCAAATCGATATATCTCGATTCCTAGACGTGACCCAGCGAAACGCCGGGCCACGTATAACTTGTTTTTGGCCGATATAACATTTCCCGTTGGTTTCATCCCATCCCGATTTTGACCGTCGCATAGTGTTATTAGAACAAAAATGAATTACATAACCAAAATAAGTAACATAGTTTCAGAATTTTTGGTGCAAAAAAGCCTACAGTACTCAGAGGTGGAACTCCAAACTTCCTTTCGACGAGACGAAAATTAATTTATTATTTTTTTTACAAACTAAGTGCAAGTGAAAATAAGATGTAGTTTTGTCTGTTACTGTTGGGTTAAATCATAGAGTAATACTTAAGAGTTTCCATTACTCTCTTCGATGCCTCTCCGTGACGACGAGGTAGTAGGCCATTTCATAGAATTTTATTTGCTGCTGTATTTTAAAAATTTTACACTTTCGCTGGATATAAAACGGACAGAAATCAAAGGGAATGCGTATTTTCGTTCAGTGCAAACTACATAAAACATAATTTAGCTGTCATTAGTATCAATAAACACTATTAAGAATTAGTTCATGTCTTCTTTGGTCTCTCATTCTCCATCATTTCCCTAGTACATTTTCGATCAAATGTGCCATAGAATCCCCCTGGTTGAAGCAAACAACACTTCGTTGTTTCGTTCATATTTGTGTCCGTTATTTTTACTATGCTTTTTGTTCTTGGAATTTTTTGGACAATTTCTAGAAATATGGCCGAATCCCTTACAGTTCATCAAGTCTTTCGAGTACATGTCTGTTTATTTTTCTCTGGTATGATAAAGCTTCGCATCTTGGAGTAGAAGATTTTTCACGATATCTACTGTTAGCTTTTCCTTCGAGTTTTCCACGGCCATCACTAAAGACTTAAATTCATCTGGCAAACCTGCTAACATTAGGGATGCAGCCAACTCATCGTCTAAGTATATTAAGACCTGCATTTGTCACTATTATCGCCATGATCACCAACTCATTTACGTACTCCTGTACTGAGCCATAGTTTTGCAGTTTTATATTAACGAGCTGGCTACACTTTTCTGGTCAAGCCCGAGTCTTCATATGCGCCCATCAACGCATCCCATGCTTGTTTTGCGGTTATAGCTGTAGCGATATGGCCATTGTTGCTAGGATCAACCATAAGAGTGATCTGTGCCAAAGCACGTTCGTTCACATCAGCATATGTTTTCGCAGCTACACCATCTTTTACAACTTACAACATCCTTTGATGACCAAAAAAGACCTCGCTTGCCTTTTCCAAACATGAAAATTTTCCTTTACCCGTAATCTTTCCAACGGGAATGATGTTAAATTTCCTCCAGCCATTCCAACCGAAAAAACCCGTTTCTCGAACAACCAGCAACAGTTGAATTTTCAAATATTCTTTAACTCGCGTGTCATGCGGCCCATAACCTGTTGGCTTGAATTCATTTATTGAACTTCCGCTAAATCGAAGAGCCGTTGCATAGCAAGCGTCGATTAGAAGCAGTGAATATCATAGATAATATAATTCTCATTGACGTTTATTCAAAATTGTGGGAAATTTTTTTTAAAGTAATTTAAACACGGGGAAAAGTTAAAAAATTTAAATGATTTTATATAATAGCATTTGTTTCTTATATAAAAATCAATTTCAAAGCCATGAGGACGGTGTTGGTATATCTATAAGAGAAAACCCGTAACACCGCCCAAAGATGAACATGCCGGAACGCCTTTTTAATCTTAAAACTTCCCCGCCCAGAAACTGTATCAACTTCTGTGGTCGCAGATGCCAAAACCGTTAGAGTGTCTGAGGACTCTCAACAAGGAATGGTAGCTGAACCAATTTATTAGGACTTAGTCGGTGCTGTCATGGCTTTGCAATTCGATTGCCATGAGATATTCTACGTTAAGTAAAGTGCTGTATTCTTGTTTCGAAGTGATTTTTTATTGAATATAATTTTTTCTTTTGATGTGCAATTTTAGAATTTTAATGTCATATTTTTTGACTTTTTTTCGCGAACAACAAATGTCCCATTTATTGCTTTCAACGACATCTAGAAAATTACCCATTGACTAAAATTTTCCCAACACTTATGCTTCATCTATTTATTTACTTTATCTATGGTGAATATCATATATGTACATGGTTGTAAACCAGGACATAAGTTTCAGTCGGGTGAACCGACTTAATCATACCCTCACCCTAAGTCATCCATTGCGTGGGAGTTCTGTTAAAAAACGCCCATACTCAAAAGTGACCATATTCAATAGCAGATTCACGAGCAGATTATTGAATACCCAAATTAGTTAGTTTCCCTCCCAATATTTATATGCGAGGTACAAAAATGGGCAAGGCAAGTTGTTGCCAAAATTTTGAACAGTACCAAATATTATTAAGATCGGTTATGATATATTGGAGATATCGAGTCGGGAAACCCCAAATACGCCCAACGTTTGTATGGGAGGTACGAAACTGGGCGTGGCGCAATGGTCAGTTATTAATTACATAGTAGCTTTTAGCAAAATATTGCCTAGTACCGAATTTTATTAAGATCGGTTGTTATTTATGAGAATTATCGTGTCGATCAACCGGTCATCCGCCCAACTTTTATATGGGAGGTACCAGAATGGGTGTGACAAAACAGCTAATTTTCTATAGGAGAGCTTTATTTGGCTAAATACTGACTAGTACAAACTTTCATAAAGATTGGTTCGATTTTGCGGGACTTCTCATGCCGAACAACCAGACGGCCAAACAACTTTTGTATGGGAGGTACCACAATGGGCGTGGCAAAATCACTCTTGTTTTAATCGGTGATTAGCTTTTGATAACGTGAAGCCTTATACCTAATTTCATTAAGGTCGGAAGTGTTTCACGCGATTTATTGGATTGACAACCCGGTCGAACCCCCATTTTCTCCAGTTAACTAGGTATTTACAGATTATTAACCGGTGTGACAGTTGAAGCTAATCTCATCCACCAGAAGAAAGGTTTGAAAGAAATATGATTTTGTGCTAAATGTGTCGATTTGTATGGGAGGTACCAGAAGAGGCGTGGTCAAAACGCCCATTTTCAATCCCAAACTCAATATTGGCAAATAATAGTCACTGACAAAGTTTCATTGTCATCTGTAAAGATTTACGGCAGTTATCGTGTTGACCAGCCAGCCAGACAAACAGACAGACGGACATGGCTCAAACGTCTTAAAAAGTCCTAAAACGAATTTCGTGCAAAGATACTAAGGATCTAATTTGGTTCCTTCTATGTGTTACATTTTTTTACGTATTAAATGATATATACCCCCATCCTATGGTGAGGGTATAAAAAGGAGTAGCAGAGAACCAGAGTTGTATCTTTTCATTCCATTACAACAGTCATATTGTAAAATCATAAATTTACTTCAACAATATTGTATACGAAAGTGTAAACTTTCTTTTGACGCTCACTGTACAATAGGGTGTCCCAAAAATTTTTCTATTTCGATTTTCAGGGTTGCTCAAGTTTAATTGGAAAGCTTATAGCGTAAAGTAAAGTTTTTCGATTTTTCGGAAGAGGTTTAGAGGTCGCACAAGTCGAATTTTTTCCCCCAAAAATCGGGTATTCTGGACGTTTTTTGAATTTTGCTAAAAACTCGGTCAATGAACATGATTTTCTTAGTTTGTTGTAGTCAACACTTTTAAAGCAAAACGTCCAAACTTTTATTGTATTTGCATAAACCACCAGTTTTGGCAATAATTTTTCTCAATATGGTACCATGTATTGCATTTTTTCGTAAATTTTGAATAAATTTTAGAAAATAACGGTTTATATCATACTGTTCCAGAGTAATGCTATTTTAAAACTCGCTTCCCATTGTATGAACTTAATAATACTATAAACTGTTTGCTATTTTTGCATAGGATTTACTTTAAACATTGTATTCATGAAAAAATCTACATGGCCTATGTAGCCACAAAGAGTTCCACGAAGAAAAAAATGGCCCCAGCAACATACTGCAGGAACCATATATGTATATGTTTGCAATTCTTTGCCGTTAGATTTAGATTTTTTCCATAATACAATATTTAAAGCAAATCCGATGAAAAATGGCAAACAGCTTATAATATTATTAAGTTCATACAATGGGTAAAGAGTTTTAAAGTGGCATAACTCTGGAACAGTAACTGCAAATTAAAAATTTTTTCTACAAAATTGCTTGAAATTTATCTGTCTTTTAAAGTTCATCATTAGTATTTTAAAGTTTCATAGAAATTTAAAGCAAATCCGATGAAAAATGGCAAACAGTTTAAAATATTACTAGTTGAAAAGCCCGTCAAACGACGGTCAAAACATAATACTGTATATATGTACATGTGTCTGTTGTTGAGCGGAGATATAAATTGTTCGTCTAAAAGTGTACAATGATTTAAAACATTTTATAACGTTTTTATGTAGTTGTCAACGGTGAAGTTGACAACCTTCACCGCAGTGAGGCTAGCAAATTATTATGTAGTATGATTAGTTTCATACAATGGGTAAACGACTTTAAAATGGTATAACTCTGGAACAGTAACCGCAAATTCAAAATTCCTTTGCTTTTATACGTCTTTTAAAGTGCATCATTAGTTTTTTAAATTTGCATAGGAATTTTGATAGATATATAGGGTTATTTACAAAATTTATCCAAAATTTACGAAAAAATTTAATACATGGTACCTTATTGAGCAAAGGTCATTGCCAAAACTGGTGGTTTATGCATATACAATAAAGTTTGGACGTTTTACTTTAAAAGTGTTGACTTACAAACTAAGAAAATCGTGTTCATTGACCGAGTTTTAAGTAAAATCCAAAAACGTCTGGAATACCCGATTTTTTGGGGGAAATTCGACTTGCGCAAAAAAAAATTTATTGATGGGACACTCTACTGTACAGTGCTCGTCACTTGATTAGGTTTACCATATTAATCGAATTCATTCTTTCCTCTCTTAAAAAAGAAGAGAATTTGACTCTCTTATTTTTTACGTCTTGTAGAGGGGCTGAGTGCCTTCAATTTTGTACACAAAAAATTACCGTTAAGTTTCAATTTTGCTTTGAGTTCATCCGTAGGCGAATGTAAGGTTTTTTTCTGTTCACTTGATTAAACTTCACTTGAAAAAACCGTATGAATATATATAGAAAATCGTATTTATTCAAAATTTTAGTATATTTGAATAGATTTTGAACATTTTAAATCTAATTAATACTTGGTACAACCTCCTTTACTTACTTAGTATCACTTCATATAAACGTGTTGGTATTGAATTGTAGAGATTTGCAATTATATTGAGAGAAATTTGAGACCAAGCTTGTTTTATTCCAGCTACTAACGATTCCTTAGTATCATATTGTTTGCCCGATCCGTAGACCATACGTGACAGTATTCCTCCTAGGATTTGTGTAATGTTAAGTTCTGGAGAATATGGAGGCCACTCCAATAAATTTACATTTTGGCTGGAAATCCAGTGTTTGACGGCCCGTGCGGTGTGAATTGGACCATTGTCGTGTTGATATATCTGGGCAATCGGTCCAAAGGTATTGAAAAAGTAAGGAAATTCGACTTTTAGGACGTCAATATAGTTCTTCGCATTCATGCGAGGTGAGGTTCCATAGAAGGAGACTGCTCCCCAGACCATAACACTATCTGCACAGCTATGGTGACGTGCGAAATAATGCTCCTCCTTACGCAAATCGTGATAGTAGTAATTAAAGCCATTTTTCCCATCCAAATTAATGGTGATATGGTGGCACTTACACCACTTTCTTCCCAGATTTTTGCAACAGATCCTCGCGCATTTGACGTGGCCTTCAGTATAGCTCCCATATCCGCAGGTGTAGTAACCTTTGAAGTCCGACCATTCTTGTTTTTTCCATACACAGACTCATTGCGCAAAATATTACCAACAACATTTTCGCTCCTTCCAATTTTGTCAGCGATTTGACGCTAGTTTAGGCTGCATTCACGGTATGCTTTTATTTTGCCTTTTTCAACCTCAGTTAACCGTTTGCCTTTTCCCATTTCGAAAAAAACACCTTTATTCAAATATGTACCAACAATAAATACAATGACAATTATCAGCCGCAGTTGATCGCAAACTACATCTGTTGTACTTGAATCTAATCAAGTGAACAGAAAAAAACCAACCCGTAAAAACATAGTTGTTGACTATACATTCATTATATATGACCATGCCCCTTTGTCCAATCCCGCCCATATTTGCAGCAGATCTTAGAATATGTACGTACACCTAACTATCATACCCCATTTTGTTCAAATACCAGGAGCAGAAATAATGGATTTTTAATTTGTGATTTGTATGGGAGGTACCACGCCCCTTTGTCCAATCCCGCCCATATTTAGTTAAATCATTTTGTCATCCTAATTAGTTTGCCTGCGAAGTTTCAGCTCGATTGGATCACGGGAAAAGTGTTAAAAAATCAATCCAAAGTTTTTTTTGGCATGCATACATACAGGTGAAGTTAATATAAAGAATTTAAAAACCTTACATTCGCCTACGGATGAACTCAAAGCAAAATTGAAACTTAACGGTAAATTGTTGTAAGTATTTTTGTATACAAAATTGAAGGCACACAGCCCCTCTACAAAACTTACAAAAAATAAGAGAGTCAAATTCTCTTCTTTTTTAAGAGAGGAGAGAATGAATCCGATTAATATGTTGAACCTAATCAAGTGGCGAGCACTGTATCTACAACCAAAATATAATCCCCTATTTAAATGTTTGCAGGTTACACGGTTTTTGATTATCTTTTTTAATCATATTTCCATTTAATTTTTAGCAAACTTACAAAAGATATGGAGATGACAAAGGCTCAGTTAGAGAACGAAAGAAAAATCCAACAATTACAGATGCAGGCCATTAACGCACTTTGGAAAAAGGTATCCTCAATGCAAAATACAACAGTTAACAACGCTGCCAGTTCTGCGGCGGCGGAAACTCACAACGATGGTAGCGGCCAGACATCATCGACATCAACAACAGCAGCGGTAGCGAATTCTGCAATGACACATCAAAACACATTAAGCCTCGATAATAGTTCGACAACAGTAGTGAACGATTTGGCCAAGACTTGTAGTATGTTGACAAATCAGGTATACTTCTGGTGGAAATTCACAGTTTACATAAATCTAATGTTCTTAAATTATTAACAGGTGCAACAGCTACAAGGATCAATGAGAGATATATTGAATTGTCTTACATTGTTTTGCAATTTGCCTCAGGAAAACGTTAAACGTCTCTTGACAGCCGGTGTAGCTGAAGCGTTGTCACAAACGAATAATGTCCTCGTTACCAGCACCTCCTCCAATGATAAGCGGGATTCAGCTGGTACGCAAACAGAAATAATTGCAGTACACACTCCCCAATTGGAAAATCAATCAAATTTCCCGTTTACAAAAGTACGACCTTCTACATTAGCCCTTCAAGAATCACAGAATCCGAATACACCTAACAGTAGTAGTGGTGGCACAACCGTTAACACAGCTACTGATACCACCGACACGGACCAGGCACTGGAAACTCCAACCAATCACAAAAGGTTACCGCTGGAGGAGAGCGGTGTTATTAGTGACGATGTGAGAAGTTCAAACGATTCGGTGTCCTTTGCAGAGAAACAAGATGATGACGAAAAACATAATTTGCAAAACAGTTCTGTTAGTGGCTGATGGGACCGATATACTACAAGGATAGGGAATAACCAAAGTGATGATATCGTTTTGTAAAGTATTGCATTTTTTCGCAATAATTTCTGATTTTCTTAATTTACTTTATGATACGTTAAAAAGGTAAACTCACGATGTTGAAAAGGGCGAAATCAAAAAAAATCAGCACATTTCCTTCGAATGCTTTGTTTATCTTCCATGTGCATGCAGCAGAGGAACCTCTACAAAACGTCACCACAGAATTATCGCATACACTCTGTCTCTCTCAGGCGCTTAGACATTTGTATGGCGTCCTTTTCACAAAACAGGCTTAAATAAGATCTCATAGTATTTTTACATACTCATATATTTATGCATTAATACCAAATATTAAGATTATTAGTTGTGTAGCTTTTGCATCTCCTTAGCAATGAATTAACCTGAGACAACAAAGCAAATTTAGTCAAAGTATCTCACACCCACGCCTGTAAAGGCACGTAACGCGACCAGCAACATCACTATGAAAATTTGTAAAAAAAATAATTAAGAATAATCTCTGTCGTCACCACCAATCACGAAGCATTTTATTTCGAAAAACATTAATTAGTATTTTACTTTTTTCGAGTTTAAATCAAAATATATTGATTTAGACATAACCAACAAATCTTGTGTTCAATGCAAAAGTCGTTTATTATGTTTTTATTTCATTAATTATATACTTATATATTTATTTGTAATTTTTATGAATATTCTCATTCACAACAGAACAAGAAGCTACAAAACACTCCATCCATCCAGTACATTCTACTCGATAATAAGAACAACGAAACAGCAGAACATAAACTATATTTGGTTGGTTTCTTTCGTTTCTTAACTCGACGATCAACACTAGTCTAGCAATTGCCCCAATCATTTCCATTTATATTTATGTTGTATTTATTTTAAAATATATTCGTCTGTCTTTCCTGTTTTTTGAATCTCTGTTTAGCTTGTAAGTAAATTATATTTAAAACAGATGAAAATATATACAAAAATCACAACTTTTTTAATTTTTGAAATTTGCATCTTACAATGAGAAATAAATTCAATCCAGCTTTAATAAAAACTACATAAATAATGTGTTTGATGGAATTTGGGGGCACAGTTATTTTTTATTTATTTTATTTTTATTACTTACTCAGTAGAAAAAAGTACATTCCCAACTGTAACAATTGATATTGTGCCTGTTTTTTATTCCCTGTTAAACTAATCCCAGTAAACCATTTTCGGAGCGTTCCTAAAAAGGAGTCAGAAAAGTGTCCTATTAAAGTGCTTTTTCGTAGCGCTCCTAAAAAGGAGTCCGAAAAGTGTTCTATTAAAGAGCATTTTCAGAGCGCTCCTAAAAAGGAGTCAGAAAAGTGTCCTATTAAAGAGCATTTTCGGAGTGAAAGTAAAATTTGCTTGTTACTATACTGAGACGGCACGCGCTATGACTTAGAAATTCCTCTTAATTATTTGTGTACCAAAGCGTTGTTGTGCTGTTATTTGCGCTTTGCTCGAAAAAAAAGTAACTTCCACACACAGTGTGTGTTGTGGTCGTCGCACGAAGCGAAGCAGGCACCAAAAGTAAAGTGTGCTTCAGTACAAAGTGTGATTTCGTTGAGTAAGGTCAAGGTAGTAGAATTTGTGAAATAAAATATATATGTATATACTTTATTTCACAAATAAAATATATATATAAATGAATTCCATTTTAATTTTTTACTATAAATACAATTCATTTTATTTATTTTCCATTTAAAATTGCAATGACTCTTTTCTGACATAATGTAAGAGCCCTTTCAGAACGCCAAAAAAACAATCATAAAACACTCTTTTATGATATAAATTAAGAGCTCTTTCCGGGCCCAAAGATCCTCATAAAAGACTCTTTCATGATATAATTTAAGAGCTCTTTCAGAGTCCAAAAAACCATCATAAAAGACTCTTTTTATGATATAAATTAAAAGCTCTTTCAGGGCCCAAAAAAACCCTCATAAAAGACTCTTTTCTGACAAAAATTTAGAGCTCTTTCTGATGATTGTTTGTGGACTCATAAAGAGCGTGAAAGCTCCGCAAAAGGAGTCGGAAAAGACTCTTCGGACTCATATGGCTTGCTGGGATTTTTCGGCCACTTTGTATGGAGAACTAATGAGTCGATTATCGATAGCAACCGAACCTTTGTTGAGTTGCCGAAATGTTATTACATATGGCAACTAACAGCCAGCAACTTCATTTGCTTGATAGAGGTTATATTGGCAACCACGAATTTTTGGTTGCTGTATAGTTTTTAAAGCAAAACAAAACGTTCAGGCGTACTGTAAGAAGTCAAAACTTGTGGTTGTAAAGAAAATCCTAATTTTTTGTTGTTAAATTGTAATGTTTATTAAAGTTTGCGTATAATAAATACAATAGCGGCATTCATGCAAACGTGAAAGCCGATAACTTTTGCTCAGCGCAAGTTTCCCTCGCACCGTTGCATGAGGCACCATAAAGTTGCTCAGCGTAGTTGTGCTCAAAACCATATCAGCTGACCAAGATGGATACATAAGGTGGTAGCAGTAGCAATTGCATGTACTATGTATGTGTACTTTTTCTACTGTTCTAGTGCTATCACCTTATTTATCCATCCTAGTCAGATGACAACGAAATGTCAAAAGTTTACACGTTTCTCCATCCCACGTTTGCGCAGCAAATTTGTCTCGAAAACTTTCCACTTTTGAGCAAGTCGCTTTGTATGGGAAATTTGTTTATTTTGACGTTTGCTGTGCAAGTTTACGATGTTTTCGAGTGTACGAGGTTCTTTCGAGCTTTCATGAAGACCACTAATGTTATTTATATAAAATAGAACCTAGTAGCGGCAAAATTGTAATTATGAAAAACGAAATTAAAGAAAAATATAAGAACACGAAAAATATATTTTGGTTGTCGAACAGACCTATGGAGCCCACAGGGTCCAAAACACGAATCCAATTAGAGATTGCTAGGAACAGGCAACTATGGGTACTCAAATGTCTTTTATTTTTGTGGAACGGCATCTGTGCACCCAGATAACCCCAATTTATTATATTATAGTATGTATTGACATTTAGTGTTAAATTAAAGGGAATGATGAATCTGCTTCATTGCTACTCATTTTACATTTAAGAACAAGAACAATTTTCTAAACTTTAAATAGACTTTGTCCGTCCGACTAAAAATAACATATTTTCTATATTTTTCTCTAATTTCGGCCTTTATTTACCAAGTTTTAAGCTGCGACCGAACTTCGGTCCAATGACAACTTCGTTTTCTAGTAAAGCCGGATTTTATTTTGGGTATTTTCTTCTTCCGTCATTTTTAAAGTAATCCACATCTTACAAATGTTTTTTGTTCAATTAGATGCACAAGATGCATCATGCCAAGGTTGAAGTCGTTGCCATGGGACTTTTGGAAACTTCCCTCCGCAAAAAACATTAAAGCTACACACACTTTTAAGAGCGGAGGTATTGCTGTCGCCCGATGACTTCGTTTGTAGTCATTTTCCAAAATATCCGCTAAATATACTATTCTTTCTTTTGGAAGGCGAAAATATGAATTGTTTATTAACAATTATTCTCAGCAATAACATTCAATCACTGTAGCCGGCAATTCTAAAGGATTAGAGTTGTATCTTATTTGTCTTCTAATAGATGCCTCGTTTTGTACTTTGTCTTCCTCGTCAAAAATAATTCCACTGAACTTATCATTATTATTAAAAAGTTTTTTATTTTCTTCCTAAAGACACGTTTAGTTCTCACACACTTTTTTGTTTGTTTACATTATTTTCCGTTTCAAAACTCTGTTATAGACGGGAAACACTGGTACCTACGGCAACTGGCCAAAGTTTGCATACATTTGGAGATTAATACTTTCCAATATGTTGACCACGAGAAAATAAAAAAAAGAGTTTGTTTCAAATTTTACTTAAATTAATTTTATTTAATAATGATGGCTTAGATATTTAAAGATGTAGAAAGAAACAAACCGGCCGCTTCGAAGGTTGGCAAAAGAGAGAGAAATGTCTAATTTTTTCGTTAACGATGTAAAATGTTGGGCAAGCGACTACTCGACATTAGGCAGCATGTGATCGGTATTTGGGACGATGTTTGCCGGTGTTGCCACAATACTCCCCGCACTAGAGCAGGTTCACCTGAACCTTTGAGGAAGCTTTACCAATCTACCCCTGGTCGTAGTTTTAGTCGGATGAACTTCAGGTGCAAAACTGACGGCTCGGCTGTTATTAGACGACGTTGCACTAGAGGCGGGAACAATCCCGAGGTCTGCTGGACTACCAGTCAAGTTTGCTGGAATACCAGGTGAATTGGTTGGTGAAAAAGTGGCAGCCGGCAAATCGATGAATGTTATGAATGCCGGTTTGAGCCGATCGATGCTGATGTTTTTAGGGCGATCGCGAATCAAAATGGTGAAATATTTTTCAAATTGCTTAATCACCGCGTATGGGCCATCGTAGATGGCAAATGATGTACCCACCTTACTGGGTCGTGGCATAAAATTGCTGTTTTAAGAGTACGATGCCATCTTTCAATAATCCCGTTCGATTGTGGGTGATATGGTGTAGTACGGAGGTGAGTTGCACCGATCGTCTTTATAAGTTCAACAAAAATCGACGATTCAAACTGACGGCCCCGGTCGGATGTTATTCGGGCCGGAACGCCAAACCGGGAAATCCACTGTGCCAACAGCGCTTTTACAATTGTTTCGGCAGCCATATCGGGGATCGGAACTGCTTCTGGCCAGCGTGTGAAACGGTCTATTATTGTGAGGCAGTACCGTTGTCCTTCACAAGGTGGGAAGGACCAACGATGTCAATGTTGATGTGGGCGAAACGTTCCTTCGGAGGCACGTACTTTTCCGGAGTTGACCGTGTGTGACGGAGGATTTTTGCACGCTGGCATTGTATGCAGTTGCGCACGAACATCGCAATCTCTTTTCGCATCCCAGGCCAACAAAATCTGCCTGTGACCAGTTTGGTGGTTGCCCGCGCGCCTGGGTGTGACAAGTTGGGGATTACAGTCAAAACTTGTTGTCTACACTCTTTTGGTATATAAGGGCGGATGCGAGACGTCTTTGTATCGCACATTAACTGGTGGTTGCATCCTGGGACTGGAAAAGATTTTAGAATAAGAACTTTGCGTACCTGTAGCTCCTCGTCATGTTGTTGGGCCACTGCGATGTAAGGGTAATCAACAGTATGCTCTGTTGAAGCGATGCGAGATAGTGCGTCTGCTGCTGCGTTTTCCTCGCCCGGCGTATGGCGAATATCCGTCGTAAATTGGCTGATGAAATCTAGCTGGCGTAGCCTACGCTGGGAAGCCTTTTCCAGTTTCTGCTGGAAAGCAAAAATTAGCGGTCGATGGTCGGTCACAATAAAACAGCTTCGCCCCTCCAGCATGTAGCGAAAATGACTAACAGCTTGGTACATCGCCGCCAGTTCGCGATCGTATGTAGAGTACTTACGCTGAGCATCAGTAAATTTTTTAGAGTAGAATGCCAACGGTTGTAGGTCGGTGCCAATTTTCTGATGTAGGTCTGCGCCCACAGCTGTGTCAGACGCATCCACGTAGATGGCAATCTCGGCATCGGCAGCCGGGTGCGCCAAAGGCGATGCGTTTGCCAGTTCCTCTTTGCAGCAGTCGAAAGCAGCCTCTGTAATTGGAGTCCACTCTCTGGGAGTGCGATCGTTTTTCCTATTGCCAATGATCAGCTGTTGTAGTTGCATCTGGTATGATATTGCGTGTGGCAGGAACTTTCTGTAAAAATTGACCATCGCGATAAATCTTTTCAGCTCTTGTGCCACTTTCGGTTTTGGGAAATCTCGGATTGATGCAACTTTTTCCGGCAACGGGCGAATGCCATTAGCATCAACAAGATGGCGCAAAAATTTTATTTCATTTTTCCCAAATTCACATTTGTTTAGATTTATTGCCAGATGATTATCACAAAGGCGACGAAAAACTTCAGCCAGGTCACGTCGGTGTTGTTCGATTGTAGACGATGCGACACAAATGCCGTCAATATAAGGGAAGACAAAATCTAAGCCTCTAAACACCACGTCATAAATTTAAACTCGTACAGGCCGAATGGGGTGCTGATGGCGGTCTTTGGCACGTCGTCCGGATGAATTGGAACCTGCGGAAGGCTTTTCTGTAGGTCGATTTTCGAAAATACCTTTTTACCTCGTAGGTTGGTTGTGAAATCCGTAAGAAAAGGCAAGGGGTAACGATCCGGTACCGTTTGGGAATTCAGGGCACGATAGTCGCCGCATGGCCTCCAAGCCCCGTCACTTTTCCGTACCAAGTGCAACGGTCTGGACCGGTTGCTTTTTGACGGCTGACACACGCCAGCTTCAATCAAGAAATCGAACTCCTTTTTGGCTGCTGCGAGCTTTTCCGGTGACAGACGCCGTGGCCGACAATAAACGGCCGTGGCCGTCGTTTCGATTCTGTGTGAGATGGACGATTTAGTCGCAGAACCATATGGCGAGAGCTTTGTGACATCAGGAAAATTCTGCAAAATGTCGGAAAAGGGCTCGGTTTCACTAAACGTTTTGATGACGGCGGCTTGAGAAAGCGTCGCAACTGTGAGTTGTGCAATAAGCCCGGTGACGTTGTCGATTAGACGGTTTCGCTTGAGGTCGATCAGCAAATCATAATGTTTAATAAAATCCGAGCCGATGATTGGCGACCCAATGTAAATCACGGCGCAGTCCAAGGTTCAATCGAATTCGTTTTTCTCCGATAACCTTAATAGGAGACCCATTTGCGGCAAACAACATTATTGTGGACGGACGGACATCATATGATTTTGCGGTGAGCGGCAAGACGGACACGTCGGCGCCACTGTCGACAAGAAAATTTAATTTTGTAAGTTCGTCTCTCACCTGAAGGCGAAATATTTGGCACTTGGTGGGGAAGATTTCGCCTGCCTCCTCCACCGGCCTATCGAGTCACTTGGGTGGTGGTGCTGGTTCGCCTATAGATAGCGCGTTGACCTGCCGTTGTCTATGCTTACAGGGGCTCCGACATTTCCGTGCATTGCGGCCGTATTTTGTATGATACCAGCACTCGTTGCCGGTCGCATTGCTGGAATAATCAGGTCGATCTTGTGTTCGACTGCGTTGTGCTGGTGCTCTACGTGAGCGGGAACGGGAGCGCGTCGAAAAATTTTCGAATTTTCGGCCTAGCTTTCCAATATTTTGACCACGAGAAATAAAAAAAAGAGTTTGTTTCAAATTTTACTTAAATTAATTTTATTTAATAATGATGGCTTAGATATTTAAAGGTGTAGAAAGAAACAAACCGACCGCTTCGAAGGTTGGCAAAATAGAGAGAAATTTCTTATTTTTTCGCTAACGATGTAAAATGTTGGGCAAGCGACTACTCGATATTAGGCAGCAGGTGATCGGTATTTGGGACGGTGTTTGCCGGTGTTGCCACATACATAATACTAATTTTTATGTTAGTGGCGTTGTCAGTTGACAACGCAACTGACGTTCGGTTGCTATCGATAATCGACCCATAAGTGATTTTAAACGATTTTCAGATTCGTCGAAGAATTAGTTTAGACAGAAATAAAATACTCGCTTATTATCGTGAGGTTTTGGAAAATTATCCACTGTTGAACTAGTGCAGCAGTTGAAAAACTTCTGATGCAACGCTTTTGAACTAGTTCTATACTAGGAGAGCACAGAAATAGTTCAATACTACCCAGCATAAATATTCACGTAGCATTAAGAACACATTGACACGTAATTACTTCTTTAATTGGTTACCAAAATATCCCGGTTCTACCCGATTCTAAACATCGCTATAAAAATCATTCGATTATTTAACATTATGTATACCAAAAAAGAAGGCATTAGAATTTTTCAAAATAATTAGGTATATACTACATTCTAAACAGCATGTAATATAATAAGCGTGTTTTTGTATTCCCTGCTAAACTAATTTTTCGACCACTTTGTATGGAAAGCTAAGCGATTTTAATGCACATTACACCTCCCTACGACGCCAGGGCATGGGTCGGTAGTAACGTGTGGTCCGGTTCAGCTGACGCCGTAACTGTGTTGGACTGTATATTTTTTACTGGCATACTCGTGGGACTTACAATGAACACTAACGACAAAACACAAAAAAACAAACCAATACGAATACACCTCAACTTGATTTGAACTTGGCTTACGATTGACTAATACCAAAATGACCTTTGAGACGGATCTCGTGCGAATCCACGACAGCATAGTGCAACAGCACCGTGAGATTGTGTCGATGATGGTATCGCAAGAACAGGACCATCTCAATTGTTCAACCTGTGAGGTTGGTGGTGCTGCAGATCTCATGGGAAACTGTGAGGTAGGTAGCGATGAAGGTACTGTTCCCCCTCTGACGAGAATGGTGATACTACCTACACTTGCTAGAGAAGATGCGGAGGTTGACAAAACCCTATCTTCACCTCCCGGTATCACCGGACATGGGGTGACTGGTGCGGGTTCAATCTCGGCCAAAGCTGGCAAGTCTTGCAACAGATCCAGTGCTCATAAAAAGATATGCGTATATTTATTAGTTTGTTTTGGCGCCATGAGAGGGCGGTAAAATTTAGTGTTTTTGGCGTATTTGGCTGAAAGAAAAAAAAAGTGTTGTTAAAATGCAAAAAAATAAAACCTTTAAGATATTACTGAAGACAACTACAAAAAATTTATCACAAAACTCGTAAAAATTGGCTCAAAATATAAAATTTGCAAAAGTTGCATTAGTAAGTGTAGAAAAAAGTGTGTTAATTTAAGTGAAGGTTTTCTTCACTTTGTGCTAGCTTAACTTGAATTCAATGCGACTAAAGAATAAAATTCTGCCGCTTTTTCGTTTAAAATTAAATTTAAAAAAATTAAAAAGTCCAAATTCATCATATTTTTGTGAAGTGCGAAAATATGTCATTTTCGAAATGTTTAAAAAATTTTGCAAAATAAAATATGTACACTCCGATTCACTTATTTAAAGGCACTAAAAATTCCATATTGCAGAATTTTAAAATGGAAATGGAAGCTAGACATCTTGAGATATAAAAAAAATCATGACAATAGTGGTTTCTTAACTAAAGAACTTTTTTTGAGCAATTTATAAAAAAAAGTTCAAAAATGTGCTATTTTTTTTGGTTCACTTGAATAAAGGCACTTTAACTAATTTTAATGAAAATCAGTTTTCTTGTTTTTTTTTTTAATTTATTTTACTTTATTTAAGAACTATTAGTAATGGGTACAACCCCCTTTGTTTTTAATAACTTCAAATATACGGGTATTCATTGAGAGATAAAGAGAATATATGTAATCCAACGAAATTTGATTATGTTATATTTGAGGTTAAGTAACCGATTAGTATCGTCTAACATCTCTAAGTACTCGATACTCGCCCAATAAGCACAAATTACTTGCGAATTCCAGTGTTGGAATTCCAGCTTGAATTACATTTGAATTCCAACCTCTTTCCAGTCTGTTTGAAATTCGTTAAAAAGCGAATACAAATTAGTTTGAAGCATATGTTTTTTAGTACACAGAGCTGATACAAAATCATTGTCGGCGGTGATGATGATGATTTTATAATTAAATTTTCGAAGAAGCACTTATAATGTCGAGAAAATTTTCGATTTTTGGATTTATCTATTTCGCAGAAGTTTGTCGTCTGTTTTTTGTTCATTTTCAGTGGTTGTGTTGTGAAAAATTGTTTGAAAAATTTAAAAACAACGGCGGCATCAAGTCTTGTCAGCTATGTTCTCTAATCGTTAATCATAAAATATTAATGGTGAAAAATATGTCAACGTAAAAGTCACGCAAACAAATAATTGATACTATGTTACGGAACCTTTTCGGCACTAGAACGAATAGTTGCCGGCTAACCCTTTGGTTGACTGAAAATGGGTGTGCATCCACCCCTTCGCTCTTATGCCTAGGTCGGAGCTATTAAAATAAAACAAAATCTAACAAATTATTAAAATATAACAACACCGAGTGAGGGGAAGGTATATATATAACCCCCCACAGCCCATCCCTTCCTGTGGTCATGGATTTGCCCCCCATTACCACCATATCCCGCTTACCTTATCTCACCATCCTTAATCGTTCCAAATTACTCACTCATGTTTAATTCTTTCTTATCCATTAGATATTTATTTACGAATTCAATATACTTAATACCTAAACAATCAATCAAACTTATCAACTAGATTTTGTCCCTGAACTCTAATTCAAAAGAAGGACAATTTTAAATCGAAAGCCCCTTTAGGCCGAATCTCATCTCGTCAAATTAAAGTTTTTGTTCATACAAATGTGTTTAAAATTTAAATATGTATTATTCTCTATTATATATTTTTTTATTATCAGGCTTTTCAGACACCTAACAATCTAAAAATAATGCTAATATCCCGAACTAGCACGCTAACAAATACAACTAACAACTATACAAATAAGGTTGATCAGACCTAGTACAAACACCTAGAGCACTAAAGATATCAATATAAAATAAAAACGACGATCCAAATGTATATTCAAATAGTCAGTAACGACTCATATCAGGCTACATCCGCCTGCGTTGTGGAACGTTATTACGAGAGTTACGCCTAACAACGGATATTCAGTAACACTAATTTTTCCTCCTACGGTGCTGTTTCACACAATTCAACAGAATTTGATAATTTACAATATTCTTCGCACAAATCTATTAATTATTATTTTTTTCACTGTCTGATACTTAGGATTGAAAGGGCCCACTAAATCCTACACTATCACAGAATCTACGGATTGAAACAAGATTTGAAAATAATATTGTAGCTAACTATGTGACGCACTGAGGCAGGGATGTTTACAGGGAATATTTGCTAAATTTGTTCTCCCTAATTGAATTTTCTCTTTTTTTTTTGTTTGAACAAGCACTTGTTACACCGAAGGACAAGGATTTAAATGCTACAATAATTATAAACAAACAATATATCAGTGAATAAAAATTTAAAATTATTTTCCCTTTTTTTCTTAAACTAATTACATTGAGCCACAAATTAAAAAAATCTTTTGTCCTAAGAACGCCACTATGTTTTCGGATGTAGTTTGGTCTAAAGCACGAAAAAAAAAATATTAAAAAAATATCTGTCACACCACTGAATTTAAAAGGTTTAAAATCCAATTTGCACTAGTTTGTTTACTCTTTAGCCCATATCTTGTGAACGGATGCTCCGAATATTTAGTTTAAGGTAGCAATCGAAAGATTATTAAATACCCATAATAATTTTCTAACACATCTCTTCACTTGATCAAACCGTTTGAGCACAATTTAGAAAAATAATCAACTTTTCGGAAATGTTTCAAATTTCTTCGACATTCAAAAATCACGGAAAAATAGTAAAATTGACTTTAAAAATCTACAAAAACTTTACGTACGTGTGCTATACTCCAACGAAATTTTTAAAACATAAATGGAGAAAAGCGGTGAATTTTACTACAATTTTATTGAATTTACCCATATATGCAGTTTTCCTCACTTACGTTGCAAACCCGTATATACTGTATAGTTGTGGTAAGCTGTGGCTGTGGTAAATATTCGGAACATCCGTTCACAAGATATGGACTAAAGAGTAAACAAACTAGCGCAAATTGGATTTTAACCCTTTAAAATTCAGTGGTGTGAAAGATATTTTTTAAATATTTTTTTTCATGTTTTAGACCAAACTACATCCGAAAACCATAGTGGCGTTCTTAGGACAAAATCGTTGTTGCTCAGTGTTATGCAGTCCTTCCTTATACTTTTTTCAGAAATGGTTAGTTCACTTTCACGTTGTTGTCTTCGAGGAAATGGAATCCCAATACACATCTCTTAATTTTCGCAAAATGGTGGCTATGAAAAAATAGGGTTACCTAGACTTCGCCGAACTTTATCAATTGGATGTGCTGGTTATCCTTCTCAACCTTCCCCAAAGCTTCTGACCTCCACTTAAGGTTCTGTTTGTTCTGGCCCTGCTCCAGATGGAGTTCAGAACTAAATATGTACCAAGAAAAAAATACTGATACTTGATATCGCCATACCTTAATAAAACTACACTGTTACTCATATTTGTTACTTTGTCTTATTAATCCTACAGGGAAATTTTAAGAAACTTGAGCCACAGGGTTTCCTTCACCATCTACAATTTTCTATTCAAACCATAACAAAAAATTAAAAATTGTCTGAAAAAAAATATACACAATTTTCTAAATAAAAACTCACTGATTCTTTGTTTCTTCCACTATTTGTCTAAAGTTTCGACCGAAGTTTCATTGATTAACAGTTGTATCTCAATATTTCACTACGGTTATATTAATACAGTTTCACTAAAATCACGACTTCCAGGCAACCACTTTCATCTGCGTCTACAAACAATTGACTCCCTCAAAACATGGCTAAGCTTCGATTGGGTAAAATTCCCATCAAACGAGCCATCTTTATACAGAATTTCCTTAGACAGACACTATCTATACTGTTCTTCAAATTTTTCTGACTTTTATTCGCGCTATTCCGACATCCCTTTCTACACTTTGAGTGAAATATTTTCACCATAGCATTCACAGTTTTCTACTTCAGACTTCAACCATTTGTTAGATTTATCTCCAAATATGAATTGAAAGTAAACGGACAAAATCATTCACCTGCCCTACAAGAACAGTGAAGCATGAAACACATAGACGACGACAGGCTACCGACCACAACCTGTCAAAAATAAAATACATGCGTTTATATGCAAGTGAATATTTTAACGACGGCAAGGCGACACGACTGCAGGTTGTTGTATATGCTACTTATGTAGCTGTAGTTGAATTAAACTAATTTCTATTTGTGTGGGCGACAATCAACAGGTTAGAGCTGTCAATGCCTGAAGTGGCACCACTGACAGAATAATCAACTGTTTTCACAATTTTTGTTATGTTTGTAATAATATTTATTAAATATTCTCCAGACATTTTATTTTCTTCTAACACAAATAACACAATAACACAAACGTCAACATTACAGATCAGCTGTTTACTTTGCAGTTGCCGTCTTCAAAATAATTCAGTAGCTGCCACACGTCTATATTTGCAGTCAGCGGCATTTGTAGTCGAGTGTTCATGTAGCCTGTCGTCGTCTATGTGTTTCATGCTTGACAGTCATTTGACCGGTCAATTGACTGTCATTGTTGATGGGTATATCCATCGAAGTTTCTATCACATTCTTAAAGCCGAAATGAAAAAGTTGATGGAAACTTTTATGTACGTGTGATTTTGTATCTCCCTCGAACCTATGAATTCGGTCGCCTATAAAACATATATATGAGCTGCTCACTCTAGTGCTGTTCACTAATTAAAGATTATATGAGTATTAGTCACAGTTGATAGATATATCCATCACAGTTGACTAATCATACTTGATGGATATACCCATCACAGTTGACTAATCAAATTTGATGGGTATATCAGTCAAAGGTGATGGGTATACCTTTTACAATAAAAGACGATGTTATTAATGATTTTATGGTAACTATATTTTTATTACTTTTATATATTTTTAATATCTAATAAATAAATAAATGGTTTCCCATTACATCCCATGAAGGGACTGGGGAGAACTTCTCACAATCACTGAGCTGTGCGCTTTCCAGTTTTCACTCACTGATTGGGACCTACAGTTTTACACCGATTCCCAACGGTAATTTGAGAAGCTTTTTCATGGCTAGATACTCGATAGTGCCGCCGTCACTATGCGAGGTGACCGCCGCCGAAAGAAATTTTATTTTTTTTTGAAGGTGGTCAGAGCCGGGTTCGAACCCAGGATCTCATGTACAAGAGCCGCGCACACTAACCATTGCACCACCGACGGCATTAATATCTAATTATATAATAAATGAATGAAGTACAAACAATGAATGACTAAGAATGAAAGAATGAGAGTGAATGAATATGAATAATCGATTCAAAATGAATAAAGTAGTAACTGGGCAAAATAAAATACTTATTTACAATTTGTTTTTAATAAATCTTCTGCTGCATCCTATGGTGGCTTCGTTCAATTGTCTTTTCGCACATCTAAAATTTGAAAAGGAGATATATAAATGTGTATATTTATTAGTAATAATAAGTATATATGAAATTAATAATTATTTAATCATTTATAGACAAAAATATGTACATACCACGCAGTCTTGTTGAACCACATAAGCTTCCCTATCGCACGCTTTTCCCACCTCTCATCCCAATTGTATATATCAAGCAGGTTATCCGTGAACATTGGGGGGCAGACACTGGGGCACTGGGGTTCCAAATTTCTGCTCTACCTCTTGCACCGCTGTAATGGTCATGAAAGGGAGCATGCTGCCGACTTCATTAATGATTTTGTCCTGAGTTTGGCCAGGCATGCCAGATAGAATTTTCCACTACTTTTTGATGGCTTTTAAATGCCTCATTTTTCATAATCATTATCTTTGTTTTTTGGATCACATAAGTTTATTCTTTTCCACTGTTTATTTTTATTATACGATATTTAACGATAATGAAACTTTTGTCGTTGCACTTTGTCGAGGATTCACAAATTTTACTTTTTAAACGGCAACAAATTCAAGTTTCCATCAACACTGACTGTCGAATGACCGAAACTATTCTTGTAGGGTTGTTTCACTCTTGCAAATGGAACTCAGTATAAAATAGTTGCAAGTGTATCAGTGCAAAAATATTGTGTGTGTTAGTTTCCATCATTCATTTCTTGTAGGGCGTTAACGTGTTCCTCTACACTAACAAACATGTATTTGTCTACCCCTGGAATGTTGGCAACGCGAAATCCAAAAACCATTTTTAGACAACGCAGAATAGGAGCAAAAACGAAAACAAAAATCATTCAACAGGCACTTCGAGGTAAGTAAACATTGCAAAAAAAAATATTTTTCCAAAATTTTCCAAAAATTCTAAATGTTTTAATAAACATTTTTTTGTTCTTTATTTCAGGTTACTTGGCGTGCTAGATGTGTGAAATGAATTTCTTCGAGAAAACATGGAATCTGCACAACTTGTCCAACATGTGCATGTAGCACATCGTTGAATGGGCTGTTCGGAACTTATAATGTGTTCCAGAAGAAATTACATTCCACCCATGTGTTGGAGTCGTAGAGGAGTTTTCTGGCTTTGTGGGCAGTTAAACACCTGTCCACAGGGAAAGAATCTTCCGTCGTCCCGGTGGTATGGACGCTAAAAGTAGGCAACGAAATTAAAAAAAAGGAAAAACAAAAACACAACCAAAAAAAACATGTCTGTATATGCGGACATAAAAGTGCATTACCCCCTCCAGATATACCCAAAAAAATGAAGCAGCAATGAAAAAAAATGGAAACAACAAAACTGAAAAAAATAACATAAAAAATCAATGGAAGATCTGAGACAGAGGGGGAATGACTTCAAATCGTTAATGGGTGGTTAGTGTCTTCCACCGGGCAAAAAAGACAGCAGGGGCTGCGAAGCTCTGCGAACGTTAGGCAAAGGAAATAGTTTTTTTTTTTATGAACTCTGCACAATGAGAGTAGGTAGTTGTACACCAGCGGCGCATAGTCGGATCAAAGGGCCCGCAACAACTAATAAATAGTGAAAATAGGAAACTTTAATAGTAGTGAAAATAAGGAATAAAATAAGAAAGGCAAAGAAATAATTCAATTGTGAAGAAGAATAAATGCATGTATTCAAATCCAAAGCAGAATACTGTTATAACACTATCCCAGTGCTTGAATAACACTGAAATTCTATGCTTGAATTCAACGGTAAAAACAGGTTCGGTTCGACTTTAATTGCACTGCAATTCCATGCTTGAATTCAAGCGTAATAACAGGTTCAGTTCGACTTGAATAACACTGTTATTCAAGGCTGTAATTGCACTGTAAAGGTACTGTTTTGTTCGACTGTAATTCAATGGTCAATTTTGCTGGATTCACTATTGAATTCAAGTGTGTTTGAACTGTAACTCAACATTGGAAATTGTGACTGGATTTCATGTGTAATTCGACTTGAATTCCAGCCAAAATGCTTATTGGGCGCCTATTATCAATCTCTAATTGTGTATGTATTGATTTTTGTATGTGCTCTCATTCTACCGTCTGAATTGTAATGTTTTAATTTGAAGAATAATAAAATAGACATTTTTATTGATACGGATACAACATTGGTGTCAGAAGTGTGTCAAAATGAGTTTCACAGCAGAGCAGATGAAGTCAATGGTGGAAATGCTGGCAGGGGCGATAAAGTCAGCGGTGGTAGATACAGTGCGAATGCAGCCAGCAGGGGATTCTATTTCTGAGACTTCGACTTCAAGAGCTCCAGCATTTTCTATGAGCGAATACAGACAAAAAGATGACGGAACTGTTTCAGATTACTTTACAAGGTTTGATTGGGCACCCTAGTTATCAAAAGTGGCGGCGGCTGAGCATGCTAGTTATGCTCGTGTGCATATGGGCACACAATTGAATACAGCACTAAAAATGTACGATTGTACGACGAACTGTTTGCGAAGAAACCGGAAACTTTTCCAGAGGCATACGAGTTGGCTTATTCAAGTGAGCTAACTTTTAACGCTACAAAAGAGGTAAATGCGATCGAAGCACCAAACACACTTGAACGAACATGCAAATTAGGAATTGGCCCTGTGAAAAAGAAGAAGAGTGTTTACACTACGAAGCCCATAGAATCTTCGCCAAGAAATGGTAAATGCTACAGCTGTAATGGATATCATTTGAGGCGAGATTGTAAATTTAAAAACTCAAAGTGTTATACAGGCCACAGGATAAATTGTATTGGCAGAATGGTGGTAAAGGTGTCGTTGGGTAAAACACCTAAAGTTCTGAACTTGTACGTTGTGGAGGACGATCTTGATACACTTTGTGGCCGTGAGTGGATCGCACATTTAGCGCATGAGATAAACTTTGCGAATTTGTTCTCGCAAGCAGATGGGAAGAGGAATGTCGCGTCTGAACAGATTTTTGATCTGGGAAAGTTGAATAATATTTCATCTGAAAAGAAGGAATTGAGACCGTTGCAAAATAGTACGCTTCAGCGGACCATTGACAAATTCAAAGATGTATTTGGTAGAACTGCAGGTAAACTGAAAGGAACTCCTGTAACTGTGCACATGAAAGAAGGTGCTAGGCCAGTGTTCGCCAGACCACGGGATATTCCTTTAGCATTGCTTGAGGCATATGGAAAGGAAATATATAGATGCAAAGATTGCAGTGGGATTTTACAGAAGGTGGAATTTTCTGAATGGGCCTCCACTATCCATGTGGTGACAAAAAAGAATGGGACGATTCGGGTTACGGGGAATTATAAGCCTACGGTTAACCCTCAAATCATAGTTGACGAACACCCTATTTCCAAGGTCGAGGAACTGTTTGCAAAGATGAAGGGGTCGCCATATTCTGACGCTGAATACGATAACACATGGCCTCATTCGGCCCGCACGAGCAGTTTATGGAGCGGCGAACATACCAGCGGTTTGGCAACGGAAAAAGGAGTCAGTCTTACAGGATATTCCTAATGTTGTGAATTTCTTTGATGATATACTAGTGATTTTGTTGAACTTATCCAAGTAGTGGAACTGACCCTAGAACGCATGAGAAGCTGCGGGTTAAAACTGAATATAAATAAATGTGTATTTGCGACGTCTACAGTAGAGTTTCTTGGCCACGTAATATTCAGTAAAGGCATACATAAATTCGAGAAACACATAGCGGCGATACTCAGAGCTGCTAAGCCAACAACATTAGCGGAATCACAACTTTTTCTGGGAAAAGCATCATTTTACAGTTCTTTCATCCCAGACCTTGCAACACGGGAACGGTCGTTGCGGGACATCGTGAAATCAAAAACGTGTACGTGGAATGCAGATGCCGAGGCTGCCGTACGACCCGAACCTACCATTAGTAGTGGCGACCGATGCTAGTACGACGGAATTGGGTGCTGTCTTGTCTCAACGGTTGCTGAACGGCCAATAGCGTATGCGAGTCGGACAATGAGCCCAACGGAACAGCGTTACCCCAGATTGATAAAGAAGCGTTGGCCATTGTTTGGGCGGTGTAAAAATTCTTTAAATATTTGTATGCTCGGCGGTGGACACTTGTGACAGATCACAAACCGCTGACCCAGATCTTACACCCTGAAAAATCGCTTCCAGTTCTGTGCATTTCGCGAATGGCCAATTATGCGGACTTCATGAGCAACTTCAACTTCGAAATCGTGTATAATCGCTGATTATCTATCACGAATTGTTCCGGTCAAACAGTTAAAAGAGCAAGCAGTGGATGATTTTGTATCAGATGAGTTCGATATTTTTATTATTCGGCAAATCAACCAGCTTCCAGTAACAGCCGAGAACATAGCCAAAGAGACGAGGAAGGATCCGGAACTGGGTAAGATTGCTCAGATACTTCAGAGAGGCCAGTGTCTTATGAAAAATGGATACAAGTCCCCAGAGGCTAACTTCAAGCTGTCGGGAAGTTGTCTAGTATTCGACCATAGAATTGTTTTACCACCTAAGTATCGCAATGCAATATTGCAGAACTTACACGCGGCTCATCTAGGTATGTGTAAGATGAAGGGAATTGCTCGATCCTTTGTGTACTGGCCCAGAATAGATGCGGATATTGAGAGAATCGCCAAAGACTGCAGCACATGTGCCAGTGCGGCCAATAAGCAGAATAAATATGAGGATCTCCATTGGGAATACCCGAAAGGACCTTGGAAAGGGGTCCATATGGACTACGCGGGACCGTTCGAGGGTATGATGTTGCTGATCATAACTGACGCTTATAGCAAATGGTTGGAGGTGAAAGTCACAAAATCAATGACGGCGGCGGCAACAATCGCATTAGTTGATGAAGTATTTGCAGAGTATGGAGTTCCAGCAATGGTTGTCACCGATAATTTTCTGCTAATTTTTCTGCGGAAGAGTTAAACCAGTTTATAACCTGAAATATCACAAATACACGGCTTCGTACCACCCAGCGATGAACGAACGCAGCGTTTAGACGGCGAAGAACGCTTTAAAGGCAATGTGCACCACCAAAAACTTACTTCGAAACAATTTAAATGAATTCTTAAGACAATATAAAAGCGCTTCACATTCCACGACTGGAGTAACCCCTTCGCAACTTTTCCTGGGACGTCAACTACGAACGAGATTAGATTTGGTAAGGCCGGAAGATATATCCGAAAAAGTGAAGGCCAGACAATATATGGACGACAAAAGAACACCATGCAAGCGACATAATGTCAACGATGACGTGTATTTCTTATCTGGTCACCAAGGTGGAAGTAAATGGTTAAGGGGCGTGATCAAGAAACGGTTGGGACACATTCATTATGAGATTCAATACCGGAACTCATGTGTAAGGCGGCATATTACTCAAATCCGACGAGGGAGTAGCAACGATGTTGAAAGTTCAAATTCGGGAAGGTTGCATTGTCAGCCCAAGATGCAAATTGGTTCGAAAATTGTTCAGGAAAGGGAAGAGGTAAATGGAAATGAAGATCCCACAGAGATGCTGAGTGAGGATTCCAATAGCCCTTTTCGAGGTTTTGAAACGGAGGACGATTTTGAAACACAAACTCAAAAGGCTGACGAGAGTATGAGACAGCCAAGTACAGAAAGACCATTACAACCCCAGAGTCTTAGACGGTCAGCTAGGATTCCAAGACCAAGAATTCTCTTTTCACCTTAGAGTTCCCTGAAGGAGGGAACAAATGTTATATTTGAAGTTAAGTAACCGATTAGTCGTATCTAACATCTCTAAGTACTCGATACTCGCCTGTTATCAATCTCTAATTGTGTATGTATTGATTTTTGTATGTGCTCTCATTCTACCTTCTGAATTGTAATGTTCTAATTTGAAGAATATTAAAATAGACATTTTTATTGATACGGATACAACAGATTCCAAGCAACCTTAAAGGCCAAACATCCTTAGAGACTTTCAGCATCCTTAGTGACTGCTGGTCATCAAATTGTCTACCTACTTCATAGATAACCAACCCCAGACATTTTCGATAATGTTTAGATCTGGCGAATAGGGTGGCCAGTCAAGATTATTAACATTTTGGCTTGCAATGAATTCCTTTACTACTCTGACGTTGTGTATCCAAGATATGGGACCAAATAGTTCACTGAACTTCGGAAAAGACAATTCCAATAACGTTTTATAGCTTGCACCAGTCATTTTTGCACTTTGAAATTCAAGATCGTTGGTGCCATAGTACGTAAAAGCACTCCACGCCATAACGCCGTCCTCTCGGCTATGATGTCGGTTAAAAACACGTTTTTCTTTGCGCAGATCATGGAAATAATAGTTGTAGCCACCAGGCCCATCCAAATTAAATTCCTTCTCATCCGTAAATACAACGGTTCTCCAGTCATTTACATGACCTCTTGGCTGCACAAAACATACCATGTAGTCTCTTGCGAATTGAAGCCGCTTTTCCTTACGAGGAGCATTAAGTGCCAGCTTTTTTTGTAATTTCAGGTATTTAAGGTCTTAATTACTCTGCGTACATATGACTTTTTCGCTTCCATTCCAGCTTGAACTCTTATTTTTTACAAGGATAAGTCAGAATTAGAAGCAATTCTGATGATTTTTCTTTTCTCATACGTAGACAAAGACAATGAAACCCTTCCTTTAAAACTTTTTCCATAACCCCCGGGGTCCTTGATGTAATTGTCGACAACTGTTGGGCTCCGTACAATTTTTTCTAGCTATTGCGCGGTTAGAATATCCTTCAGAACGGTAAACATCGGTTTTAGTTTTTTCCGATAGATTTAAAATTTTTTGTTTTGCCATTTTGACTCGTAAAATGATTAAGATGTAATAAATTGTAATAAACAAACGCTCCCTACAAAAAATCATCGCTTACTTTAAAAATAATAAAAAAATAATAAATTGCCTTTATTCAAGTGAACCAAAAACCAGTACATAAGTTTCAGTCGGGTGAACCGACTTAATCACATCCTCACCCAAAGTCATCCATTGCGTGGGAGTTCTGTTAAATACAAAATCGCCCATACTCAAAAGTGACCATGTTCAGTAGCAGATTAACATTGCGTTAAATATTATTGAATACCCAAATTAGTTAGTTTCCCTCCCAATATTTATATGCGAGGTACAACAATGGGCATGGCAAGTTATGATTTATTGGAGATATCGAGTCGGCAAATCGGAAATACGCCCAACTTTTGTATGGGAGGTACGAAACTGGGCATGGCACAATAGTCAGTTATTAATTACGCAGTAGCTTTTAGCAAAATATTGCCTAGTACCGAATTTTATTAAGATCGGTTGTAGTTTACAAGAGTTATCGTGTCGATCAACCGGTCATCCGCCCAACTTTTATGTGGGAGGTACCAGAATGGGTGTGACAAATCAGCTCATTTTCTATAGGAGAGTTTTATTTGACTAAATATTGACTAGTACAAACTTTCATAAAGATTGGTTCGGTTTTGCGGGACTACACCTAGACGGCCAAACAACTTTTGTATGGGAGGTACGTGGCAAAATCACCCTTGTTTTATTCGGTGATTGGCGTTTGATAACGTGAAGCCTTATACCTAATTTCATTGACAACCCGGACGAACACCCTGTTTTGTATGGGAGGTACCAGAATGGGCGTCACAATCTCACCCATTTCGTCCAGTTAAGTAGGCATTTACAGATTATTAACCGGTGTGTGAGTTGAAGCTAATCGCATCTACCAGAAGAAAGGTTTGAAAGAAATATGATTTTGTGCTAAATGTGTCGATTTGTATGGGAGGTACCAGAAGGGGCGTGGCCAAAGCACCAATTTTCAATCCCAAACTCAGTATTGACAAATAATAGTCACTGACAAAATTTCGCGGTGATCGATAAAGATTTACGGCAGTTATCGTGTTGACCAGCCAAACAGACAGACAGACAGACGGACATGGCTCAAACATATTAAAAAGTCCTAAAACGAATTTCATCAAAAAATACTAAGGGTCTAATATGGCTCCTTCTGTGTGTTACATTTTTTTACGTATTAAATGATATAGTATACCCCCATCCCTATGGGTGAGGGTATAAATATAGCACATTTTTGGACTTTTTTTTATAAATTGCTCAAAAAAGTTCTTTAGTTACGAAAACACTATTGTCATGATTTTATTTATATCTCAAGATGTCTAGCTTCCATTTCCATTTTAAAATTCTGCAATGGGTTACAAATTGAAGCAGGCTGCTGAATATGGATTGGAATTTTTAGTATCTTTAAATAAGTGAACCGGAGTGTATATAATTTGAAAAAATTTTGGAAGGGTGTTATAGGATAACGAATTGTTAAACCCTATTGAACCCTTTGTATAGGGGGTATCAAAAATATTACTTTGTACGGAGTTTGATCAAAATCGAACAATCCAATAGGGTGTTATGGCGTGACGAATTATCGTCGCCCACTGAACCGTTTGTATGGGAGGTACCAGCACAAGTATTCGGAACCTGCCCAACTTTTTAAGAAATATTATGGCAATACAAATATCACATCGTTCAAACTTTCAGGACAACTGTAAACTCTGGAAGAGCGTTATAGTCTGATGAATTTTCAAACCAAAATCTAGGCACCCAATAGGATGTTCTAGCGTGATGGACTTTTGAGGCCCCGCAATCATTTGTGTGCGAGGTACCAGAACGCGTGGTCCAAATGGGTCCATAATCCAATTATTTCTTGAATATTACAAACACGATGGCACACCAACTTTCATTTATCTCTGACTACTCCTTCCATTTTTGGCCAGTCGATGTATGGGGACGAAGCACTGTGCGTTGTAAGAAGACTCATGAGCTGCGATGCCGAATCTCTTTTTGAAAAGGACAAGCGGGTGCTATCCGATCTCCGGGACCGCATCATGATGTACGAGCTATCGCACACTGAGCGATGGAATGGGTAGCCCGTCTGTCGAAAATGTAATAAATGCAGTGATTTCTGGCCCCAGGTTTGTCGACTGCAAAGTCAGCAAACTGGGCTGCCTGCTCTTCGAGAGTGGGGCGATCCTCCAACGCAGTCTATGGAGGGTCCCTCTATTTCAGGGACCGCTGGAAGTAACATCCAATCCGTTTCTCTTGGCTAGAGCTAGATCCGGCGAAGAACCCCTCCTAAGTTCGAAGAAGCCCAGGAAACAGAATTGCAAATCGTTGATAGGATTGCAATCGTTGATAGGGCTGATCCCGATGTTAAGATCAGTCCTACCAACTGGTTGCAGGTGGAGAGATGGCTGATGGATGCAATATAGAACGAGTATCGGACATGGGACTGTCCGTGGAGGTGGAAAGTTTCTGATAGCCATTCACTTGGGAGTGGCCAGAAATGATTCCTTCATTGGGCAGTCCAAGCAGCTCACTACTTCCACGCAGTATGTCCTGGGCAATGGCTTTATCGGAAACCTCCGTTAGCTAGCTAGAGTGAGAAGGCGAAAATAAATGAGCAGTCTAATTTGGTTATGCGATCACTGATGTGTCTCAGGCTTAGAAGGTGACTGATGTCACTGAAGCCCATCAAGCTATCGGGCATATTCTTTTGTCCTTTAGAAGGCGGATGAGCCAAACATATGGGCCAACGGCGGATAAAAAAACCAAAAGAAGAAAATCCAGGTTCGACATATTGCATCCTGGTCAGCGTCTGATCCATAATGGGCGGCTGCAATCAAATATCCTGGCAGTAGGTAAAATGTAAAAACCCGGTGGACTGAGTTTGCCTCCCGCCTTCGTTCATAATGGCAGTGAAAATACAAAAACGAAACAGAAAACATAAACAACCCCTATTTGTTGACGACCCCCGCAAACGTTATAAGGACCACGATTTACCAATATGCACCAGGAATGTAAGAACTCTATATAGATCTGGTGCAAGTATCCAATGTGCAGATGTCCTCGAAAGTTATAAGGCTGACATTACCGCAATCCAGGAAATGCGATGGACAGGACATGGCTGCACAAGAAAAGAAACTGCGATATATACTACAGTTGCTATGAAAAAAAACATGAATTTGGTTGCGGATTTGTAGCTGGCAAAAGACTGCGACCGCTGCCCTGGCCATGACATTAAGATTGTACTAGGAGATTTTAATGCCAAAGTAGGCAGGGAGAATGTGTTTCATCCAACTATTGGCAATTTCAGTCTACCTGCTGATAGTTCCGACAACGGTATGAGACTGATTGACTTTGCCGCGGCAAAAAACATGGTCATTAGTGGTATAAGATTCCAACATAAAGACATCCACAAGGCTACTTGGGCATCCCCTGATCAAAGAACGAAGAATGGACGTACGAGTGAACAGAGGAGCTAATATGGATTCTGATCATTACCTGGTAGCAGCAAAGGTTCGCACAAGATTAAGTAGAGCGAAAATCGTACGAAACCAGACTCAGAGGAAGCTGGACATCGGAAAGCTGCAATTACCAGAGGTAGCCACAGCCTTCTCAAGGAAGATCTCGCAACTTTTGGCACAGAACCCACCCCCTCCCGATAACGACCTGAAGCGCAGTGGAAACCCATTTCAGACTCTATAAAAACTGCCGCAACAACCGTACTTGGTTTTAAAAACCCGCAACAAACCATGGTACGATGAAGAGTGTCGCATAGCAAGTGACGCTACACGCATGGCAATGCTTCAGTCAATTGCAACGCGAGCTGCGACTGAGCGGTATAGGGAGAAAAGAAAGGAGGTAAACCATCTCTTTAGGCGTAAGAAACGGAACTGGAGAAAGCGCGAGAGCGAGAAAATTGAGTCATACAGAAGGAAGAAAGAAGCCCGAAAATTCTACCAAAGGATCAAAAACGGAACTAATAGACATGTTTCAGGGCCCCCCTTCTGTAACGACAAGGACGGAAATCTCGTCGCAAATGTGCAGAGTATGTTGGAAATATGGAGAGATCATTTCTCCGCGCTACTGGTAGCTGAGATATCCAATGACGAGACAATCGATCTAAATTTGGACGACGACGTCGATTGCCCCCTCCTAACCAAGACGAGGTCAAAACAGCTATTGCCCGGCTTAAGAACAATATAGCCGCAGAAGCCGATAGATTACCGGCGGAGCTGTTTAAGATTGGCGGCGATGAGCTGATAAGGTGCATGCATCAGCTCATTAGCAAAATTTGGTTAGATGAATGCATGCCCGGCGATTGGAGTCTCAGTGTACTATGTCCCATATTTAAAAATGGTGACCCGAGTCTCTGTGCCAACTAAGCCTTTTATCCATAGCATATAAGGTTCTATCAAGCATAATGTACGAAAGACTAAAACCGATTATCGCTGACCTGATTCGACCATACCAGTGTGGCTTTAGGCCTGGAAAATCGACAACCGACCAGATTTTTACGCTACGCCAAATCCTGGAGAAGACCCACGAAAAACAAATCGACACCTATCATCTATTTGTCGATTATAAGGCGGCCTTCGATAGCCCGATACGGGGAAACTCTACGAAGCAATGTCTGAGCTTGGTATTCCTGCAAAACTCATACGCCTTTGCAGGATGACCCTGACGAACACCAAATCCGCAGTGAAAGTTTGTAAGGATCTTACCGAACCTTTTCAAACTAAGCGAGGCCTCAGACAAGGTGACACCCTATCGTTAACGATCTCTTTAACATCTTAATAGAGATTATTCTGAGAAAAGCTGCTGTTAACATGAATAAAACCATCAGCAGCAAAAGTCATATGCTGCTCGTGTATGTTGATGATATAGATATCATTGGACGCACAGTTAGAGAAGTTACTGCGGTGTTTTCGAGAATTAAGAGGGAGTCAGGAAAAGTGGGTCTGACGGTAAATGAGGACAAGTCTAAATTAATGGTTTCAACGAACAGGGCCTCCACGCGATTAGACCAAAGCGAGAACGTTGATAACCGTTATAACTTCGAGGTAGTGGACGAATTTATTTACCTCGGATCTGCCGTAAACAAAACTAACAACGTCAGCCTTGAGATCAAGCGAAGAATTGTGCTTGCGAATAGATGTTATTTTGGGCTAAGCAAACACTTTAGAGATAAAGCCCTCTCTCGAGTAACAAAAGTCCAAGTATACCAGACTCTCATACAACCTGTCTTGCTTTATGGCGCAGAATCCTGGGTATTATCGCAAGCAGACGTAACATCTGTAGGAGTCTTCGAGAGAAAAAACATCCGAAAAATGTATGGCCCTATAGTGCACAACGGCGAGTATCGGCGACGCATGAACCATGAGCTGCTGTATGAGCTATATCCCGACATTGACATAGTTAAGCGGATCAAAATAACACGATTGCGCTGGCTAGGCCATGTCAGTAGAATGGATGAAGCGAACCAGCACGAAGGGTTTTCGAAACCGAACTCGAAGGAAGACGAAAAATAGGCAGACCAAGACTCCGCTGGAAGGATCAGGTTGACGAATCCCTGCGTAAACTTGGTATTGCCAACTGGAGAGATAAGGCAAAAGATCGCACTGGTTGGCGAAATACGTTATCTTCGTTTTGAAAGGTCCCTGACCCGTCGGGGTTGTTCGTGACCGGATAAGTAAGTATCGGTGAGATAAGCTGTGGTGTCGACCATAGATAAATAAAATAATAAAGCGCGACCATTGTCAACTTTTTTCACTAGGTGCTGCCCTGTACTACTGTCACTTTCACTGAAGTTTCCCATAATTCTCATTGGCGTTTATTCAACACTATGGGGAATTTTTGTCCAAATAAGTAAACAAGGGATATAGTAATTGTGACAAGTTTTCATCGACAATTAAAAGCAAATCGACAATTTTTGTTGGTAAGAAAAACGATTTCAAGGCGTTGAACTTATCAAGACTAGAAACCCCGTAAGCCCCGTAAAATACTCAATATACACGAACGGCTTTTTAATCAATCGATATGCCGGAGTGAAACCTATCCAAAGAGGAAAACAACCCATGCCCGTGGAGACCAGTAATTGGCTTCTGGTCTTCAGGAAAGCGATGAGCTGATGGCAGAATAACGTATCTATACAGACCTGTGCATCACCACCTCAAGCTTCACGATCGCCACTCCCCATACAATATAATACAAAACAACTTCAACTAAATACCCTCCAAGTACTTTTAGTGAAGTGTATTTTTTCATTTTATATTTTCCTATGCACACAAAATGTTTACAAAAAACGACTGCAACAAAAGATTTGAGTGACGATTCTTGTATGATAAATCATCTCTCAAACCTCTTATAAATTTTTATGAATAAGGCCGTTAGTCTTTATTCTTATTTTTGTCAATAACTACGCAGCAATAATTAGCAATATCCTCTGATGAAGGAAATGATGGAACACTTCCATTTTAATTCACGTGCCGCTGTGTTTTTGTTTAGAACATACATATATTTTTGTTGCATTTGAATTTTGCTTTTGATTTTTAATGAACATTGTCAAGAAATTAATTACTGACATATTATTTCTCTTTTGAAGGAAAAAAAATCCCATTTATAACTTTTAACGACACCTAAAAAATTACCCATTACACTAACAATTTCCCAACATCTGTGCTTCATCTATTATATTTCTTTATCTATGGCTGAAGAAACTCAAAATCGTCGTTTGCCTCAATTAGGAGTCTAGACTTCCTTAAAATATTTTCGAAGCTTGGCCAGGTTCGAGACTAGAGGCTATTTCTTGGTCCTTACTCCCGCTCCGACGCATTGTATCCGTCTGGATACCGCCGCCGGTTTTGTCAGCGGATATGGTATTACTTGGCAAGTAGAACCCGGGACTCAATACCCATGTCTGGGAGGTATTGCCCACTGGTTCTGCTACCGATACGGATTACTCAGGTGCCGATTTCAGAATCGCCTTAGACTCGGAGCCATTTGAAAGGATAAAAGCTCGTGAGTGAAGATGCTTTTTGGTCTTAGAACTACTCCAGCTTCTCTGTATGGAGATAAACGTAGGCGGCTTGGCGTGCCGCAGATCCGTCTGCAAATTGAAATAATAAAACGGCTATATAAATACAATGTACGTATATATAAATATAAAAAGGCGTATAATCAGTTTTCCTACGTGATCTATATTGTGAAATTTTAAATGCATTTCAAAACAACAACTATCGATAATAGGGTTCCGAATATTGTTGACTGTGCCATAAAAATCCTGTACTTCAAATTCTGTCGAGGCCGGTATATTTCTGGCATCACCTCGAGCACTAACTCCAATGTCACACCCGCTGAATGATCAAATCTGGATTCAGTCAATGGGAACCCCTCATATAATGTTCCATCACTAGTTGTGGTATGGACTCCTCTCAGTGGAGGCGTCTGCGGAGTGGGGCAACTGGAGATTAAGAGTGGAAGGCGAACTACGCAGAGATCCCCTGTGCCGTGGCGGCACAACGCCATGTGGTAGCAGCATTTGTCTGAAGGTGCGCGGAGCGAGGCGACTACGAGCGACGACCGCCCATCTCGCCTCACTCACTTGCCTAAAAATATTTCCAATATTTCGATTAACTTCGTTGATCATTTTCAAGGATTTCGTATGGAGCTTTACAAAGTAATTTTGATTCTAATATTCGGTGTGCCTCCCGTGTTATAATTAAGTTGTATTTACAGTTGACCTTTCCTATTATTATGATTTTAAATTCGTGAATACTGTTCGCCAAAAAATCCCTTTTTCGAAAAATTCCCCTTATGGTGAATGAATTGTCAGGCGAAATTTGTTCGCCATTTAACTTTGTTTAGTTCACTTTATTTTTGCCGGCGAACAAAGCTCAACACATATGATGATTTTTCATATGTTAACTTCTGTAGGCACGGGTAGGGTATAATCTAATAAAGTTAATACACGAAACAACACACAGCGTTATCTACGTCGAAGCTATGCAGCGTTAGCATTGAAAATAATATGTGGTTGTTATACAACAATAGTCACTGCCTGAAAATAAGTATGATGGTATTGTTGTAGCGGCAGCGAATAGTTGTCTTAAAAGACGAAGTCTTGCTTACGAATAAGCTTACGAATATAACATAATTATCGAATTCACACATGTATAGGGAATTCACATGGTCTCCTAAAGTCATAAGTCGTAAAGTCATATTTAACAAATTAGTACATATGACTTATGCATGTGAGCAGCATAGAATAACACATACTATAGAAGAACTTATTCTCTCATCTGACGTTTCATTTCAGGTTTTATTCGCTCAATAGGTAGGTCTGTGGAAATGTTTACATACACCAGGTGGAGTTACAAAATATGTTCACTTAACTATTTCCTGTCGTTTTGGTGTAGAACTGAAAAATTTAAATGTATTTTGCACTTTTTTGTTGACTTTTAACGTTGGTATACATTTGTATTGTATTTAACACAACTAGTTTGCCACAAAAACACGAAATTCGGGTGTAGTTCCTTTGTGGATCGCTGTATACTATTGCCACCCTCTGGTATTATTGAACCCATATTTTCCACCCTCCACTGTGTAATTTCCATCGTACCTATGACGTTTAATTTATTGAGCGAATAAAACCTTCTACGTATGTGTTATTCTATGGTGAGCAGCATGTTGTATGTGCTAAATCATAAGTCATAAAAACGTCAAATAAACGTCAAGCAACAAAAGAAAATTATTAAAAAAAATTAAAAAGTGCCACCAAGAAGCGAAAAAGATAAAACTGTTACGGTTTTGTGTGAAAAGTTTGTGCACAAAAACTTACCGAAGTAGTTACTTCTCCTTCCATTTGTCCAATTTCCTTTTTTTTTTATTATTTTACCAATTAAAATTAATTCTTGAGTTAATGTTGTAGACATGTATCTGATTAAATAGTAAACAAAAAACAGCTGGCACTGAACGTACAACATAGTACACAGGAAAAACAGACATGCTCAGGTTGTATCGTCGTAAAATATATTTACATGAAGAATACCAACAACATATTTGCAACTGTTGTATTATTTTAGCATATACGATAAATACAACACAATATAACACCATGTGAACTCCCTAATATAGGGAATTCACATGGGCTCCTAAAGTCGTAAAGTCATATTTAACAAATTAGTACATATGACTTATGCATGTGAGCAGCATGTTGTATGTGCTAAATCATAAGTCATAAAAACGTCAAGCAACAAAAGAAAATTATTAAAAAAAATTAAAAAGTGCCAGCAAGAAGCGAAAAAGATAAAAATGTTACGGTTTTGTGTGAAAAGTTTGTGCACAAAAACTTACCGAAGTAGTTTCTTCTCCTTCCATTTGTCCAATTTCCTTTTTTTTTATTATTTTACCAATTAAAATTAATTCTTGAGTTAATGTTGTAGACATGTATCTGATTAAATAGTAAACAAAAAACAGCTGGCACTGAACGTACAACATAGTACACTGGAAAAACAGACATGCTCAGGTTGTATCGTCGTAAAATATATTTACATGAAGAATACCAACAACATATTTGCAACTGTTGTATTATTTTAGCATATACGATAAATACAACACAATAGTACACCATGTGAACTCCCTAATATAGGGAATTCACATGGTCTCCTAAAGTCATAAGTCGTAAAGTCATATTTAACAAATTAGTACATATGACTTATGCATGTGAGCAGCATGTTGTATGTGCTAAATCATAAGTCATAAAACCGTCAAATAAACGTCAAACAACAAAAGAAAATTATTAAAAAAAAATTAAAAAATGCCAGCAAGAAGCGAAAAAGATAAAAATGTTACGGTTTTGTGTGAAAGGTTTGTGCACAAAAACTTACCGAAGTAGTTTCTTCTCCTTCCATTTGTCCAATTTCCTTTTTTTTTATTATTTTACCAATTAAAATTAATTCTTGAGTTAACGTTGTAGACATGTATCTGGTTAAATAGTAAACAAAAAACAGCTGGCACTGAACGTACAATATAGTACACTGGAAAAACAGACATGCTCAGGTTGTATCGTCGTAAAATATATTTACATGAAGAATACCAACAACATATTTACAACTGTTGTATTATTTTAGCATATACGATAAATACAACACAATAGTACACCATGTGAACTCCCTAAATGTATGTACATTAGGCTTATGCAGAAAATAAATAATTTGCAAAATGCGAAGGGCTCACTGGGTTTTCATATGCAGGCAAAAATTCTAAGACAAACTGCGTTTTTACTTTTTGATATCTTAAAAACATGTTCCGTACCAAATGCATTTTCTGCAGCAAAAATTAGAATTTTTTAATTCCAAACAAATCTCATATTTTCGTGATGACAAAAATTTTTTTGTTAAAAAACCATCTACTAGTAGGTACCCGAATTTTATAGATTTTGATCCGCTGATCACGAATCTACTGTTTATTTTAAAATCCATTAAGTGGTTTTCGAGATTTCGATGATCATACTACATTAAGTACTTTTCGAGATATCCGCTCATATTCAAATTTTAGCAACAGATACATTTTTTTAACTTTGGAATTTACTTGTTGTTTCATATTTCTTGAAATTGGCATTGACTTTTACATTATTTCTGAAGGGTTTTTATTGTAAAATTCAGTTGTAAACTGTGTGCGTTGTAAATTTCATAGCTTTATAATTGTGTAAATTTGAGAATAAGTATGTCTAAATAAAGTTATAACGCAGTTGTCATCAGCAGTGAAAAATGGCAAAGAAATTTGATGGGTGATTGTCAATTTTGTAAGCCGTTATTTTACTTACACCAAAAACCTAGTGAAGATTATATTATTGGACGATATTTGACATTGACCAAAGAAAAGAAACAACAAAAAAGTGAAAATATTCTGATAAATTTGGTTTAAATGACGGAAAAAGTGCCACCATTTTTAATGGTATTTTCGAAGTTATCCAAAAAATCGATTTATTAGACTCCATTAAAGTAATTATATGTGATACTACTGCCGTCAACACTGGAAAAAGAAATGGAATTGTATCGAAACTACAAAATTACTATATATCAAAAGGCAAAATTCCCCCGCAGTATATCAGCTGTCAACATCACGTTCTGGATTCAGTCCTAAGACACGCTATGGATCAAAAATTTGGTAATGAAAATATATAAATGAAAATATATAAAAAGTTGCTTTTTAGGGGGAGATACTACATCACCAAATTTGGAGTATGAATTTGTAAAGATATTGCTGTCGTCATATGATAATTTGAAAATGACCTATAAACAAAATTCGGAAAAAATAAAAGTGGAAAATATAATCTGGCGTGATGATATGAAATTTCTTGCAGAGCTATGCATGGCCTTTAAATATTTTCTAAAAGAAAAACAATTTCCTTTTATTAATTTAAAAAAAAATTCCGCCTTTGAGTAATGCTAGATGGAATTCGACAGCGACAATGGCATTCTTAGCATATATATTGATCGACAATTATAGATCCAAATACATGACATATGTGTATTCATCTGGACCGTGGTCGTATGTTTGGTTTTCGAATCATAACATTGATTCAAACCATTTTGGTATTATAACCGAAGCGCTAGAAAATTTCCCTAAAGCTAAAACTTGTTTTAATAAACATTGGATCAAAGAACCATCTGCAATACCATGCCAAAGGTCAAATATTTGTGCAGAAAGGGGAGTAAAAATTATTCAAAACATATATCCATTTTGTAAATCAGTTCGTCCCCTAAATTTAAAATTTTAAAATTATAATTAACTTATATTTGTATTTTTTTTTTATACATGAAAATATACGATTTTTGTATATCACTAGAGTAAAAACATAATATTTTATATATTAAATATGATTTTTTACTATAAAATTTAATGTGTGTATTATTTCTTTCAATCTATATATAATTAAAAATATCAATTACCAACAAAGAAATATATTTCGGAAATAATTTATAAAGCAGTGATATTATTAGTAGTGTGATTAGCTTTGAATACTGCAAATCAGTACCTACAATTTTATATGCAGAGATATCTCAAATGACCTTATGCAAAAATTACTCAATATATTGAAAAATAAATGATAGATTTAAGATCAGCGGACCAAACTGTATGAATGTGCATAAATGATATTGTGCTGAAAAAATAATTAACTTTTAGCGAATAACTGGAAAACTACTCATCGTATTTTAGTATACGTGCAAACTCAAAATTTATAAAAATTCATAAAGCGGTTAATGTAATGGCAAATTTTTATATTTTTGCAAATTTTCAAATGGTCATATCTCGAAAACCACTCAATGGATTTTAAAGTAAACAGCAGATTCGTGATCAGCGGATTAAAATCTATAAAATTGTCATTACGAAAATATGAGATTTTTTGAAATTAAAAAATTCCCATTTTTGCTGCAGAAAATGTATTTGGTGCGGAACTTTTTTTAAGATATCAAAAAAGTAAAAACGCAGTTTGTCTTAGAATTTTAGCCCGCATATGAAAACCCAGCGAGCCTTTGTGTTTAAAAAATACGCATAAGCCTAATGTACATGTGTCTGTCCCTTTGATTTTGTGGGAATAAAACAAAAAGCATTAAGCAAGAAAATAGTGACACATGTGCTTAAATAATTTTAAGTATTAATATTATTTAAATGAAACGTCATCATATGTGATACGCTGTTTTTTACTTTCCAATGTTACATTTACTAATGTGTTCATAGAAATCGAACAGGTATGTACCATGTAACAAAAAGGTGTTAGAACTCGCGGGCGATGTGTTCCAACACTCATTGGTTTTTTTAAAATAAATTAATAAAGAAAATGTTTTCAGGCCCAGATCAGTAACAAAAACTCAAAGTGGAATACTGTTAAGCAAAATGGAGTCCAACAGATCCATTGCCTGTGGCTTCGTTAAGGATTCGAAACAATTTCTGACATCTCTTAAGTATTCTTTAATGGCAGAACATAACAGTGCAGAACCTCCAGTAAAAATCTAACAGGAGGTGATGAAAATAAAAGCATAAAGCTGATGAAGATAAGATTTATGAGTGGATAGGAATGAAAGAGTTCGTAGAGGGCTTGAAAACTCCAGATGTTTTAGGTTGATAGTATCGTGTGGGGTTGTAAATAAAGAAAACATATACCCTGTAGATTATGAGGACATGGTTGAGGAGTATTTAGATGGTTTCAACGAGGAGCCCTCATGTTCAAATAGGAAAAACATTGTCTATACCAGATAATGAAAATACATGACCAGCATCACCATCGTTAAAACGGAAATATAAGGATCTCAACGAAAAAGACCCCGATGTTTCACATAGTCATTGTATTCTACTAAAATAATACGCAATACTCCCAAAATTTCAATAATTTTTCAGTTCATTTCAATAATTTTTTTAAATGTAATTCTTTTTATTTCTTATTGACATTCACTGCGCGATGGTAATTTTTAATAGCGCCCTCATTTCGATAACAAAATAAGCCGACAAAATTAAATAAAAGTTATTGATAACCCGGTTAGTTATCAAGATTTGAGGGTTAAAGTTTTAAAAAATCGATAACTTTTTTTCAACGTTTTATTCAAAAAGATAACTTTTTCTGTAGAACTTTGAAAATTATTCGGAAAATTGAAATAAAATGTATCGATAGCTGTAGTAGTTATCGAGATATTCCCAAGAGTATGATTTCCGTGGACCTCATTTCGATAAATTGTATTTTTATAACATTCGAAAGAAAGCCGAAAAAAATAAATAAAAGTTATCGATAACTCGCATAGTTATCGAAATATGGGTGGTTAAAGTTTAAGAAATCGATAACTTTGTCTATTTATTCGGAAATTATTCGAAAAATTGAAATAAAATTTGCCGATAACTCTAGTAGTTATCGAGATATTTAATATCGGATTGGTAAACTTTGTGATTTGGCAAGAAATACTGCAATTGAAAAATTTTGAAATTAAACGCAGGGATCTTTGCAACTAAAGAAGATATCGATAACTTTTATTTAACATTTGGGCTTATTTTGAGGAGTTGGACCACTCTGGTTGAGTAAATTGGTAAAAAGGTATTAATTTTTTAAAACTTTAACCCAAGATATCTCGATAACTAAACGAGTTATCGAAAAATTTTATTTACTTTTTTCACCTTATTTTGGGGCCTATGTCGGATCGAGGGGCCACGGATATCATACTCCCCCCAAATTTGTATTCGAGGGAACAAAAAATTCCGGGGGAACCAGTATTTATCCTATTTTTTATACGATAGGGGTGATTATCTTCAATTATTATTATAATAATCAGATAGTAAAAGTTTATTGCATAATTCGATATTTTTTGAGTTTGAATTTTTTCTACAACCTTGACCCGAAACTTTCAAATGTTTCGTTTTGTTTCTAATATGTAGATATTTGTGATTTCCAAAAATTATTTTAATGGTGAATAAAATTATGCAAATATAATTAATAAATATCCATGTTAATTGATTAATAATAATTTTCATTATTCGATTAACGTATTAATCATCGCGCGTTAAATTTTAATTAATCGGTTAATAGCAAATTCGTAATAAGAACCCATTAGGAACGATCGAACAACTTCATGAACTAGAAATTTGATCTATTTCCATTGGCACTAGTTTGAGAACTAGTTCCGATAGAAGCCTACGTTCTTGTGGAAGTTGTACTGGAGGTATTTTAACTATTTTCAAACTAAATATCGAGTCCTTAATGAGGACCTCACACAGAAAATTTAAAATTCTGAATTTCTGAAGGTCCTTGGGAAATTCTAGATTTTATATTTCGAAGACACTCATTAAGGACTATCGACTGGCATATGTTTGGTTCGTGGAGAACCGTAATAGTCACACTATATGTGACATATTTAAATACTAATATTTAGGATTTGGTTGCATATATATTAGTTTGTGCAGCAAATATATTTAGCTTATTTTAAATTTCTGCATCGATTATTTAATTGAAAAAATCAATAAATTGCCGATTTATCTTTAAAATAAAGTGCGTGTTAGTTGTATAACAGAGCTCTGCTAAGTAAATTGGTTTGTATCTTTGCTATTTTAAATACGAATTTATCTCACGCACATAAAAATGTTGGCCCCAAAAAAAGAAGACCGGTATTTCTAATTTAACTGCAAGGGATATTTTATCTTAAATGCCATGATAGTAAGTTTGTAATATATGCATTTTCTTTATATTTTATTAAAAATTAAAAAAAAATTAGAAAAATGATTAAAAATTAAAGTCAACAATACATTTAACACAACACAACGCAAGGCAACACTAAAATGGCCGACGCCAAAATCAAAGACAACGATGTCGGCAATTTTTCTTACAGAATACAAAACGTAAGTTAACAGTCGTCGAAATTCGGCAATATTACCAACGGAAATACGAAATTTGAAACAAAACACAAAAAACGGCGTTTTCTTCTGTTGATTAAGCCAAATGATGAATTTTATTTGGGCATGTACTTGATTTTTTAAGAGACCCCAGTTGGAAATTACCCTATGACGTCTTCAGTGACTAAGGGGTGATATGTCAGAGTCCCTGTTGACTTTCCGATCCACTCCCATATCCATACATTTGGACAAAAGTCAGCAGGAATCGTCCGCAGTTTGTCAATAGTTGTGGTCACTCACTACATGATATGCACACCAGACGTCTACATATCTACACATTTATATACGTCCATACATCTACTACATTTATATATGTATATCAGTGTTGCCAGAAGTGACGATTTATCGTCATTTTGACGATTTTTAGTCACAAAAACATAAAATGACGATTTGACGATTTCAGCTTCTGGAATGACGATTTTTAGTCTATTCCAAAATTGAAATTGTTGGTAATGCAAGAGCGACAGCTATATACTATATTTAAACATAAACTTAACCCATCAAGGGATATTGGGTAGAAAAACTCCCCACAAATGGAACCATTTATGAAATAATAGAATTATCGAGATTACATTTTTGTAGACGGGCTGGGGAAGTATAGAACTATTAAAAACTTACGATATTAATGTATAAAACATACCGTGTCAATAATATACATACATATGTATGTAAATACCCTAAATATTATCTGTGTGACGTTTAATCAAATTCACACAATTGAATCGGGGGTCAGCCAATTAGGGGTTAATGAAAATTATTCATGAAGGACAAAAACTGCATCGACTCTTCTTTTTTACCCTATAAAATATAAATTTACAATTCCTGTTCACATTTCTTTCAGAAATCTCCAGTGTTGTTTTATTTTTGTATTAAGCCGCCAACATTCTGCGTCTTGACGCCAGGGAAATAAAAAGAATTCTAATTTTTGTCGTTTACGCCAGAAGCGACGTCAAATGCCAGCTTTTGTTTTTCTTCCATAAGAATACGTGTACAAATTTGTACCGCCTACGTTATCGCTCCGATTGTGTTCGTACACATATTTGTCAACTCTGTTCGTTGGTTGTTTGACCAATAGTTGAAGAGATTTCGGAATAGAGTTTAAATAAAGATATATGAATTTTAAAAATATTACTATAACACATTGATTTAATTGCTTTGTTTTACTGTTTTCCCCCCACAAAAATATTGATATTTGGTACAGCAATTGCAGTTTTTAATGTTGACGATTTCGAAAATTTTTTTTGACGATTTCTGCACCTCCAATTTGACGATTTGTGACCGACTTTATCTGGCAACACTGATGTATATACATATATACTACATTTACTACTATCTATATATCTACTACATTTACTTTGATATTTTTTTTCTAATGAGTTTCTAACTAGGTTTTAAGGCTTAGTCACTCGTTAGTCAAGAGTTGATTCATAAGTTTTCTATCTTCTCTCTAACTCTAATATGGACATGTCTATTTAAACTAAATCGAACTTTGATAGTAAATTTAGCAAGCATTGGTTCACTGCGTAACCACTCGATGAACACAGTGTACTTGAAGTTTTATGTTACGGGAACGAAATTTTGATGGCAAATGATTAGGAAAATGGCCGTATTGAAAACGGCGTGATTCTAGAAAATCAAAAGATCAAAGTGCTCTTTGGCAATCAAACAATCCTGTGCCTACCAAAAATGTTATCCAAGGTCACAAACATAAAACTAACATTTTATTTATTTATGTGTCCAAATAAAAAACCTAGTTCTACAAATAACTAGCTGGCAAAACATTGATTGGATTCAACGATATATGAACTGAAATAAATCCAGATCGAAATCCTATTATAACTTTGAAGCGCAGTATTTGTCACCTGGAACTCTTGCAGATCATAACAGAAACAACAAATTTACGGAAAGAAGTTTTGTTATATTGTTATCGCCCATTAAAGTTGTAAAAAATATTAAAGACGCACATTCTGCTCAGAGTTTATCCTCTGGAAATAATTGGTTAGGAACATTGGCGGAAGAGAACAATAAGAGAATTTTTGTAAACGCCCCAAACTCAAAATTTATATGCAAAACCGTAAGGCAGTTTGTACTCAAATTGAAACATATATTTCTCCTAAGAATTTCATGTTTTTAACATATTAAATTGACCCAAGGATCATTTTTTTAAAAAAAGGTGACCGTTGAATAAGTTGACAAACTACGGGGTTGTTCGAGACCAGATAAGAAAGTTAAAACTTGTGGCATGACATGAAGAAGTCTTATATTAATTCTTGATACCTTCTGACATTTCCCTAAGTACGACTGAAAATCTCTTCGACATTTCTAACTGGGATATTAGTCAAAACAATGTTTTTAATATAAAAAAAATTGAATCGACGGGTTTTTCAAAATGTTTGATACATAAACTATCACTTCCACAGCAGTGGAATCAATACTTATTCGACTTTACTTTCGAATGAAATTGTTCTTTGATATGGCTGACACGTAGCTTACATCAGAGCCAATTTCCAATTCCTACCATCTGGTGTAGAAACCCTTCAGTCAGTCTCACACATTATGTTTGGAAAATGGAATACCAATAATTTCACAAGTTCAACTTTCTTCAAAGGGTTTATTCACCACACAACAGTTTATAAAACTGAACCTTTTTTCCACAAGACTATTCGTATTTACAAAAAGGAATAACTAAGGTATTTCGCAGTCTTAATATTCGTCTCCGCTAGAATCATCATCGTCATCATCTGATTCTTCAATCACTTTGGGCACAGGTCTATTCATGTTAGGTTCAAGATCATCGTAATTCTCGTCAGACTCATCATCTTCGTCCAAAGCATTACCGACCACTTTGTTATCCACACCATTGTAGTCATTAGATTTTTTGGAAAAGCTTTGCGGCCAAACGCCGGCTTTGGTGTATTCTTTTATGTGCTCAGGCGTTAGAATTTTACAAATCTCCGCCCTGACTTTGTCGCCCTCTTCAATGGGTTCCACAACAATGTAATCACCACGTTTGACCCAAACATTCTTACGAAATTTCGTGGGCATAGTGACTAAAAAGAAGCGTTTTACTCCAGAATATCTTTGTTAGGAAACAAGACTAGGAAATTCTCACCTAAAAAACGTTCATCCTCCACATTGGCGGTTTCCACCTCATGTAGGTTATTGCCACGGCTGCACACCACACGAACTATCTGTTGGTTGTCCTTAGGCAACTCAAAGTCATCCTCCATCATCTCTTTGAGAACATGCTTGCGTCGTGTTACACGGGACATTTTGACACAGACTCTAATGAACCAAAATTGAAAAGAACTTAACCAATGTGACCAGACAATCGTTTGATAGGAATTACCTTGTAGCTCTTTCAGGAATTTAAATCTTTTCTATTAACTTCAATATATTTTAACACACTCGCGATTCTAAAATGCATTTAAATTTAGAAATAAAAATTCCTTGGCAGCTAAAAAAGCTACAAATGCGTGGTTCGATTTTGTTTTTGCGATTAACAAATACGGAGTTGCAAATGTACGGAGCAGAAGAAGCTGATTAACAGTTAATACTTTTGTGCACAACTGCGTCTGAGAGCTGAAACTAATCCAGGGTCGTTTAATGCAAATATTACTGTTAAATTTAAAATACAACATTTGAATTCCTTGTGACTAGAAAAATACAGTTTTTGAACCCTCGTAGAAGAGAAACAAAAAAGTCGAGGCGATTCACTCAAACGCATTTCTCTCTCGCGTCATAACTCGATTATTTCATACTTTTTATATACTTTGTGTAATTTTATTTAAACATGATTGGAATTTCTATAGTTAAATGCTGTAACTGCTCGTGAATTGAAATATTCAACGAAGAGAGTAAGAGAGAGAGAGAGCAGAGAAACGACGCGCTTCACTCGTTTTCTGTGTTGGTATTCATTCCACTTTATGAGTAAATTTTCTTCTCGTCTTTCCCGCGTCATAACTTGATTATTTAATACTTTTTACGTACTTCACGTAATTTTATTTAAATATGGTTGGAATTTCTACAGTTAGATAATAACATCATCAGAAAACTGCTCGTGTATTGAAATATTCAACGAAGAGAGTAGGAGAACCAGCAGAGAAACGACACGCTTCACTCGTTTTCTTTGTTGGCATTCACCTCCACGAGTAAATTTTCTTCTCTATTCCATACATGGTAGAATTATCTATTAGGTAGTCGCATTAGCACTATTAACACTATGAACACAAAATGTGAAAAATTTAATAAAATTATATTACTTGATACAAAGTCTATGCTATTAAATTGTATTTTGATTGAAATTCTTTGAATTTTATTAACAAACAAAAAGAAATAAAATCGAATTTGACAGCTTACACACGGAAAAGATGAAAACACCTCAAATCAGCTGGGCTTCAAGAATATAAATTCGATGGACTTTGGAACGGTGATACTTTGCGGATGTATGAGGACTTCTAGAGACAGCTGTGGACAATATATCTAAACACCAATAGAGACGCGAGAGCACTTCCAAAAAAAGGTTTAGTAGAAATACGTTGCTTATTGTTTTTTTTTTCAGTGCCCACCAGTTCCAAGGTGCCTGGAACGATGATTATGAGAGGTGACACTTGGCGAATGATGAGGACTCGAAGCCCCAATTACGGCAACATAATAAGACTTTCAAAGAGGTGTGTGAGCGGTTCTAAAAAACTTGTCATATAAAAACATTTTTATTATTGTTTTTTTTCAGTGACTACCAGTTCCAAGTGACCTGGAACGATGATTATGAGGGGTGTAATTGGTGAATGATGGGGAATGGAAGCACCAATTACGGTAACATAATAAGACTTTCAAAGAGGTGCGTGAGCGGATCTAAAAAACTTGTCATATAAAAACATTTTTATTATTGTTTTTTTTCAGTGACTACCAGTTCCAAGTGACCTGGAACGATGATTATGAGGGGTGTAATTGGTGAATGATGGGGAATGGAAGCACCAATTACGGCAACATAATAAGACTTTCAAAGAGGTGCGTGAGCGGATCTAAAAAACTTGTCATATAAAAACATTTTTATTATTGTTTTTTTTCAGTGACTACCAGTTCCAAGTGACCTGGAACGATGATTATGAGGGGTGTAATTGGTGAATGATGGGGAATGGAAGCACCAACTACGGGCAATATAATAAGACTTTCAAAGAGGTGTGTGAGCGGTTCTAAAAAAAATTTTCATATAAAAACTTTTTTATTGTTTTTTTTTTAAGTGACCACCAGTTCCAAGTGACCTGGAACGATGATTATGAGAGGTGATACTTAGCGAATGATGAGGAATGGAAGAACCAACTGCGGTCAACACATTTAGACGTTCAAAGAGGTGCGTGAGCGGTTCTAAAAAAAATTCTTATATAAAAACTTTTTTATTATTGTGTTTTTTTTCAGGTTCCAAGGGACCTGGAACGATGATTATGAGAGGTGTCACTTGGCGAATGATGAGGACTGGAAGCCCCAACTACGGGCAATATAATAAGATTTTCAAAGAGGTGCGTGAGCGGTTCTACGAAAAATTGTCATATAAAAACTTTTTTATTATTGTTTTTTTTTTCAGTGCCCACCAGTTCCAAGGGACCTGGAACGATGATTAAGAGAGGTGACACTTGGCGAATGATGAGGACTGGAAGCCCCAACTACGGGCAATATATATAAACTTTCAAAGAGGTGCGTGAGCGGTTCTAAAAAAAATGTAATATAAAAACTTTTTTATTATTGTTTTTTTTTCACTGACCACCAGTTCCAAGGGACCTGTAACGATGATTATGAGAGGTGATACTTGGCGAATGACGAGCACTGGAAGTTGCCACTACGGAAAACATATATAAACAATCAAAGAGGTGCGTGAGCGAATTTGAAAAAAATTGTACTTTTTCTTATTGGTTTTTTTCTCAGTGACCACGGGAAAAATACATAAACTTTCAAAAAATTCTAATAGTAAGAGTTTTCTTTTTGTGTTTTTTTCAGTGCTATCCTATTCCAAACGACCTCGAACGAGGGTTATGAGAGGTGATGCTTAGGGTCTGATGGGGTGTGGAAGTAGCGACTATGGACACAATATACACATTCAAAGAGGTGCGTGAGTGGTTTAAAAAGATTATAATATAAAATCTTCATTATTATTGTTTTTTAGCGCTGATCAGTTCGGAAGGGACCTGGAACAATGAATACGGCTGAAATTCCCACTTGGAGTGCGTGTTTAATATAAAATTTGATCGTTTTCTGTAAATTCACATTAAACTGATTTAAAATCGAAAATCATATTCAAATTTGAAAGAGATTTTCATGTACGAACATCTTATTTAGTTTAAAATGTTCGTTTAAAAAATAATTTTAATTTTTAAAATTGAAAAAATAAACGCTGGAAAGGCTTAACCAATTCTTAATTAATTTTTAATATCATTGTTATTCGTCGTTAATTTATTTTAAAATTTAAAAAAAAAAATGTTCGGAAATGTCATTTAGAACTTATTGAAGCATAAAATTGCATTTGAAAATAAAAATCATGTTTCTTAATTCTAAAATTTCATTAAAAATCATATCATTTATTATTAGTTTTTTTTAAGGATATTAACAAAAATTTACGATAGTAAAAACTGGTTAATCGACGTCAAATAACAGATTTGTTCAAAAATTATGTTTCGTAAAAAACCGGCACACGGTTAAAGCAAAAATCCGTTTTTTTCGATTCTGGACACTATTGCCTACCAACTGCAACAAAACCTGCATGATTAATATATTTTAGCACTCCATGAACAGCACCACAACCAAACTGAAATACAATACAAAACTTTCCATATTACAATATCCATTCATTTATTTAAATCGCCAAATTTAATTAATTTTTTAATCAATGAATTCTTTTTGTAGTTTGTTCCAATTGTATTAATTTTTTATTTTGGATTAGATTTAAATGCACAATAAAACGTTTACTAATAAAATAACCATAAAATATTTTTAACTAAACATACATACATACATATGCAGTTACATATGCAATTGAAGAATATTAATGTAACTTAAAAATACTTTCAGTCCGCATCATTCCCTAAGCGTAACTTATCGTAAGGTTTGGTCCAGATCCTTTGGAACTTGCCAGCGCTAAAAAACAATAATAAAAAAGTTTTTATATTACTTTTTTTTAAATCGCTCACGCACCTCTTTGAAGTTTTAAATATATTGCCCATAATCGTTACTTCCAGTCCTCATCGTTCGCCAAGTATCACCTCTCATAATCATCATTCCAGGTCCCTTGGAACTGGTGGTCACTGAAAAAAAAAAACAAAAATAAAAAAGGTTATTATATGAGAATTTTTTTCAAGAACCGCTCACGCACCTCTTTGAAAGTCTATATATGTTGCTCCTAGTTGGTGCTTCCATTCCTCATCATTCGCCAAGTATCACCTCTCATAATCATCATTCCAGGTCACTTGGAACTGGTGGTAACTGAAAAAAAAACAATAATACAAAAGTTTTGTAATTTCCTTTAAGGCTATAAGAGATCATGTTTTCTCCGGTTAGTGAAAAAAATGTAAATGTCGCGGGTGGGATTCGAACTCATTCGCTGGACGATCGTTTCGATGTTTGTGAAGCATCATCTTCAGCAGCGTCTAGCCCGTTAAGCCACTACGGTGTGTACTTACACAAGTCACTAACAGAAGACATTTATTGATTGTGTGCAGAGTGATTGTTTGTCGCTACTTATACATTGCTTTCCTTCTTACACGCACTGATGGAGAAGTTTTGAAAGATCTATTTATAGATCGAACGAACTATTCTAAATGTAGTTGTCTCGTCCTGTTTTGGTTTGGCCCTACCATATGTTTAAAATTTAGTTGTCTTAGATCCTCGTTATGTTTAACGTTGTAATTTAAATTTTTTTTTATATGACAATTTTTTTAGAACCGCTCACGCACCTCTTTGAAAGTCTATATATGTTGCTCGTAGTTGGTGCTTCCATTCCTCATCATTCGCCAAGTATCACCTCTCATAATCATCGTTCCAGGTCACTTGGAACTGGTGGGCACTGAAAAAACAACTTATTTCTACTAAACCTTTTTTTTGTAAGTGCTCTCGCGTCTCTATGTGTGTTTAGATATATTGTCCACAGCTGTCTCTAGAAGTCCTCACACAACCGCAAAGTATCACAGTTCCAGAGTCCATAGAATTTATATTCTTGAAAATGTTCCACATATAATTGGCGTAAAATTTACAATGCATTTGTACCACAATCACGGCTTACATATTACATTAAAAATTATTTAAATCACTTTTTAAACATGTCTTTGAATAAATTCGCACTTTATTTCTTTTGATAATCAGCCTGTTTTTTATTCCCTACTAAACTAATTTTTCGACGACTTTGTATGGGCCGCTTAAAATCGCTTAGCTCCCCATACAAAGTGGTCGAAAAAATAGTTTAGCAGGGAATAAAAAAAGAGGCTCAATATTTGTTTACACTTTAAGGGATGATTTTAGTTTGTTGGAAATGTCACTTTGGTTTGTTATCGTTGCCGTAAAGAAAATTCGGAATTATTTGCAAAAAATTTTCAAATTCTATTAGTGGTACCATATTTATTAAATTTACGAAAAAATTCAATTAAATGGCAATTCCTTATGAAAACCCAGTGATACCACTTAATTAAGTTAATGGAACATCATTATTGCTTGGCAATACTAAAAAGATAATTTTTAAACTTTCTCAGAGATGACTTGCATTCTCTCGCAATTTAGTCTCTTTCTCTCTCAAAAAAAATTGTTTGATATCTTTGGTTTGTTAACTTCCCGTGCGTAAAGGTGGGTACTATGTTTTTCACGAGGAAAAAATACGCCTAGCCATTTTTTCCTCGTGAAAACACTACTAGTGTTGTGAAGTTGAAAAGTATGTTTTCTACGTGTTTTTGACTGTTTCCAACACCGAAACATGTTTTTTTTGTTCCTTTTCAACACAGAAATCGACACAACAATATTTTTATTATCGTTTTGACATTTGTTCCACTTGTGGTGCCCATTTCCATATAAACTGTTGGTTTGGTCAACTTTCCAGGTAATTGTAAACCTAAACAGTTTCCTGTCGACCCGCTTAAACCCCTTTCAACTTCCATACACATTCCTGATATGGTTGAAATTGTCAGTAATGCTGGAGATGAGATGCCGGTAAGCGGAGAACAGCGGACATGTCAGACTTCCCCAGAATGTTTGATCCTCTTAAGATTTTTAAGAAAATAGGACTGAAGGATATAGGCTGAGGTGGCTGTGTAAGTGATGCTGTAACTGCTCGTGAATTGAAATATTCAACGAAGAGAGTAAGAGAGAGAGAGAGCAGAGAAACGACGCGCTTCACTCGTTTTCTGTGTTGGTATTCATTCCACTTTATGAGTAAATTTTCTTCTCGTCTTTCCCGCGTCATAACTTGATTATTTAATACTTTTTACGTACTTCACGTAATTTTATTTAAATATGGTTGGAATTTCTACAGTTAGATAATAACATCATCAGAAAACTGCTCGTGTATTGAAATATTCAACGAAGAGAGTAGGAGAACCAGCAGAGAAACGACACGCTTCACTCGTTTTCTTTGTTGGCATTCACCTCCACGAGTAAATTTTCTTCTCTATTCCATACATGGTAGAATTATCTATTAGGTAGTCGCATTAGCACTATTAACACTATGAACACAAAATGTGAAAAATTTAATAAAATTATATTACTTGATACAAAGTCTATGCTATTAAATTGTATTTTGATTGAAATTCTTTGAATTTTATTAACAAACAAAAAGAAATAAAATCGAATTTGACAGCTTACACACGGAAAAGATGAAAACACCTCAAATCAGCTGGGCTTCAAGAATATAAATTCGATGGACTTTGGAACGGTGATACTTTGCGGATGTATGAGGACTTCTAGAGACAGCTGTGGACAATATATCTAAACACCAATAGAGACGCGAGAGCACTTCCAAAAAAAGGTTTAGTAGAAATACGTTGCTTATTGTTTTTTTTTCAGTGCCCACCAGTTCCAAGGTGCCTGGAACGATGATTATGAGAGGTGACACTTGGCGAATGATGAGGACTCGAAGCCCCAATTACGGCAACATAATAAGACTTTCAAAGAGGTGTGTGAGCGGTTCTAAAAAACTTGTCATATAAAAACATTTTTATTATTGTTTTTTTTCAGTGACTACCAGTTCCAAGTGACCTGGAACGATGATTATGAGGGGTGTAATTGGTGAATGATGGGGAATGGAAGCACCAATTACGGTAACATAATAAGACTTTCAAAGAGGTGCGTGAGCGGATCTAAAAAACTTGTCATATAAAAACATTTTTATTATTGTTTTTTTTCAGTGACTACCAGTTCCAAGTGACCTGGAACGATGATTATGAGGGGTGTAATTGGTGAATGATGGGGAATGGAAGCACCAATTACGGCAACATAATAAGACTTTCAAAGAGGTGCGTGAGCGGATCTAAAAAACTTGTCATATAAAAACATTTTTATTATTGTTTTTTTTCAGTGACTACCAGTTCCAAGTGACCTGGAACGATGATTATGGGGGGTGTAATTGGTGAATGATGGGGAATGGAAGCACCAACTACGGGCAATATAATAAGACTTTCAAAGAGGTGTGTGAGCGGTTCTAAAAAAAATTTTCATATAAAAACTTTTTTATTGTTTTTTTTTTAAGTGACCACCAGTTCCAAGTGACCTGGAACGATGATTATGAGAGGTGATACTTAGCGAATGATGAGGAATGGAAGAACCAACTGCGGTCAACACATTTAGACGTTCAAAGAGGTGCGTGAGCGGTTCTAAAAAAAATTCTTATATAAAAACTTTTTTATTATTGTGTTTTTTTTCAGGTTCCAACGGACCTGGAACGATGATTATGAGAGGTGTCACTTGGCGAATGATGAGGACTGGAAGCCCCAACTACGGGCAATATAATAAGATTTTCAAAGAGGTGCGTGAGCGGTTCTACGAAAAATTGTCATATAAAAACTTTTTTATTATTGTTTTTTTTTTTCAGTGCCCACCAGTTCCAAGGGACCTGGAACGATGATTAAGAGAGGTGACACTTGGCGAATGATGAGGACTGGAAGCCCCAACTACGGGCAATATATATAAACTTTCAAAGAGGTGCGTGAGCGGTTCTAAAAAAAATGTAATATAAAAACTTTTTTATTATTGTTTTTTTTTCACTGACCACCAGTTCCAAGGGACCTGTAACGATGATTATGAGAGGTGATACTTGGCGAATGACGAGCACTGGAAGTTGCCACTACGGAAAACATATATAAACAATCAAAGAGGTGCGTGAGCGAATTTGAAAAAAATTGTACTTTTTCTTATTGGTTTTTTTCTCAGTGACCACGGGAAAAATACATAAACTTTCAAAAAATTCTAATAGTAAGAGTTTTCTTTTTGTGTTTTTTTCAGTGCTATCCTATTCCAAACGACCTCGAACGAGGGTTATGAGAGGTGATGCTTAGGGTCTGATGGGGTGTGGAAGTAGCGACTATGGACACAATATACACATTCAAAGAGGTGCGTGAGTGGTTTAAAAAGATTGTAATATAAAATCTTCATTATTATTGTTTTTTAGCGCTGATCAGTTCGGAAGGGACCTGGAACAATGAATACGGCTGAAATTCCCACTTGGAGTGCGTGTTTAATATAAAATTTGATCGTTTTCTGTAAATTCACATTAAACTGATTTAAAATCGAAAATCATATTCAAATTTGAAAGAGATTTTCATGTACGAACATCTTATTTAGTTTAAAATGTTCGTTTAAAAAATAATTTTAATTTTTAAAATTGAAAAAATAAACGCTGGAAAGGCTTAACCAATTCTTAATTAATTTTTAATATCATTGTTATTCGTCGTTAATTTATTTTAAAATTTAAAAAAAAAAATGTTCGGAAATGTCATTTAGAACTTATTGAAGCATAAAATTGCATTTGAAAATAAAAATCATGTTTCTTAATTCTAAAATTTCATTAAAAATCATATCATTTATTATTAGTTTTTTTTAAGGATATTAACAAAAATTTACGATAGTAAAAACTGGTTAATCGACGTCAAATAACAGATTTGTTCAAAAATTATGTTTCGTAAAAAACCGGCACACGGTTAAAGCAAAAATCCGTTTTTTTCGATTCTGGACACTATTGCCTACCAACTGCAACAAAACCTGCATGATTAATATATTTTAGCACTCCATGAACAGCACCACAACCAAACTGAAATACAATACAAAACTTTCCATATTACAATATCCATTCATTTATTTAAATCGCCAAATTTAATTAATTTTTTAATCAATGAATTCTTTTTGTAGTTTGTTCCAATTGTATTAATTTTTTATTTTGGATTAGATTTAAATGCACAATAAAACGTTTACTAATAAAATAACCATAAAATATTTTTAACTAAACATACATACATACATATGCAGTTACATATGCAATTGAAGAATATTAATGTAACTTAAAAATACTTTCAGTCCGCATCATTCCCTAAGCGTAACTTATCGTAAGGTTTGGTCCAGATCCTTTGGAACTTGCCAGCGCTAAAAAACAATAATAAAAAAGTTTTTATATTACTTTTTTTTAAATCGCTCACGCACCTCTTTGAAGTTTTAAATATATTGCCCATAATCGTTACTTCCAGTCCTCATCGTTCGCCAAGTATCACCTCTCATAATCATCATTCCAGGTCCCTTGGAACTGGTGGTCACTGAAAAAAAAAAACAAAAATAAAAAAGGTTATTATATGAGAATTTTTTTCAAGAACCGCTCACGCACCTCTTTGAAAGTCTATATATGTTGCTCCTAGTTGGTGCTTCCATTCCTCATCATTCGCCAAGTATCACCTCTCATAATCATCATTCCAGGTCACTTGGAACTGGTGGTAACTGAAAAAAAAACAATAATACAAAAGTTTTGTAATTTCCTTTAAGGCTATAAGAGATCATGTTTTCTCCGGTTAGTGAAAAAAATGTAAATGTCGCGGGTGGGATTCGAACTCATTCGCTGGACGATCGTTTCGATGTTTGTGAAGCATCATCTTCAGCAGCGTCTAGCCCGTTAAGCCACTACGGTGTGTACTTACACAAGTCACTAACAGAAGACATTTATTGATTGTGTGCAGAGTGATTGTTTGTCGCTACTTATACATTGCTTTCCTTCTTACACGCACTGATGGAGAAGTTTTGAAAGATCTATTTATAGATCGAACGAACTATTCTAAATGTAGTTGTCTCGTCCTGTTTTGGTTTGGCCCTACCATATGTTTAAAATTTAGTTGTCTTAGATCCTCGTTATGTTTAACGTTGTAATTTAAATTTTTTTTTATATGACAATTTTTTTAGAACCGCTCACGCACCTCTTTGAAAGTCTATATATGTTGCTCGTAGTTGGTGCTTCCATTCCTCATCATTCGCCAAGTATCACCTCTCATAATCATCGTTCCAGGTCACTTGGAACTGGTGGGCACTGAAAAAACAACTTATTTCTACTAAACCTTTTTTTTGTAAGTGCTCTCGCGTCTCTATGTGTGTTTAGATATATTGTCCACAGCTGTCTCTAGAAGTCCTCACACAACCGCAAAGTATCACAGTTCCAGAGTCCATAGAATTTATATTCTTGAAAATGTTCCACATATAATTGGCGTAAAATTTACAATGCATTTGTACCACAATCACGGCTTACATATTACATTAAAAATTATTTAAATCACTTTTTAAACATGTCTTTGAATAAATTCGCACTTTATTTCTTTTGATAATCAGCCTGTTTTTTATTCCCTACTAAACTAATTTTTCGACGACTTTGTATGGGCCGCTTAAAATCGCTTAGCTCCCCATACAAAGTGGTCGAAAAAATAGTTTAGCAGGGAATAAAAAAAGAGGCTCAATATTTGTTTACACTTTAAGGGATGATTTTAGTTTGTTGGAAATGTCACTTTGGTTTGTTATCGTTGCCGTAAAGAAAATTCGGAATTATTTGCAAAAAATTTTCAAATTCTATTAGTGGTACCATATTTATTAAATTTACGAAAAAATTCAATTAAATGGCAATTCCTTATGAAAACCCAGTGATACCACTTAATTAAGTTAATGGAACATCATTATTGCTTGGCAATACTAAAAAGATAATTTTTAAACTTTCTCAGAGATGACTTGCATTCTCTCGCAATTTAGTCTCTTTCTCTCTCAAAAAAAATTGTTTGATATCTTTGGTTTGTTAACTTCCCGTGCGTAAAGGTGGGTACTATGTTTTTCACGAGGAAAAAATACGCCTAGCCATTTTTTCCTCGTGAAAACACTACTAGTGTTGTGAAGTTGAAAAGTATGTTTTCTACGTGTTTTTGACTGTTTCCAACACCGAAACATGTTTTTTTTGTTCCTTTTCAACACAGAAATCGACACAACAATATTTTTATTATCGTTTTGACATTTGTTCCACTTGTGGTGCCCATTTCCATATAAACTGTTGGTTTGGTCAACTTTCCAGGTAATTGTAAACCTAAACAGTTTCCTGTCGACCCGCTTAAACCCCTTTCAACTTCCATACACATTCCTGATATGGTTGAAATTGTCAGTAATGCTGGAGATGAGATGCCGGTAAGCGGAGAACAGCGGACATGTCAGACTTCCCCAGAATGTTTGATCCTCTTAAGATTTTTAAGAAAATAGGACTGAAGGATATAGGCTGAGGTGGCTGTGTAAGTGATATTTTCGCTGGCAAGGAAGGTGTATTTAACCAAATAAATCGAGGACGGCAGCTGCTGATTTACTCAGCACAAAACGAGCACTGATTTAAACAGCTCGCAGTGCTCGGAGGAGACGTAAATAGAAAGGAACCCCGTTTTTAATAGTGTGATAATACCTACATTGTGCTAATGTCGCAATACCTAACAATGTTGAAACAGCGCTGGCGATGCTTAGACTGTACAGTAGGCCCGGCCGAAAAAAAAGTTGAAGGTACAGGATTTGGTTAGCAAAACTATCGTTCTATAGTTCAAGTAGAATGCACAATTACCCCATGCACTTGAAGCAAAAACGAGATTCAATTTCACATTTTCGAAAATTTTAGTATAATTGCGTTACATTGGTGAAATGTAGTGTTTTGCAAAAGTTTTGAAGAAAAAAATTATACGTATGCAATAAATGCAATTGACTTTAAATTTTAAGGAATAAAAGTAAATTTTTTTTCTTGTTTTTGCTCTTTAAAACTGCAGCAACACAATTTTGAGAATTTAAAATAGATGGGTTTTGTAGACGAAGAAATAACCAATATATCTAGCTTGACTTTTTTTCGTCCCGGCCTACTGTATAGTATGCAAAAATTGTGGCAAAAAAAATAATGCTCGCATCATAATCTGTAACTGATGTAATATACAGTATCACATCTATTGTATGAGTCCTTTATCGGAAGCAGTACCCAACGGTAATTTGAAAGGCAAATTGTGTGCACTGTGTCAAATGTGCGTCCAAAATTGTCCAGGAAATGAGACAGCTTGACTGAACTGTTATAATGTGGCCCTGATCGTCAATCGAAATGCTACTGAAACAGTTCAACGAACTGGAATATCAATGCAAAATGTGGTGCAGACATTAAACATACGACAGTAGCTACTAACCCCAAACAAATAACCGTATAAAGATACTGATATATTTTGTGCATTCAATAAAACAAAAGTAGAAAACAGAAAATATATAGTTTATAAATTTTTATTAAATAGCATAATCTAAAATTCAAAATTATTCATTCAGTATATTTAATGCAAAGATCGGAAAACGGTACTTTTTTGTTTTCAACAAAAATGAATATCACACAAGTAAAAACTTAATTTTAAACTCAAATATTAAGCAACTTTCTCAACAATGTTCGGTCATTTATGAGCATGAGCTTAGTCGATAACTTTTTATGTCTGATAAATTTGAATAAATATTAACGAAACAAATTTGTAAACATAATAGTGATACGAACAACTTCGATTACATTCGTATTCGATATCAGGAAGGACGGTAAACAATAGCTGTTGTTCATGCTCATGAATGAATGTACTTTAATGTACTGTAATGAAGAACTTTTTGAAAACCTAAAATTTATTTTGGTTTTTATCTTGTACATAGTTACGTAACTAAAAACGTTTTCAAGTTTTGAAAAAAGTTTTTAAGTTTGTGGCACTTGAAAACGTTTTCCTTCAACAAAAACAGTTTCTTTAAAAATTAAAAAAAAATTTTGCTGTTTTAACATTGATGAAAAGTATTTTGAAAGTAATTTATTATTTTGAATATCAGCGTCAGATATTCAAACGAACACTGTTGATAAAGTTATTCAAGTTTTGAGATCAAAATTTATGTTCAACTTGTGTGATATTTATTTTTGGTAAAGACAAAACAAGTATCGTTTTCCGATCCTTGCACTAATCAAATTTTATAGAAATTATATATAGAGTAACTTCTGGTATTGTGAAAATCCATTTTCTAGTCGGTCGCTCTACGAAAAAATTGTACCTGATTATAATATGTAAAGAATGGTTTACATGGTGTCTGTCCTTATCCTCTATCTCCAATTACTGACGATAGGGAATGCACTTTACCATAAATGAGTGACTACAATATAGTCATATTTGCTATAATTTTTCAAATCCAACTTCGTTTCGTGGTAGAATTATCTATTAGGTAGTTGCATTAGCAATTCCGTGGTTCAGCTGTCAAAATTAGATGAATAATGAAAAACAATATGTACACAAAATTTAATCAGCTTGTCTTACTTGATACAAAGTCTATGCTATAAACTGCATTTTGATTGAAATCGTTTGCAATTTATTAACAAATAAAAAGAAACAAAATCAAATTTGACAGCGTACCCACGAAAAAACCACAAATCAGCTGGGCTGACGCGTTTACCATGCTTCTGTCATAGAATGTTTTTTGCGTAAACTTATTAAAATAAATGTTTTAATACAATTATTAATCATTATGTTGTTTCTTTTATATTTCATATGAAGGGATGTCAACAGACAAGAAGTGTGACATAGACGAACAGAATACAAGTCGAGTTCACCTGGTGTTGCTGCAATAAAGACCTTGGAGAACATGATCAATGTAAAAATGTGTCTGGTTTGAAAACATTATCCTGCCGAATTTTGAGCTCATAACGCCACTATTTAAAACCTGTTGCATTGGCAGTATTATCCCGTCCTTCATATGAACTCCTTAAGCCGTACGAGTTGAAAAATCCCATAACTGGCTCGGCAAACTTATTGCCATAAACGAACGCACCATTAATGACATCAATAAACACATTTACATTTTGTCCACAAAATAGCAAAGGGGAAAGTATTATAAAATGGGCAAAATAAGGGTGCTTGTTGTTAATGTTTCTACATCATTCATATGTGTATACTATAAAATTTCCAAACCAATTTCTTACATCAATCAAGCATATTAATCGCTACAATAGCGTGTATTCATCACAGTAATGAAACATATTCGTCGCAGTCAAGAAAGTTATCCGGTTAATGAAATCATTTTGTTTTATCTTCGCATATATCTAAGCAATACTCTTAGATTTATGTCAAAATTTTACAAAAGTATAAAGTTATATTTTGCCAAACACAGGAAAGAAATAATTTATTATACGCAAAAAAATGCAAATTGATAACGAACATTCACTTTTTAATGCATTTCGTCTGTGATATAATTTTTTAAATATTCCATTAGAAGCGCTTACACAAAATATATATTTTTAATTTTCACTTTAGAATGGGTCTCAAAGCGGTCAATGTTCAAAATGAGTGTCACCGCTAAATATTTGTCGGTTGTATATAAACATAGCGTGCTCACGGTTGCCAAAGTTGGTAATATCCAACCAAAATTGGTAACATTTAAACGGCTTTGTAACATGGTAACATTTTATTCATTTTGGTAACCTTTTGAAATGAAATAATTAGTATAAAAGCATTTGATTTCATACTTCTATTAGAAAATTTTACGAAATGTCATCTAAAATGTTACTTCCGAACAGAATAAAACATGAAGCAGTGGCAACACTATTTGGGAGAATTGAATGATTATGGGTGTAGCTTCTATTCCACCTTACCCGCTCACTAATTTTGTTTTTCTTACTTTTATTTATTTGCTTAAAATTGTAATTAGATGATTTCTTAAACTTTTTATTATAAAGAGAGTAAGCTAGAAAAATAAATATTTAAAGTATTGAAAAATTTCAATATTGAAAAATACTGTGCAAAATGAGTTAAAATAGTATTAAATTGTTATCTTTGGCATACAAATTCAAATCACCGCCTAGGACGTTCCACATTGTCCTCCAATTTTTCTTAATATTAACCAAATATATTTTTTGCAATAAATTCACTTAACCAATCGATCAACAAACATATTAGATTCAATCAGATGCAATTTTTGTTAATAAAATAATATATATATAATATACTCTTGGGGAAGAGTAACTTCATCATTTCAAAATTAGAGAGTAATGAGAGTAAAGAGTAAATTTAATACCTATTTTAACTGACTGCATAGTATTTTGCAATATTGTCAATACTTTATTCATTAAATATTTATTTTAGTCCTTCTGGCTTTCTAGATATAAGGTTTCAGTAAACCATCTGTTTTTAATAAAAAATAATTTAAGAAATCATGTAAATACAGTTTTATGCAAATAAATAAATATAAGTAAAAAACCATCCCGTAAAAAACATAGTTTTTGACTATAAATTCTTTATATATGACCACGCCCCTTTGTCCAATTGCGCCCATATTTTGACAGTTCATTTTTGTCGTCGCCATTAGTTTGGCTGCGAAGTTTCAGCTCGATTGAATCTCGGGGAAAGGGTTACAAATCAATCCAGTGTTTTCGGCATGCATGCATGCATACAGACAGGTAAAGTTAATATAAAGAATTTACAAACAAAATTAGTGACCCGGTAAGGTGGAACAGAGAGTGTTATTTACTGAATGAAATTATTACTTAATCAGAATTCAGAATCAGAATTTTCTTTCAGAATAAAAACTCTTTTCTTCGGAATTGTTTTGCAGCAACCCAAATATTCGGCCCTGTTCTGCATACAGAATCATTTTGAATCAGAATTTTCAGAATAAAAAGTCTACAATTTTGATGTTCTTAAAACATGAAATATTTTTGATGTGTTAACATCTATACGCGCGCCTCTAGGGCAGTAAACTATAAATTTAATACATACGCAAGTGTTAGGTTTGTAAGAGTAAATCATCGTTTGTTTGTTCGTTGCTTGGCAGTTGGTATTGAAAGTGATTATTGGGCGATTTTCATATAATTTTCCCACGCGATTTTCTCCGGAAATTCATAGCCGATTTTATTAATTTTTGGATTAAAAAGCTAGTGCGGGTTTCGACGAAGAGTTTAGGCCAAAAATTAAGGCGACCCGATATCGGCGAGCCGAGATTGACGTGTTTTAATTTGGAGTATTAATTTGGAGTAATATTAATTCTTTGACTTTTGTGGGAATAAAACAAAAAGTATTGAGCAAGAAAATAATGACACATGTGCTTGCACTGGGTCTTTAAATAATTTTAAGTATTAATATTATTTAACTGTAACGTCATCATATGATTGAACGCTGTTTTTTATTTTCCAATGTAACATTTACGAATGTGTTCATAGAAATCGAACAGGTACCGTGTAGGAAAAAGGTGTTAACACATCGCCCGTGAGTTCGAACACTCATTGGATTTTTGTTCTGAATTGTTTGTTTTTAAAATCAGAAGGGATTTGCATTCTAATTGAAAACTGATAGCTTCTTCTGAATTGTTTTACAGAAACCCAAATATTCTGAAACGTTTTATGTTTTTCTGGATTCTGTTTACAGAGCATGGCCGATTATGAAACGTTTTGTTTGCCTGAATTCTGTTCACAGAACATGACTATACATATATTTATGTATTCTTCGAATGCACACAGATAAAACCTCGAGTACATATGTTTTCACTGATCACCTTATGTTAATAATGTCGGCATATTGCAGGCAATCAAAAAGCGGGATTTCATCTCGCGCCTTCCACACTATTGCCCGTAGTCCCTTGAGATATTCACCATCGGTACCCAAGCGAGTGGAAATTTCTTGGTATTCTTGGCGGTGCGATTAGTTCAGGACAACTCAATGTAGCCAATTGCGAAGCAACCACTCTGTAAAATCAATATAAAAAACATGTTAATAATCTCACACATTCGTAAAAAATATATATTAGCATAAAAAGCGTGATTACAAAATACAAACGAAAGCATACCTTGACGCCAATGTTTCACCTGGCAATGTAACAACAGGTGTGCCAGTCCATAAAACATCCACTGAAGTGGATGCACAAAGGGGTATCAAGGCACACATCAGTAAATTGGCCACGGCGCACATATTCGTCCTTACAAGCGGCATTGGAACGCGTTCCGGTGAAACACCTAGAGAATCACCAAACGGAAATGAAATCAATTTATGTTGCCGTTGTTGAGTTACTTTACTTACCCATATCCTCTACATATTTCTTAATGTTCGTTTCTCCTAATGCGGGAAATCGTAACAGCCGCAGTACAGAATTCGGCACGGTCTTTAAGATATTCATCCATGTTTCTATTTTCCGAAATAAAGGGCGGTCCACTTTATCAGCATATTCCACAATACACGAAATTACTTTGGTAGAAGATATTCACCATTATTCTATTTATTAATGTAATTTTGAAGTGCATTATGATCATGGTATTATGATCTTTTGATTATGATTTGGTGATGCATGGAATGCAGCGGTGGTGGCATCTTCTGTTGTTGTGGCTGAATTGTTGTTGTCGCCTCCTGGGATTGAGGTAAAGCCAATAGTTTTTGTTGCTGCTGCAGCTGTGCTGATTGACCATAGCTTAGGGATGACTTAGAGTGTAACGAAGACAATGATGTCGTCGATGAGACAGGTCCAATGCCCACCAATGTTAGAAATTTTGAATTCTTTGTCAATTCCTTTATATTTAACGGTATCCGTTGAATGTTGTCATTGCCAACAAGGTTACAGAAATATCTAAAACAAGATAATCTGTGAAGTATAAAACTCAAATATTTTAAATATTACGTACTTAGTTTTTGCCGCTGTCATTGTTTTTCTAAGAAAGCTGCTTGCAAACCAGTGTTGTAAAAACCATAAAGTTTCCTCGTGAAAAGAACATAGTACCGTCTGGTGGAAAATTTTCGCTAGCATTTCACGACCATTTTTTTTATATGGATATCCACCGTGGAAAGTGGACATAGTACCCACCTTAAGTTTAGCATTAGAATTAGTCTATGAAACTAACTGTCAGTCGAAACATGTAAGGGATGCACGCCATACAATTTCTGCAACCATGTCTTTTTAAACTTTTTTACCTGTAGCAGCACGTACGGACAAATAAAACCTTTGAATTATGTAATCAAAGAACATATTTTGAAAATATGGCAGAGGTAAAAAAATATAAATTTTTTTTATTTCCCGTCAAAGTTGAAAAATAGTGAAAAAGGGACAGTGATTTAGCTAGAGAAACACAAAGCAAACAGCGCATTTTTTTCAGTATTTTACATTTAATAAATAGATGAATCAAAACTGATTCGTTACCTAGTTTTCGTGATATTACACCTGAAATCGCACCAAATTAACTAAAAATTGTGTAAAAAATGTGTGTAAAACCGTGTGAGGATGGAAGGCGTTACCTTGTTTCCACCCACATTACTTGTGAGTCAGGAATACCACTTATGTTGTGTTGATAGAATTATATATTTTATTTTGCTAGTTATATGTATATCAAGTTATTAGTTATGTAGGTATGGATGTATTTTATTTATTTAGATATAATAATTTGGGATTGATTAGATTTAAGTTATTATATACTTATGTATGAAATAAAAACCCCTTTTTTGTTAAATACACCTTTTTAATGCCTCTTTAATGCACCTCTGGCAAACTCACCACTATCAGCTGAGAGTGACAGCAGCCAACAGCTGAGTGAGAACAGCTGGGCCACACAAATCACTGGGCGAAAGTATAATATATTATGTGTATTTTGTTCGCACAACCATACTCACATACACACGACTGGACCATATATAGTTGCGCGCACAGCTCGAACAGGTCAGCCGTTGGATAGCCGGCAACCCTAACACATCGTAGCTAGTTGTAGTCGTAGTAGCTCTTAGCATTGTACACTAGTAGTTTTAGACTATGTAGTTATCGGGGACACCCTGCCTGAGGGAATCCGATTTGGTATCCTGACGATATCTTGCCTTAGCCCTCGTTATCCTTGTATTTAATTCTGAAGTTATCCTGTTTGGTTACTTGTTCGGGGACACCCTACCTGAGGGAATCCGAACCAGTGTCTCGACAGCGATAAGTCCTGTATAGTCGATCGGGGACACCCTGCTTGAGGGAATCCGATTTGGGTATCCTGACGATATCTTGCCTTAGCCCTCGTTATCCTTGTATTTAATTCTGTAGTTATCCTGTTTAGTTACTTGTTCGGGGACACGCTGCCTGAGCGAATCCGATTTGTTTATCCTGACGATACTTCTCTTTCGATATTTCTCTTCTCGATACGTCTCTTTCCAGAAGAAGGTTGATCTGGCCCCCTATCATAACAGTCAGGCCTACCATCGTCTTGCAGCAGAAGTCAACGAATTCCCGTACCCCGAATTATCTCGTCACAAACATTGACTCCCGTGTACCCGTCGTCTGTTTTACGAAACCAACTGGCGTTCGAAGGACCCTTCCCACGAAACTCCGCAAGATCGTCAACTATAGCACAACCCGCCGCGGATCCTACAAAGTTTAGCAAAGCCAGAAGATTATCCCAGTGAGATATCCTAGAGGGTGCAAATTTGTAAATTAGTTAAGGTCAAAAGAATTGAAAGTGAAATAAAACAGTCATCAAACACGAACAACCGGTCTTTATCTCTCTCTCTAGTGAATCAAAATTGTATGTAACGGACTCTGGATACCCCTGAGCGTATCCTAGCTTCAAAGAGGAAGACTCGTCGTTACATTGGCGCCCGAGCAGGGACAATAGTCCCATCCAGAGAGAGAGAAAAAGGGAAAAACAAATTTTGACCTTAAATTAGACGCAGAATATCTGTCAACCATGGATAAGCAGGTGAACGTTTCTTGGGTATACACACTTCGGAAAGAGGAACTCACGACATACCTTCTGGAATTCGGCCTCGACACATCAGGAACAGTGGAGGAGATGCGGAGACGCATGTCAAATATCATGTCCACCGAAGAGGCCGCCACACACCTGCCCAGATTTTTAGAAATACAGGCCGAACATGATGGAAGGACAAAAAAATCACCAGCTGACCCCAAATTTACACATCCTCCGAGGTATACACCGAATACACCAAGGAGCAACAACTAGAAAGAATTTTCCGAAATGTCGACCCCAGGTACCATATGTATATTCGTCGGCGGGATTTTTCATCACTCACGGAACTCGAATTAGCAGAAGAATTCGAAAATACCCAAGTTCCTCAATCACAGACGAAGGAGCATCACAGAATTATTATAGAAGAACACGGTCGAATTAACGTCCAGGACGCTTGCAGACGCCGCGGTGAAACTGGTCACTTCAAAGCCAAATGCAGGAACAAACAGGAATGGTTATTTCAAATGATTGCATTGAGCCTTCACATAGCCTTCACATAAACCGAAAACCGAACTTCCGCCAATTAAAACTCCGCAGCATAAGTGACGCTTATCCGTTGCCCCGAATCACAACGATCTTAGACCGCCTGAGGGAAGCGTATCATCAGTATCATCGATCTCAAGGATGGCTACTGGCAGATCGCCTTAGAAGTGGAATCCAGAAAATATACGGCTTTTTCAGTATCCGGACGAGGGTTATTTCAATGGAAAGTTATGCCGTTTGGATTACACTCAGCACCCGCAACTTTTCAACGAGCTCTGGCCTTCGTTATCGGAGCCGAATTGGAACCATTTGCGTTTGCCTACTTAGATGATATTATCTTCATCGGTAAGACCTTCGAGAAACATATGAATAAACTGCAGGAAGTTTTCCGACGATTACGACAGGAAAATCTACGAGTAAACCCCGAAAAATGCGAATTTTTTAGGAAATAAACCAAATACTTAGGACATGTCATCAGCGAAGATGGGATACATACAGACCCAGACAAGGTAGCGGCCATAACGGATATGCCCCCACCCGGAAATGTAAAGGAAGTACGTAGGTTCCTCGGTATGGCATCATGGTATAGGCGTTTCGTGTCGGAATTTGCATTGTTGGAAAAGGGGAAACACTGGAAATGGACCGAGGATCAACATACATCGTTCGAGATACTCAAAATGCGGCTGACCCAGGCGCCTGTTCTGGCATACCTAGATTTCATCCAAGTTTTTACCCTGCAGACGGATGCCAGTGATTTTGGTTTGGGAGCAGTTTTGACGCAATATCTAGAAGGGCGAGAGAGGGTGATTGCCTGTGCTAGTAGACACCTTCGTCCCGCGGAGAAAAATTACACGACAACGGAAAAGGAATGTTTGACCATTATATGGGGAATCTACAAAATGAGGTGCTATATTGAGGGATACTCTTTCATTGTGGAAACGGACCACCTGTCGCTCAAATGGCTTAACTCAATCAACTCACCTACAGGTAGACTGGCCAGATGGGCTCTAGAGTTACAACAACATTCTTTATCGATTAAATGCCGGAAAGGTAAATCCAACGTGGTAGCCGATGCGCTTTCCCGACAACCCGTAGAAACACTACAGAGGGTAAGTGAAATAGATGAAACGGTGTGCCCGTGGCTGAAAAACAAAATGAAGGCAGTTCAGAGTAATCCGGAAAATTTTCCAGACTATTCAATCGTGGGCTCTCAATTATATCGACATTTTCCATGACAGGTAAATGATGAGGATGATACGTCATGGAAACTGTGTGTGGGTATAAATTTACGGAAAAGGGTACTGGAGGAAAATCATGACCACCCCACAGCAGGTCATCTCGGCATTCGGAAGACTGTACAGCGCATAAATCAAAGGTATTTTTGGCCTGGGATGTTTCGCGATACTCAAAGATCTGTAAGTTGCTGCGAATCCTGTCAGAAGTTCAAAGTAAGCCATCAAAAACCCGCTGAAAAATGTTGACAAGCATTGTCGAGGACCCATTGTCAGTAGTTTGAAGCGATTTTGTCGGACCGTTGCCACGTATCAAACATGGCAACATAATGCTACTTGTTTTCTTCGATAGATTCTCCAAGTGATTCTCCTCCGCAGAACATCTGATAAAGGGTTTCCGAGAACGAATACTATCCCGTTACGGATTGCCGGAAATCCTAATAACTCACACCGGAACATAGTACACTAGCCGCATATTCCAACTTTACCTACACCAATATACGGCACCCTATACTCCGCAGGAGAATACTACTGAGCGGGTCAACCGCACCCTAAAAACTATGATAGCCCAATTCTCGAAAACCAAATACTGTACATGGGACGAAAAACTACCAGAAATTTCGCTTGCCATTAATACTGTCAGCCAAGAATCAACAGGGTACTCCCCAGCATTTTTAACACAAGGACGGGATCCAAGACTACCTAGAGCACTGTACGACGAAGTTACAACCGGTACAGGAACAAGAAAGAAAACACCAGAAGACCGGTCTCAAGAATTACAGGAAATATTTAAAATTGTTCGTAGTAAAATGGCCAGAGCAAGTCAACGCCAGAAACATCACTACGATCTCCGACACAGACCCTTTCAACCAAAAATCGGGGAGTTGATCATGCTCCGACAACACCTTTTGTCTAAGGCCGTCGAAAATTTCACGGCAAAGCTAGCGCCAAAATTCGATGGATCATACAAAGTTATCGCTCTACAATCCCCCGTTATATTACGCGTCCAGTAGAACGAGGAGGACGAAGTTGAAACGGTACACATCAAAGACACCAAATTGTTCTACTCATAAACACAGATTACATCGAAATACTACTCTCAGAAAGAAAAAAAAAATCAGTCAACCATCACCCGTCATACCGAACGGATCGCAGAAAGTAAGATGTCCGGCGAGAAAAAGTTGGAACAAAGCCTGAAACGGTTCAAGGAGTCTATGGAAACGGAGAACGCGAAAGTTCGACGAACAGTATTGCTCGACGAAGTGCAATCCCCACACAAGAGAGAACACTTACCCGCCGAGTTGGAACTGGCAGAAAGAGTGTTTCGAGTGCAGGTGGCCAACCCAAATGGTAGAAATTATATCGCTCGCCTCCACACCTGAACACCTTTCCACATGTGAGGACTTTTTGCTCTGCCAGGTAAGCGACATAGAATGTACCCCACCAGCAAGAAAAATCAGCGAGGGAACTAGGAAAGAACGTACGGAAAGCGTGGACTCCACCAACTCAAGTCCTTCCTCGCCATCCACGTCCACATCCTCATCATCTTCGCACCATTCACGGGGAGAGGAGTCTACAGATGAAACTGAGCCAGACACGGATCCAGATGCGGCAAGAAACAAGAGAATCCGGGAGTATAAACAGAAGGACCAGACGCTAAATTTTAAGATTGTCGCTACAAGGGTACCCAACGAGGATCTCCATCGTATGAAACCACACATACCCGAATGGTTGAGAACCTGGCAGGGAAAGTTTATCCAAATGATAAAGTTCGTCGACGACCGCAGATAACGGATTAAAATAACCCGGCACAACTACATAATTATAGCTCCGCATCCCGTACGAGGGGGGATATGTGAGGATGGAAGGCGTTACCTTGTTTCCTCCCACATTACTTGTGAACCAGGAGTACCAGTTATGTATGAACTAATGTTATATTGATAGATTTATATAGTTTGTTTTGATAGTTATATATCAAGTTATTATTTATGTAGGTATGGATGTATTTTATTTATTTAGATGTAATAATTTGGAATTGATTAGATTTAAGTTATTAAATACTTATGTATTAAATAAAAACCTCTTTATGTTAAATACACCTTTTTAATGCCTCTTTAATGCACCTCTGGGAAACTCACCACGATCAGCTGAGAGTGACAGCAGCCAACAGCTGAGTGAGAACAGCTGGGCCACATAAACCACTGAGCGACAGTATATGTGTTGTTCGAACAACCATACTCACACACACACGACTGGACCATATATAGTTGCGCGCACAGCTCGAACAGGTCAGCCGTTGGATAGCCGGCGACCCTAACACATCGTAGCTAGTTGTAGTCATAGTAGCTCGTAGCATTGTACACTAGTAGTTTTAGACTTGTAGTTATCCTGTTAGGTTACTTGTTCGGGGACACCCTGCCTGAGGGAATCCGATTCGGTATCCTGACGATGCCTTGCCTTAGCCCTTGTTATCCTTGTATTCAATTCTGTAGTTATCCTGTTTGGTCACTTGTTCGGGGACACCCTGCCTGAGGGAATCCAACCCAGTGTCTCGACAGCGATAAGTCTTGTATACTCGATCGGGGACACCCTGCCTGAGGGTATCCGATTTGGTATCCTGACGATATCTTGCCTTAGCCCTCGTTATCTTTGTATTTCATTCTGTATTTATCCTGTTTGGTTTCTTGTTTGGGGACACCTTGCCAGAGGGAATCCGAACCAGTGTCTCTATAGCAGAAGTCAACGTATTCCCGTCGTCTGTTTTACGAAAGCAACTAGCGTTCGAACGACCCTTCCCACGAAACACCGCCAGATCGTCAACTATAGCACAATCCGCCGAGAATCCTACAAGGTTTAGCAAAGCCAGAAGATTATCCCAGTGAGATATCCTAGTGTGCATTAAATACGCAAAATTGTAAATTAGTTAAGGTCAAAAGAATTGAAAGTGAAATAAAACAGTCATCAAACACGAACTACCGGTCTTTCTCTCTCCTCTAGTGAATCTAAATTGTATGTAACGGACTCTGGATACCCCTGAGCTTATCCTAGCTTCAAAGCGGAAAACTCGTCGTTACAACCGAAAATCGGTCAACTTTGAACGGTTATGTCTTCTAAACTAAAAATCTGATATTATTAAGAGTAGCATATTTGAGATCGTTGAAAAGTTTCCTATAAGATGGGTTTATTTGCTCTACGGGCGCAATTGTGCGACGCTTCCAAAAATACTCTGTTGAACAAAGTAGTTAGAAAAGCGAAATTAAATGGTATCAACCATTTGGAAATATGCGTGACTCACGCGAAAATAGTGCTCACGCACACTCACTCACGCAATGATTGGCTCATCCACGAAGATTTTATCGCTACTCACGTTCACGCACGCTCATGTGAGCAAAATTTGGTTCCGCTCACGTTCACGTGAATCAGGCCAATCACGTGACTCGTGCTCATCTCTAGTAAGTACAGACAAAAGTTGATGTTTATATATCTTAAATAGAAATCTTAATAATAAATTCCTCATATTTGTTTTTAATTGCAGGAACTGATTACAACGGTCACAATAACACTCCACCCCTCCACTACCATAATCTTTCTCCAGACGAGTGGAATGGCTACAATATATTTAGCAATTCCAGACCATTTTCGAAATAAAAATTCAAAAAATTGTTATCAAAACACCTGCAAGGTAATACTAGCAGTGTATTTATGTACAATTAACAATAAATAATTTCAAAGAAACATTGCAGAAAGGTAACAAAATCATAGCAGTAATGAATCAAAAACCTATCAGCAATGAAACAAGTTCATAGCAGCAATGAAACAAATTCATAGCAGCAATGAAGCAACTTCGTTACTGTAATGAAAGAAATTCATTAAAGCAACAACTCTACTTTCATCCCAGTGACGAACAATTTGATGAACACATTCTCGTGGCGGGAATGAAACTGTACGTTAGCTCACTTTCGATGACAAAAGTTGTTGGGGTGATGAACATTTTCATCCCCTGTGACGATGCTTTTCCGTTCAGTGTGGTGTAGGAAAACAACAGTAATATCTCAAATTGATTTTATTTTTATTATTAAATTTAAGCATAAAAAATTTTTTAAAGTTCGAAAGCAAATAGGAATATAAAAGTGTAATTTTCTTTGTTTTGCTTTTTTCTTTTGATTTTTAGAGAATAACAACCATCTTTAAGTGCTCTGAAACATAATCCGAAAGATACAGATACATTTTCAGTTACATCTAATACAAATGAACGGGTACAATGTGTGTAAATACAAAATAGCTTGATAGGCAGACAGGTAGGTAAACCACCAATGATACCGCATTACAAAGTCTTAAGTCTTATACTATGGTAAACATAATAATAATTAACTAAGCGAAATTAATATCTCCATGTATTTATTATAATACGTTAGTAACTAGGGGGAAATTGGAGATGTTAATCCATTAGTTAATAGATGATATCGTCGGAGGAAGGGTAATTGATGCTCGGAAACTTAAAAAATAATAACGCAGCAGTTCAGTGTGATCAGAAGCATTCGGTAGTACTTAGTACTCAGAGTAGACAAAATATGTGCATTTCCATTTGCCATTTAGTTTTTGTATTAATTTTGTAAGGCAATTTTGTAATTGGAGTTTAACTACTTAGTAATTATTAAGGTATTTAAATACTATACTATACTATACTATAATATAAGTAAGTGTGTATGTTTATGTTTCTGTATGAAGGACATAAGGAATTAACAGCAAATGGTATTTATTTCTTATTGAGACGCATAATACGCTCCTTGAGGCCGCCTGGTTTCGCTTTTGTAGGTTTGACAGTTTTGCGCGATTGTACATCCTTTGACTTCTTTAATCTAAAAAAAATATAGAATGAAGAAAGTTATATTTATAATAATATTTCAGTATAATGTTTGCTTCTAAAAGACGATTTGTTTTCTAAAAGAAAACATAAATAAAAACAAAGAATTAGAAAATGTTTTAAATGGCTATAAAACAAATGAGCTTGAATTTTCGTCACGAGATGGAATTGTTTCTAACTGCCTATTAACCGCCTGGCACTACTCCGATCAATTTCTCTCTCTGCATGGCATACTAAATATGGTAGATGCACTGGAACAGCCGATTTAAACTTTTCTATTGCCTTCCCACAAAAATATCCATGGTCAAAAATTGGCGCAAACTTCTGGATAATTGGCAGCCAATATTTTACGTCCCAAAGATGGCGCCAAAAGATTGTACTTGGCTTGTCTTGGTCTGTATACAGTACGATCATTCCAGAAAACTGTTTCTCTAACTTGTACTAATTAAAAAATACCCATTAGTAACATATCCACTGATTAGCGTTAGTGGGGCAATGGTCACGGCGTCAGGTACTGCACATAGTGCTATCCTGAACGTCTGTACTCCTGATATGGCCGAATCGGCAGCAGCTACATCCCTGGTGGGAATCAGAGATTGTGGCGTTTTGATATCGGGGCATTCCGGACACGCTGAATTATTACACCGGATCAACTCTATTCCCGTAAAAACGGACTACTTTATCCCCTACCTTCTACCAGCGACAAATCTAAGGTCTTCTATTCCGAACAGGAATACCTGGGAAAAGTCACTGGAAGGGGATTCCAGTAGTATCAGATTTTTCACGGATGGATCAAAGTTGGTTGAGCAAGTAGGCTATGGGGTCCATTCACCGGACCTAAATATAAATATCTCCTTCAAGCTGTCTGATCACTGTAGTGTATTTCAGGCGGAAATTACCGCCATACTGGAGGTTGCTGAACTACTGAAAAGTAGTGTCACAACCCTTCGGAGAATATGTATCTACACAGACAGCCAGGCTGCCATAAAATCCCTGGAAGCCATGTTTGCTACGTCCCTGACGGTGAAAGAATGTCACTCATCACTTAGGGTGATGGCAGAGTATTTTGACATTAAGCACATTTGGGTACCGGGACACAGCGGCATTCCAGGCAATTGCGTAGTCGATACGTTAGCTAGACAGGGCACTACGGAACAGGTGCTTCCGGCAAAAGAAAGTGTTAGTATGCCAATCTCTACCTGCCGTTTGCAGATCAGGCAGTGGGCCGATAATATGTTCAAGGACAAGTGGAGACTTACTTCAACTCTGGCCACAGGTGGACAGGAAGAGGACTAGGCAACTACTTAATTTGCCGAGAGGCAGGTTATCCACAATGATAGGAACACTTACGGGACATTGTCTTGTAGGAAAACACGCCCTAAGACTGGGACATAGAAACTCTACTCTCTGTAGATGTGGCATGGAAGAGGACGAGGAAACGACGAAACACCTTCTCTTGGATTGCCCTGCTGTGGCAGGACTGAGAAGTAGGATACTCGGTACACATTTAGTTAGCACCGTATCCCTACAGGATATTCCTGTAGGTCTCATAGACAAATTTATTGAAAGGGCAAATTGGCTAGACGACTAGTCAATAGTTGCTATGGAGGAAACTGCAGGTATCACAATGGGCTTCTTTAGTCTAAGTGTGCTAGACAGCGTGCTGTCGTGCAGCCTTTTCAACCAATCCACCAAACAACCAACATATCCGTAAAGGTCAAGGGCCGGAAAACGTTTTAATTTTTGTTTTCATCAAAAAAAATTCTCGTATCGTAGATATATATAATTTTGAACAGTTTGAATTGAAATACTTTTTCCTCATGATGAAAATCGAAGGGTATATTTTTAAATAATTATCGTAAACGATGAAAAAACCAAAAAAAAATTTTTCAGGCAAAATAAAACGTTTTTCTTAAACCAAAGAAAACTTTTTTTAATCATAATATAAAATTTTCCTGCGGCAATTTGGAAAATTATCATTTATAAAACTCATAAAAACTTGAGATCGTTAAGGATATATGTACGTATGTTACGCTCTATAATTTCCTCTCTAAATTCAAGTTTGCTTATTGCATTCGGGGTTTTACAGAAGGGGTATTAGTATGGGCCGCAAGAAGCTTTTTAGTCCAGATAAATATGTGGATGCATTCAATGTGACAGAATGTTAAAGACCCACATGGGCAATATAATAGACGAAATGCGCGAAGATAACATTCCAACATCATCCAAAAAATGAAAGTTATAGAACGCGTGTTTGCAAAAGAGTAAAGAAGAGTATGTAGAATCCATAGGACAGATGGTAACTCAACTACATATGCCGTTTCGGTGCCTAAATAACGACATATTTCAAAACATATTGCACACTTGCTCAACCGCATATAATAAAAAATTTAATCCAAAATCCATTACGGACCACCTTCAGCTAATGAAATCAAAACTTCTAGATGAAATAAAAGAGAGGTTGGTATTAAATACGTATGTTTAAAATTGGACATTGCCAGTCGGATGGACATAAGTATAATAGCCTGTTTCTCTATCTCGAAGGAAAAGCTAACCGAAGAAAATCATTCACTCACCTTCGACTCTCTAAGTCGAAATTTTCGTTCGCCTGACTCCATGTTTGTTCGTAAGTGACAGCACATTCGCAATAGAGAAACCAAAATTTGTACTGAATAGTTTTATGTATTCATTCGACTTGAAACGACAAGATTGTGAAACCCAAAGCAAGTTTCTTTCGTCTAGATAACGAACGAAAGCTTTCGTTCGAGATTGAGAAACAGGCTGTAAGTATTATGGGAGTGAATATCCAATTTATTGAAAACTTTAACATAGTGATAATTACTACTGGCATGGTCGAATTATTTGAACGACATTGTGCCAAATATTTGAAGGGACGAGTTTTAAATATTATTGGGCGTTACTCAATTGATATAAGTCAAATTTAAGCAATAACTACTGATAACGGGCAAGTAAAAATTCTGTAGGAATTTAAAACTTCGATGAAATTATTTATGAGCTGATCACATGCGACATATCGGAGAGCTTATCCGTGGTACACTGTGCTGCCCATACCTTACAATTGGCCTCTTGGGACGTAATAAAAGAATTTAGGAATGCCCTAGATACATGCAGAGACAATGTTAAAAGGATTCGAAAGAAAATGAGAGAATTAAATTTGGACCCCTTTGCCATTTCTTGACAATACAACACGTTGGAGCTCTACATATGAAATGGTAAATTCATTAATAAAAATTAAGCAAACCATGATAAAAATCATGAAGGGTTTAGGGAGAGCTTCCCACAACCAGTGAGGTGTGCGCGTTCTAGTTTTACACTCACTGATTGGGACCTACAGTTTTACACCGGTTCCGAACGGTATTTTGAGAAGCTCAATAGTGTCGCCGTCACTAAGCGAGGTGACCGCCGTCGAAAGAAATTTAAAGCGGTCAGAGTAGGGACGTCGTTTCAAAATCGAAGTTGATTGAGAGTTTCCTCAAAAATTAGACCACTTGCAGAAGCAACGACAATGCTTCAATCCAAGCAACTAATAATGGGTGATTTTTATAGGGAGGGATAGTTTGTGAAACTGAGTTGGAAGAAATGGCCAGTAGCAATGATTTAGCAGATCGCCTTTTGCAGTCCCTTCAAAATCGAAAAAAGATATTAATGAAAAATAATGCTTTCGTTGCTGCCTTGTATCTAGAACCTAGGTTTCGAGGTTTCTGTTTTCGAGGTACAATATACTTGAGTGATGTAGAAAAAAAAAACTGCAGTTGTAAGTACTCTAACTAAATTTTAAATGAGACTTGAATCGCCCTTTGCAATAAAAATACGACCTATGATTCAAACCATGCGCTATCCTAAAATATATATCTATATTATATAGTCGCACCTGCGGATGATTATTTCTAAATTGAAATCGAATACAAGAAATTCATCACCAAACTAAGGAACCAAGTATAACCACCAAACTAAGGAACCAAGTATAAGCTCCTTTAGTGGTCATTCAAATGAAGACAGATTCAAAAAACTGGAGAATAAAACTGCGTCTAGTACTATAAAGCTTACTGATGACTATGCATCCGTGCGGGAGTACTTAGAGCAGTTGCACTATGAGGGAAAACTCCCGTTTCACTATGTATGATGTGCTGCAGTTTTGGAAGACAAAGAGCTCTAAGTGCGGGACATTATCCAAAATCGCTGAAGTCGCATTATTGGTGCCAGGAACACAGGTTTCAGTTGAAAGGTCATTCAGTGCACTCCCTATTGTTTTACCAAAGCACAGAAGAAATTTGAGTTCGGAGAATCTCGAAAGTAAAGGGTCCGCCATCTAAAGTTTTTTTTAAACTAGTGCTTATTTCGTGAATGGTAACACTTAGCTCATGTCTGATTTGACAGATAATTAGTTTTATCCTTCCGCTGAACGAATATGGTTGTGTATACGCTTGATCAACGCTGGGAAATATTGCGACATTACTTTGAAAATCATGGTAATGTTGCGGAATGTGTGCTACACTCGATGTTTTGCGCCCTGTTTTTGAAGATCGCATAATCAGCCGCAGAGCTGATGTCGTTTGGCCACCTCGGAGCTGCGATTTGACGCCGTTGGACAATTATTTGTGGGGTGCCCTCAAAGATAAGTGTTACGCCGACTAGCCAGAGACAATTGACGCTTTAAAGGACAATATTCGTGAAGCCAATGGTGAAATACAGCTGCACACAATCGATAATGTGCTTAAAAATTGGACCGATCGTGTAAGCTACTGCATGACCAGCCGAGGCAGCCATTTGAATGAAATTATTTTCCATTATTAACCGGAAGGATTGTACTTTCAAATAAAAAAAGAAATTTGAGAAAATATTCAGTATTTTTTTTTATAGCATTTTCAAAAAAAAAAAAGTTATTTGGCGAACCCGTTATTTTACTACTAAAACGTACCCCTATCTTAGTAGACACAATGGAATTCGAATGTAGTTAAATTTTGTATAGTGTAAAATCACGTTAACTTGAATTTCAAATGATTCAAATACTTTTATATTATTTTCATTAAAAACGTTTTATTATTATCATTGCTGATAAATATCTTTCCGTTTTGTTTTTTTTCTTTTTTTGATTGGTGGAAAATCCGAATTCATCAGTATGAAATATATATGTATGTAGAGATAATTATACATTTTGGTTTCGAAAGAAAAATATTTTTTGAACATTTGATGACTTAAAAAGGAACAATGGGAAAAAATATTTTATTTCAATCCTAAGCGTTCGTTTTTATTGTGAGGAAAAAATAAAACATATGGTTTTAAAGGATTGAAATCGGATGCCTGGTAAAGGTTTTCCGACTTAGTTAGTTTTTGTCAAAACGACAATTTAGCTATTTTCCAAATTTCATTGTAACTATTGACAATATAACAAAACTTATGACGCTCAAAATATTTCTATACCAGAGTTAATTAAAATTAATTTTTCCGAACTGTGACGACTCGAAAACTGAAGTCAACATAGACAAACAGTTCAAAGTTCGGAGATCAACATAACTGATTTAGTAAACCTTTCTCACAACACTGGCAAAAAATAGTATTGAGCACCCTCACCAATGCGTATAACAGTGCTGTCAATAAAAATGGTAAACATCATCGTGTTAGTATTGGAATTTCTCAAATTTGTCATTTTATTTAATCGGAGTCGGGTTGAAAAAAATCGTCTTCAACTCCGACTCCGGGCAGTTTTTCTGTACTCCGACTCCTAAACTTCAACTTCAACTCTACAATAAACAAGTACTGTGGAGTCGGAGTTCGAAATATTTGCCTGGAGTCGGAGTTGGAGCCACACAAATTTCGACGATTCCGACTCCAAGTCAGGATTTCCATCAATTTTACCGTATGGCCTTTTTTCAACTTGTCCAGAATCTCTATTTTTTCTTTAATTGTTAATCTCTCAATTGTTTTAACGACCGGCATAGCGAGATGTTAGCGAAACCACGAATTGTTACAAATGAAATCAAACGGACAACGATGACCCAAATAGGAAAAAATTAGCAAAAAAAAAAGCAATGAATACACAAAAATGTAAATCCATACATATGTATCCACAGATTTAACGGTTGTTGTCCAGAAAAAGAATCACAAAACAGAGATCAGAGAACAACATTCTACGTTAAAAAAAAGTTATATTTATTTGCAGAAAGTTGCATTTATCGAGACTGCTATTACTGAAAGTTGCAATTACAAAGTCTGCAATGTAAATACTTTGCCAGTTGCAATAACCGAGTAGTTGCAATTACCGAAGGTTGCATTAATCGAGTGTCTACTGTATACACTTTGACACCGTATTAGATGGAATCAGTTTGCCTTTTAGGGCGTGTACATGCACTCGATATTTGAGATCGACTCGATAATCGACAAATCACGCTATTATCATGTGATTTCTCATACATTTGTTGTACCCCAGATCGAGTAAATTTACCTAGATAATGTTATTATCATGTCGCAAATCATTACAACCGCAGAGTTGTATACGCCCTTCCTGTATGAACAGGAAATGGAAATGTAGAGAAAATTTACTTCGCTGAACATGTACATTAATGACAACACATAAAAATATGATCAGTAGAAGAAGTAGTGCAATAAAAACAGCTGATTTCACTTTATTTTCTAAATACTTAAAAAATCTCAAGAAATTCTAAATAAATTCCACATAAAATATCGTTAATTAAATGAAAAGTTATTTTTACACATAATAATAAAAAAATGTCTTTGACAGAATTGTATGACACAAATACATACAAATCCTGCTGATGTCACCTGATATAATTCCATCATGAAATGCAAAAATGTCAAAACTAAATCGAGTAAAATTGAATGTGAACACCTTTTTGCCGTAGAATTATAATCACGACATTATCATGATAAAAGAGTTCAGGTAAACGAGTTATTAGGTCGAAATCGATTTGTCGTAGGGTACTTGGTTCCTCATGTATATAATGTTATGGATATGGCTATCGCATCTCGCATCAAAGCCGATGTATTGTTAAAACCTTGGTATCGTTAAAAATGTTCCAACTCACTACTTGCAAATAGACAACGTCAGTGCTATAACATTTTGAACAGGGGATCAACTGTTTTTAATTTAAAAATTCATACGCCCACAATCACGTCAGTGCTATAACATTTTGAACAGGGGATCAACTGTTTTTAATTTAAAAATTCATACGCCCACAATCACATATTATTCGCAATTCAACTATTTCGTTGTTAATAAAATGATGCCTTAGAAAATGGTTTTATTTAATATTGGAGTCGGAGTGGAGTCTGTATTTTCAAAATGTTGGAGTCGGAGTTAGCGCGGAGTCGTGGACTTTTTTGGTTTTATTTAATATTGGAGTCGGAGTGGAGTCTGTATTTTCAAAATGTTGGAGTCGGAGTTAGCGCGGAGTCGTGGACTTTTAAATACTGAAGTCGGAGTTGTTAAATTTTGGCCAAACTCCACAGCCCTGCAATAAACAATGCATTACATCCCATGAAAGGATAGAGCATAGGTTATCACAGTCGGCGAGCTTTATGGTCTTACACTTACTGATTTTGATTGCTTTACACCGGTTCCGAACGGTATTTTGAGAAACTTTTTTATGATCTCGAAGGTGGTCAGAGCTGGGATCGAACGCTCGTGCTCATATACAAGTGGAGCGTATACACCACCGACGGCGACACACGGCAATTATAAGTATTAATTAAATATTAACAAATATTAGGACTTTTTAATCGACTGCTAAACTAATATTGCTTAATATATCGGGTCACTTAATATGGCTTAACTCCTCTTCTTACATAGTGGTCGAAATATAAAGGATTACAAAACAAGCCTATTATATTTGAAGTATTAATTTGACGTTTTGAAAAATTTCTTTCACTGCCGTTCTATTTTTAGTCAAAATTGACCAACCCGTTGTCCCCCAGTTGGTTATTAAAATAAGCAAATCCTCATATAAGGAACTTCAGCATTTAGTTTGGATGCCCAAACTTTTCGCGATTTGGCGTATGGCAACCCTAAACCTAAATGAAAACCCCTGGAACCGCAATAAATAAACTAGCTAGATATATAATCATATCATGTACATACATCGTAATTTCCAGCTTGAGTATGAAATATCAACTCATGGAGATTCTCTTTGATAGTGACGAAGGAAGCTGTTGCACGTGAAAGACTGCATTGTCTACATTTTAACTTACAATTCATTCCACAGTACCGCAATTTCCTTCTTCATAATATCCTTAAAATCATTTGTAAAATTGGTCCAGTGTTCGAAAAAGTTTGTGGGTGTACAGGACTCTAAGGTGCCGGTTTTAGGTGCATAATGGTAGAATTTCATTGTCTCGATAAAAGTATCACGGCAATCATCGAGATCCCTGTAAAGTTTTTCAACGGTTTTTGTTGCTTCTCCGATAAATTCTTCCACTTTTGACTTGAATGGCTCCAAATTGTCGGGTGTAGAGTTTGAGATTACTTTTTCCGTGGTGTTTCTGCATGCTGTAAAAAGAAAGATAATGTTGAATATTATGCTGGGTTTTTGTTGGTTACTGAAATAGTCCTTTGTCAAGCTAGGAGTGGAAAGACCTGTTCTTACTGCACCATATAGCCGCTTCTCTCTTTCTGCAGTAAACTACAAAGTCTTGTTATCTACTTGACAGTGTAACCATTTTATGTAGGATACTTACATTTAAGTTGCCGATTCAATTCATTTATTTGTCGTTTAACCTCATCGAAATCCACCTGATTGGCTCTCTCCACATCTGAGGGTTCTGGTATGGGCAAGGGAATCTCCAATAATTGTACGCCTTCCTTTCGCTTTCTACCAATATAGGTTCGAACTATAAAATGCAATAGAGTGGTCTGGGACTCCTTGGACTTGACATCCTTCAGTTTGCTTAGAATTTCCAATGTAAAACCATCAGCCTGGCCCCGTTGCCGGTTACCGCCATTCATATAATTGCCCAAAGTCAAGATAATAGCGAATATTAACTTTAGCTCTTCACTCTCCACCAGGTATTGCGACAATTGTAGGACAACCTCGAGTTTACGTTCTATGGCTGTGGCTGCCTCCTCAAACTCGGCCATGAAGACTATGCAGGATATTCGCTCGGTAGACATGGATATTTGGGAAATTTTGAGCAAAAATTGTTCGGGGTAGTCGAGTGGAATGTCGCCCTGGGACGCTTCTTTGATCAGTTCCAACTCTTCATTTGTGGCTTTAATGTTCATGATTTGTTGCAACGTTTCGAGGCTCACAACCGAAGTATCTACGTGGTAGATGGCGTGCTCAATTTCGCAGAAGTCCACATGAGAGCTGCGAGAAATAATGCCCACATTTTGCGATCGCTTGCTGTCTAGCACCTTCGTGCATCTGACGCGAACTTCCTTCTTCACCTTGGTCTTGCTGACCGGGACAACGGCTACGCGAGAGAAAAGCTCGGTGAATTCGTCAATGTTATCTAAGTTTGTTTCATCGATCTCTTGCCAGATCTCTTTAGGCGTATTCGCTTTACTGGTTGGTGGATCATCAGGCGAACTTGTTGCGCTGGAGTCGGTGTCATCGGACGGTGCTGGCTTAGGAGGTACGGGCGGCGGCGGTTGAGTCACTATACGAGTCCAGTAGAGGGGTTTCATTGGTTTTGGTGGATTAACGGCAGTCTTTCGTAGCGCTATATACGGGCGAGTTGGAGCAATTACTAATAGTTAGTGTAGCTGGGGATCTTAGGGGAAATATACTTACTACTTGTTTGGTGGAACCAGCCTCCTTCGGTTGGGTTGGGTAGTGGAGCAGGTGTGGATGCTGAAGGAGGTTTGGGTGCACCTGGAGGAGGTGGTGGTGGTACAGCTGAAGTGTTAAGATGGAGTGAGGATGACGTTGTACTAGCATCACTGGGTGGGGCAGGCGGAGGTGGTGGTGGCGGTCCTGGGCACATAGGAGGAGGTGGTGGAGGAGGAGGCTGCGATGATGATGGAGGTGGTAGAGGAGGCGGAGGTGGTGCAAATGTAGATGGAAATGGAAACGGTGGAGGAGGCGGAGGTGGCGGTGGTGACATGCTTCCTGCTGGGGGAGGTGAGGGAATAACTGTCTTTTTATCTCTTTCCAAACATTCGACCTTCTCATCGGTCAGAGATACCTGTGTCTCCTTCTCAAATGTTTCAAGTTGTATTTTTGTATTGTCGCTACTTCTGCAATTACAACACACGAATTCCTGCATCGCCTGCGAATTTTCATCCGTTTGTACTGCAACTTCCTGTACTCCAACACTTTCAATGCCAGAACTTTCCTCAGTCGAGTTTTTATCATATTGATAGACAGTCGTCTCACTGGCATTTAGCAAATCCGTCAATTGGATACAACGCTTGGAAGGCCTTCGCAATGGTTCACCTACGCTTAGCAGATCATTGACAACTGCATGGACTTCAGTGATAGTGGAGCAACTTAGAAGACGCTTCCTTAATATTTGTTGAAAGCCATTATCCCGATCTGGTTGAGGACTATCGACATATACACCCCTGGGAGGGCGCGATGTGCCGAATGGTGTACTGCAGTAGGGCCAAACACTGACTTTATCCAATTTACCGGGAGTATGAGGTTGAGATGTGGTCGGAGCTTCGGTGTGTGTCCACTGGTACATGTGGAAGGGCTGTAAAGAGGAAGAATTTATGTTGATATAACGAAGGTTATTTCAAACTGCTTGGATATATATTGAGGTGAATACGCGAGCTCTAGTTATCTGACTAGTGTCTGGTGACTGATAAGTGACAACTGACATAACATATACCGAAGGCGTCGCAGTACCCCACCTTTCCGTGCTCCACTTAATAACTGTTATACTTATACAACAAATTTCTAATCATGCTTCATGTTAGTTTTTACACATTTGAATATCAAAATTATCAAGCTGTCAAAATGACGGTGCTAAATAATTATCAAATTATTATTAATTTTCACGCGAAATAAATTCTCCACAACTTTTCCAAAATAACCCTGTAATACATACTGAATTACCCTAAAAACCCCCGGGGGTTAGGTACTCGTACCTTATACAAGCGGAGATAACATAGTTTTCCAACCGGCTCGATGCTTTACAGTTTCTCTCACTTTGGGACCACCAAACTTTAGCCGGGACTAGTCTACTTAACCCTCCGAGTGGGGTCTATTTTTCGGCTTCTTTCGAGTGCGTCTTCGAATGGTTCTTCCTTTCCCGTTCTACTGATTTGGCCTACCCTGCGTTTGTTTGATTTGCTTAACTACGTCGATGTCGGACTACAATTCATAAAGCACGTGGTTCGTCGTACGCTACTCGCTGTTGTCTATAATAACGTAAATCAATAATTGACAAGAGAGATCTCTGCGCTTTCTAATTTAACACTCAATTTTTATACCCGTTCCGAATGGATTTTTAAGAAGTTTTTTCATGGCTAATTACTCGAGAGTGTTGCCGTCAGTAATCGGGGTGACCGTCGCACACTGGTTCAGAATCAATTTCCATCGACCAAAATTCAATATCTTTTTGAAACGAAGTTCCTTATCGCACGTTGCGGGATGGGGGCTAAATGAAAAAATTTTAAACAACTTTTTTTAACCGTATTATGCTATAACCCAGTATACAACCCAGTATTATTCTGCATACTTTAGGATTTCGTGGTTTAGTGCTTGAAAGTTGTACCAATTCGTTTTGTTATTATATTTTATTGCATACCTTTAGACACAATTGGTAATTATTACTAGATTTGTACAGTCAGAGACATATATGAGGGTTGTTTTCTTTCATGTTGGCTTTGTTAGTCATGGCCATGTGAAGTGTGCTGGCTTCAATGGAAGGCATTATGACATAATTACGACTAAGGAAAGCGGGCTTCGCGGAACATGTTGGAAATGTAGGGAATTCGATGTTGACTTTTATAAGCTATTTAAGGAGGCCAAGAAAGGATTTCAAAATTTAAATTCTGATTTTGTCTATTACTTCGAAACTTAAATCGTTGGAGGATATGTTTGATACTTTAAATGGCCTGAGGACATCTTGTCCTCCCCCAAGACGGAATAAAAGCTTCTAGTGATCGTAATTTAATTGTAACAGTAGCTCCTAACTTGGATAATTTGGACAGTCTTTTCTTATCTCCGAAACAGTCATCGTCTGTTCCTTTATCCACAGAAGTCAGGGACCGTAATCATTATGAGATTTATTATAAACATGATATACTAATGATTATATTATTAGTTTTAAGGATTTTTTTCAATGGTAATGATTAAATTTGAGTAATATTAAAAAAAATCACACCATAATCATTATTTTTTAGCAAAAAAAAATCTTAAATTATTACTTTTTTTTCAGAACGTTTATTAAAATTAAGTAATTATAAAAAATGTAGTACCATAATTATTTTTATATGCATTGTCGCCAGATCGGGCTCTGGACTATATTTAATAAACATCTATGTTGCATTTGTACAGCCTTATAAATTCAATTTGTTGAAATCAATTTAACACTCATATAAGATAACAATGTACTGAAAAATTTTTAATAAAAAAATTCACCGATATTGTACGTTGTACTTTTTACTGCTTAAATATTTGCCCGTCTGTATATATGATATATGACGGAAATCCCATTTGTATCCTCGATATATTTTTGTTTGTTCAGGTATATACACGCATCGGGTTGAATAAACCCTTTTCGTAATGCATCATTTAAATAATTTGCATTTGTATAGTAGTAAATGGTTTTGTATTAAATTTATGATCTAATTGTCAATTCGAATTACATTTGCATTATTATACTTATACAGTTTCTTGTTTGATATATACACTTGATCCCCTTTTTACATGGTTTTCTTGTACACGATTTTATTTTGCACGGTATTTTTTAACACCCAACGAAAACTTTTTGTACACGGTTTTCTTTTATTTACACGTTTTTTTTACTCTAAATTGTTGAAAACTTTCTGTGCACGGTTTTCTTTCATTTACACGGTTTTAGACTACGATAATTTGCAACCAACTATCATGCAAACAACGCAATGCAACACTTTATTTTCCAGAAATAAAGAAAACCAAATGTCAAAGCAAACGAAATGTCAAAGAGATTGGTCACGCAAACATTTAAGTCTTAGTGAAAAAGTCAGTATTTTGGACGCTTTAAATGCAGGTGAAAAAGTTGCAGTGGTCGCAAAACGAAAAAACTTAAATGAAGCGACAATACGCACAATAAGGAAAAACGAAACTGGAATAAGGAAAGTGGCATTGGTCAGCAGCGAAGGGAGCTCCTCCAACATATTTTACACTAGGGACGTTGCTGTTGTGAAAACGGAGCGCGCACTTGTGTGGTGGCTTGAAGAGAATGCGCAAAGAAAGATAACTGTTGACACCAGATCAATTAAAGCCAAAGCGCAGCAACTTTTCCAAAATATAAAGCAACAGGAGCCATCCACTGCAGCAAATGTTACTTTCCGTGCTAGCAATAGTTGGTTAAAAAATTTCCTAGAACGCAACTCTCTCCACAATGTGAAAATCAGAGGAGAAGGTGCATTGGCGGACGCGGATGCGGCGAGAGATTTCCCTGCAATTTTGTTGGAAGCAATTGCATTGGGCGGCTACGTGCCTGATCAAATTTTCAATGCCGACGAGACTGGATTGTTTTGGAAAAAAATGCCCAGTCGAACCTATGTGGCGAAGCGAGAAAAGTCTGTTAAAGGTTTTAAGGTAGCCAAGGAACGCATTACCTTGTTACTGTGTAGCAATTCCTCAGGAGATAAATTATTGAAGCCTTTAGTCGTCAACAAAAGTTTGAAGCCTCGAGCCTTTAAAGGTATGTATAGAATATATTTTCATGTTTTATGGTAATTTGTGGTCAATTTAAATTTATTTTATGCCAAGATATGAAAAAGCTTCCGGTGCATTGGGTGGCTAATAAAAAATCTTGGGTGACGTCGCCCCTCTTTAAAGATTGGTTCGGGATATGTTTTGCGTCTGAAGTTCGAGAGTATCTGCGTTGTAAGAAATTGGATTTTAAAGTCTTGCTACTCATTGACAATGCTCCTGGCCACTCACTAATTGAACATGAAAATGTAAGAATAATGTTTCTACCTCCTAACACGACGTCATTAATACAACCCCTTGACCAGGGAATTATTTCCACATTTAATTCGTATTACGTTAAATATTCTTTTCAATACATTTTGAACAAACTGGAAGAAAACAACGAATTAAATGTGATCTCTGCGTGGATGGCGTTCGACTTAAAAAATTTCATAGAGTGCATTAGTAATGCCATAAAAGAGATTAAAAAACGCACTTTAAATAAATGTTGGAAAAATGTATGGGAAGGTGTCGTATTAAGGGAGGAGAGTGAAAGTGAGGATTTATCAGCAATTGCAGACATTTTTCAAGTTGCCAATAGCATAGGAGGCGAGGGGTTTGAAGACATGTGCATAAAAGACGTCAATGCATTTTTTGAAAGTTCTGTTATTGATGATGATGAGATTCTTCAAGCTTTAGATGACAACGATATTTTAGAAAGTGAGGATGAGGAAGTCCCGTGTGCCACTGTTCCTTTTAACGACTGTTCCTTAATTCGACAAGGATTGGAAAAGGCACTTGACTTGGAAAACCACTTTTTAAAACACGATAAGCGAGGAGTGAAGCAAGCTATTGAATGCTATTCGAATATGTATGAAGACGCAAAAAAGACAATTCCTCAGCGTCTTATGACTGACTTTTACAAATCTTAATTTTGATCATGTAATTAAGTTTTGGCTTGTTTTTGTTACCTTACTGTACAACAAGTGAAATATGAGTAGTTTTTGAAATTTGTAGTGCATACTGATATGTACTTTTTGTTTTTGTGTTTTAAGTTATAATAGTTTTTTGATCTGTTTTTGTTTGTTCTTCACTGTTTAATGGCTAAAATATATGAATTTATTATGTACATACATAATTTTTTATAAGACATATTTACGTAACAAGGGGATGCATAATTTAATATCTGTTTAATGAAATTATCATAAAATTGTTTTATTTTGCACGGTTTCTGCTTTTGCACGGGGTTTCTCTGAAAATGTAACCATTTTTCAATTTTGCAGGCAAATTTTTTTACACGTTTTTTTTGCACGTAACTTTTTGGTCCCATTACATCGTTTAAAAAGGGGATTAAGTGTACTTTGTGAACTGAGCTGTTCTGTACAGACAAGTAGAGGCTCATAAACATTTCCTTTCGAATATCCTTAATTTTTCCATGAACGCCGGCGATACGTTGAACAAGACAGGACAACCATATGTTATGACAGGACGAATTAACGTTTGTTTGAATTTATATGTTTATAATGAAAAAGACGCCTGTATACTTTATAAAAAAAAGCTTTCCTTGTGTTTGAGACTATCTTCTTTATATGTTCATAAAAGTATAAGTATTTGTCCAGGTACACCCTGAGATATTTAATTTTGTGTTTGTTCTCAATACTCGTATTCGAAAGGTTTGATTGGATTCCCAATTGTTTCCAATTCCGTTTTACATCGGTATTACATTTTCCTACTGGTGGCCGAAATACAATAGTCTCACACTTGTTAGTGTATATTTTTTAATGCCAACCAAGGCCATACTCCTCGACCATGTTGAATGACTTTTGAAGTCCTTCATTAGTATTAGATATTGTCTTATCAGCATGATAAATAACAATATCATCGGTGAATGCCGACTAGTTTGATTATTATTGTGTTCATCGAAATCCCTATATGAAGCCATGAACCCGACGGTCCCGATGGACGACTGGACCGTCATCCGTAAAGATCCACCCAACGACAAGAGCATGACATTAATCCTTGCCATTATGGAAGCGGGCGCCGCCGCTCAGAAATCAGCTGGAGAGAAACTATTCTTTGGCATGAGAGAAGCCAAGGTGAAATATTAGGCGCTCCAGGCCCAGACGACTCACCTGGCCCCGATGGCGAGGGAGACGAAGACGACGTCGAAGCTTCCTCGTCGTGCAGTTTAATCTGAATCACTCCCGTATCGCCTCAGATAATCTGCGAATCCTTCTAGCTGAGGAGGATCTAGATCTAGGCATCATCCAGAAACCCTACGTACAAGACAATTTGGTGAGAGGGCTTCATGGTAATGGTTACAAAACACTTTATATAAAGAACAATGGTAAGCCAAGATCATGTCTAATTGCAAAAAACAATTTAAACATTTTTCTCTGTCCCCAGTTTAGCACAGCAGATTTCACCGTTGCTAAATTAGAGCTGACAGAAGGTAAGAGTTTCTACATTGCGTTCTGCTACATGGCGCATTCTTGTGAGGCCCCCCAGAGAGGTGGGGTGCGCTATGGGAAACATCCATCCATTCAACACCACCATTATAGGCTGCGACGCCAATGCGAGACATGTCATATGGGTCAGCTCTGAAGTCAACGAACGAGGTGAGTCCGTTTTAAACTTTATTAATACTAACAACCTTACAATTTGCAACAGAGGTACTAACCCAACTTTTGTCTTCCCGAGTTCCGATAACTTTGTTGGGTGGTCAGACGTCATTGACCTTACTCTGATATCAGATAATAGAATAGTAGAGATAGAAAACTGGACAGTATCGGGAAGAAATCCTTCTCGGACCACAGCTGGATATTGATCAACATTTCTGCGAAACAACTTCGATCAGATGCTATCGGAATCCCAGGAGAACTGATTGGGATAAGTTCAACAGGGTTCTGAAAAGTAAGCTTCCTAAGTCCGCGCAGCCCATTACCACCACTATATACGTGTAAAAAGCTGTATCCAAGTTGGAGAAATCCATGGATACCGCATTCAAGGTGTCATGTCCTCAGTCACGCACAAAGAAAACCTATCCGCCTTGGTGGACATATGAGCTCACAACACTAAGAAGAGAATCTCGCAAAGCTTTCAATGCAAGCTATATAAGTGGATTCTGGCAACCGTACAAGGATAAACTTAAAGAGTATAAGAAAGCAATAGCCACTGAAAAAATACGATCTTGGTCAAAGTTCTCTGGATTGATGGAGAACACAAAGGACACAGCAAGACTGAGCAAAATAATGGCCAAGGGGCACTCAAATCCCACCTATGTGAGGAGGGATGACGGGACATGGTCAAATAGCTCAGCTGAATCGCTAGAGATACTCCTGAAAACTCACTTCCCGGGCTGCGAGAACACATCCAGGGAGGTGGCGACATTATCAACCCAATACTCGGATACTTATGGTATAGAGGATATAATCAGTCCAGACAGAATATCCTGGGCGTTCAATAGCTTCTCACCATATAAATCTCCGGGCCCAGATGGTATTATACCAAAGATGCTGCAATGCGCGGAGGTCATAATTAGGCCGTGGCTCTGTATTATATTCCGATCCTGCCTGACTCTTAACCTCTTACCAAAGAGTTGGAGCCAGGTAAGAGAGGTCTTCATTCCCAAGGCGGGGAGACGGAGTCATGAGAGCGCAAAGAATTTCAGACCGATCAACCTCTCATAGTTTCTTCTGAAAACCCTTGAAAGGCTAATCGACGCACACATCCGCAAGAAGATGGATGGATCGCCCAAAATATCACGCAGCCAACATGCATACCTAAAGGGCCGCTCGACCGACACAGCCTTGCACGAAGTCGTCAGAACTATTATGAGGTCCTTGGAACATTGGGCGCATTAAATAACGTGAGCTCAGCGGCTATAGAAAAATCACTTGAAGATCTAGGCGTGGAAACATTCCTCAAGAGTTGGATACTGACAATGCTACAGAGCAGAATTATCAACGCCTCTATGGAAAACAGCGAGTGAATAGGGGAACTCCCCAGGGTGGAGTCATCTATCCCCTACTTTGGTTACTCGTGATCAACAAAATACTACTGAAACTAGATAATATGAGGATGAAATCCGTGGCGTATGCGGATGACGTGGTAATAATGGTGTCTGGTTTGTTCCCATCCGTGTTGAGCGAAATCATGAATGGGGCCTTGAAATCACTTAACGATTGGGCCACTGGGAGTGGTCTTGGAGTAAATCCAGGGAAAACTGAGGTCATGCTTTTTACCACGAAGACCAAGATACCAAAGTTTAATCCTCCTCGGCTAAGTGGAATTGAGATTCCACTATCAACTCACGCCAAGTACTTGGTCGCGATTCTAGACCCTACACTTTCCTGGAAGCGTAACATAGAGCACCGTGAACAGAAGGCAACCGTTGCGTACTACGCTTGTCGGAAAATGTTCGGAAGTCGGTGGGGTCTCCGACCGAAAGTTGTGCTATGGATGTACACTAGCATAATCAGACCAATACTATCCTATGGATCAATGGTATGGTAGCCTGTCGCAGGGAAGAGTACAGATATCAGTTTGCATCGACATAACAGGCGCAATGAGGACGTGTCAAGCTGAAGCCCTTAATTCAATGCTTCATATTATACCAATCGACCTTCACAACACAGCTAGTGCGGCCTGGAGTCCCACCCGACTAAACGCTCTTGGATTCTGGAAGAGCAACGCATATGGACATGCTAGTATACTACAGGCAATCCCAAGAGAACTCAATATAACAACTGATTACTGCACCCCCTCATTGACGTTCGATAACCTATTCGATGTCAGGTTTCCCAAGAGATTAGAGTGGGATAAAGGGGAACCACTTACAGGTTTTGACACCAAAGTATTTACGGACGGATCCAAAATGGAATGTGCAACCGGTTCGGGTGTTTCCTCCGAAGAAGCAGGCCTCAACTTATCATTCAAACTCCCAGACAAGTGCAGCGTTTTCCAAGCGGAGATACTGGCCATCAAAGAAGACTGCGCCGCACTTATACTACAGCGAAAAACAGAGCGCATTGGAATATTTGTAGATAGCCAAGCGGCTCTCCTATCAATCAAATCTTAAAACCCTGCATCTAAACTCGCTAGTGAATGTAGGCAACAACTTGTAGAATTCGGCCGGCTGGCCAATGTGGTTCTTACTTGGATACCAGGCCACAAGGGTCTCCCAGGGAACGAAAAGGCAGACGAACTAGCTAGGGCAGGATCCTCTTCCACCGAACTCCACATGTGTCAGTCGCAACGCCTATAGGGTTGGTCAAAAGAGGTATTTTCCTGCATTACCTTGAACGAGCGAAGACCAGATGGGATAGGACGGAAACGTGCCGCATATCCAGAAACACATGGCCAGAATATAACATTCACCGGACTAACCCCCTGATCAGCCATAATCGGGGAGACATATCTAGGCTAACTGGCATGCTGACCAATCGGTAATCACGCAAGACGGTTGAAGCTGTCATATAATGACCACTGCCGTGCCTGCGATGACGCACAAGAGGAGGAGACGGTGGAGCATCTCCCCTGCAGTTGTCCGTCTCTGATGAATAGACGCCTGAAGACTATTGGCCGTCCCTTCCTGCATAACCTCACTGAGATACATGAGATAGATCTAGGGGATCTAATGAGGTATCTCCGATTAACAGGCTTGATATAGATACCGTACATTGGACTTTCCGGAGTGATGTGGTATGCAAAACGGTGTCTCAAGACACTAATTGACGCTTAATAGTGTCTTTAGCAACCTCGAAAACCAAACCATACCAACACCAAAATCTACTACCGAATTCACTGAAGCAGATTCGCTAGCACTTGTCCTAAACTTAGGCCTCTCAAGGAATAAATATGAAATAATACCAAAGGCCCTTATTGATAAACAAATATTGCCCTCTGAAATGTATGTTGACGATACAGCTGCAAATACAGCTGTTCTTCAGAACACTTTCGCTTTGAATACGTAAATGAATATCGAAACACAACGCAAACACTGGTGGATGATATTCGGAAGAAAATCGCCGACTTTTGGAAGTATTACGAAAGTTTCCTTTCAACTGCACGTAACTATGATCGACGGAAAGGTGGGCAATACTAAAACTGAAACAAGGTCATACTGGAAATGCAATATTTGTGGCAAAAAATTCAGAATTTGATGACTTTTCTCCGGAAATCGAATCCAATGAAGATATCCTTAAACTAGGAATATCGATCCGATTTTTCCTCACCAATTTTTCCTCACATGAGCGTGCGTAGCGAAAAAATCTTCGTGCGTGAGTCCAATCTTTGAGTGAGTGAGCACTATTTTCGCATGAGTCACGCATATTTCCGAATGGTTGATATCATTTAATTTCAATTTACTACTTTGTTAAACAAAGTATTTTTGGAGGGCTTCTAATATCATTTCCCTCTAACAAAGCGTCGTTAAACATCTTCTGTATTTCTAGGAGCTCTTCTACAAGCGATGGAGTTTTTATACGTTTAACAGTGGACCGATTGCAAAAAATGTTTTAGAATGTACTAAGTATTTGTAGGGGAGGAGTCAGGGCATAGAGTAATATACTAAGAGTTTGCAACAGCTGTTTTTTTTTTTGGACCGGAAACCAAGAAAAGTCACTGGAAAAGTTGGAGCACAGAGTGATACAAACTTGGCAACCCACACAGAATCTTTATTTTATTTTAATCTTTATTTTAATACATTTGTGTTTCAATTGTAATCTCTATAAACAGTTTTACTCTATCACTTCATTACTTACTTACTTATCCGGTCACGAACAACCCCGGGGGGTCAGGGACCTATCAAAACGAGATAACATATTTCGCCAAACAGTTCGATCTTTTGCCTTATCTCTCCAGTTGGCAATACCAAGTGTACGCAGGGATTCGTCAACCTGATCGCTCCAGCGGAGTCTTGGTCTTCCTATTTTTCGTCTTCCTTCGAGTTCGGTTTCGAAAACCCTTCGTGCTGGTTCGTCTTCATCCATTCTACTGACATGGCCTAGCCAGCACAATAGCGTTATTTTGATCCGCTTAACTATGTCAATGTCGGGATATAGCTCATACAGCTCATGGTTCATGCGTCGCCGATACTCGCCGTTGTGCACTATAGGGACATACAATTTCGGAGTATTTTTCTCTCGAAGACTCCTACAGATGTTTCGTCCGCTTGCGATAGGATGCTGCGCCATTAAACAAGACAGGTTGTATGAGAGTCTGGTATAGTTGGACTTTTGTTACTCGAGAGAGGGCTTTATCTCTCAAGTGCTTGCATAGCCCAAAATAACATATATTCGCAAGCACAATTCTCCGTTTGATCTCAAGGCTGACGTTGTTGTTTTTGTTCACGGCAGATCCGAGGTATATAAATTCGACTACCACCTCGAAATTATAACAGTTATCAATGTTCACGCTTTGGTTTAATCGCGTGGAGGCCCTGCTCGTTGAAACCATTATTTTCGTCTTGTCCGCATTTACCGTCAGACCTACTTTTCCTGACTCGTTCTCAATTCTCGAAAACTACGCAGTAACTTCTCTAACTCTGCGTCCAATGATATCTATATCATCAGCATAAGCGAGCAGCATGTGACTTCTGCTGCTGATGGTTATATTCATGTTGACAGCAGTTTTTCTCAGAATAATCTCTATTAACATGTTACAGAGATCGCACGATAGGGTGTCATCTTGTCTGAGGCCTCGCTTAGTTTCGAAAGGTTCGGTAAGAGCCTTACCAACTTTCACTGCGGTTTTGGTGTTCGTCACGGTCATACTGCAAAGGCGTATGAGTTTTGCAGGAATACCAAGCTCAGACATTGCTTCGTAGAGTTTCCCCCGCATCGGGCTATTGAAGGCCGCCTTATAATCGATAAACAGATGATAGGTGTCGATTTGTTTTTCGTGGGTCTTCTCCGGGATTTGGCGTAGCGTGAAAATCTGGTCAGTTGTCGATTTTCCAGGCCTAAAACCGCATTCATCTAACCAAATTTTGCTAATGAGCTGATGCATGCACCTTATCAGCTCATCGCCACCAGCCTTAAACAGCTCCGCCGATAATCCAACGGCTCCTGCGGCTTTATTGTTCTTAAGCCGGGCAATAGCTGTTCTGACCTCGTCTTGGTTAGGAGGGGGGCAATCGACGTCGTCGTCCAAATTTAGATCGATTGTCTCGTCATTGGATATCTCACGTACCAATAGCACAGAGAAATGATCTCTCCATATTCCCAACATTCTCTGCACATCTGCGATGAGATTTCCGTCTTTGTCTTTACAGAAGGGGGGCCCTGAACCATGTCTATTAGTTCAGTTTTTGACTTTTTGGTAGAATTTTCGGGCATCGTTCTTCCTTCTGTATGACTCAATTTTCTCACTCTCGCGCTTTCTCCACTGCCGTTTCTTACGCCTAAAGAGACGGTTTACCTCCTTTCTTTTCTCCCTATACCGCTCAGTCGCAGCTCGCGTTGCAATTGACTGAAACACTTCATTACAGTTTCCTTCATTTCACTTGTTATCCCTTTTTTTCCTCGATTTAATTATCACAAAAATACTCCCAGTTGATGAGCTTTGTACTTTTGCTTCAATGCACAAAGACAAATGTTAGAAAAACGCATTAAGCAACCCTACATACTTCCAGTCATCTGTCGCTATTTCTCTTTGTTACTTTATCCTGCATGGGATAGAACCCCCCTGAGTCAGGGTTTCAGAATCTGGTATTTAGTGGCACATTGCTTCAACATACGTTTCGCTACAGGGTGGGTGTCAGGGTGACAAAACTGTCATGGCATGTAATTGCTTAATTTGTAGCCTGCTTTAAATGATCTTCGTTTTTGAGATTCTACTAAGCCGCGCAAACCAAAAACATGCAGAGTCGTGTGTCGTCTCTCTAATATTTGGAATCAAGTGTCTAAAATGTAAACATTTACACTGACTTTCTAATGTTCCAAAAAACACAGCTACATTGGCAAGACTTCAACCAAACGTAAGTTGAAAACATTTTTAAATTATTTAAACCCGGTTGGTAACTACAATTTCTCAAATTTAAAATTTTTTCAAACTGAAAAAAAACCAAATTTGTTATGAAAGGTACCATCATTCTTTCAATAGTTTCTTAAATTTTTTGTAAGAAAGATTGTTGAACAAAATTTTAAATTTTTGAGTTTGGGAAATGTTTCGCTTGTTGATTTTTATAGTTTTGTAAACCAAATTCGAGACTGAAATGGCAAAAAAATGTTGATCGTACGCATAATCTGGGTCAGCAAATCTCAATTTTTAAAAAAACTCGAACTTTTATAACAGTTTTTTTTGGAGTAAAAATCCCACACTTGTGTCACTATTTCTCAAGTTATATTTATTGCATTAAATTCAACGTATATTGGGCTATAACACAAGATTGCTGTATTACGGTAAACTATATAACAATATACTTCAAATCAAATTTGCGTAGAATTTAAAAAAAAAATCTTTTTTATTTTTTTTCGTAATTTTTCCAAGAATGCAGTGCTGTGGAGTATGGGATATGTGTCTAGGATAATAAGTTCGTGTTTTATTTGAAAATCAAAATAAATAAAATAAATAGTTTCTGCGCGAACAAATTTTTACAGGTTGAAATGCTAATCTTGGAGTCGAAGTCGTGCAAATTTTTGAAGACTCAAACTCCGACTCCAAGATTAGCATTTCCACCTATGTATTTCCATTTGACTGTACTGATTCACTATAGACTTTGTCACTAGTACTATGACCAATTATTACACCCCAAGCAATGCATTTAACATGTGCTTGTCATTGAAAATGCACTACTGACCTTAGATCTACTGATGGAACCACACGGAGACATTTGAACCAGAAATTCAGTAGATATCTAGTAGATAGATATATTCAATGTCTCCATGTGGTTCCATAAGACCCACCTAGTCAGTCAGTGCATTCTCAATGACAAGCACATGTTAAATGTCTACAGCAGAGAGCACTGCCTTGGACATAATTGGTCAGTAGTACTGGTCACAAAGTCTATAGTGAATCAGTACAGTTTTACTATCGACATTTCCTTCAGGGTAGTAATATTGAGAGAGATAGAAGTAGAAGAGATAGAAGTAGAAGAGATAGAAGTGGTAACTTGGAGACACTTGGCCCAAGACTTCCTACAGGGCAGTTATAAAGACTATATAAAGACTGTTAGTATACAATCTCTTTCGTGTGAATTCAATATCATATTCAATACCAACACCTACAAATAAAATTAAATATTCCAAATTGTGCGGTTTTTTTGCGATTATGTTTTGCTTCTTTTTAGCAAATTACATCGAAACTTCACCGAACTGGCCGCTTACATCAAATCATTTGCCGAATTTACTGTCTTTGAAAAATCAGGGACAATCAGGACTGTAATGAGAGAAGTGTGAATATAAAACCCGCCTTATATTAGGTGATGCGTTAATTCTCAATCCATTGTGATTATAACAGACATAATTCCGTACTCTAATTAATCAAAGTGTTTTCTATGCCCCAGTATCTTAGTTGACCCCCTCCCCCTCCATTCTTCCTTCTAATGCTGCTGTTGTTTCCTGTTGCCAATGTTCGAATGTTATACCAATAGGGGCCAATAATAATAACAATTATGAATGTTTCACAAGAAATTATCATTAAGCTTTATTGGCTGTGGTAAAATTCATGACACAAACCATCTTTAACAATTAGACACACACATATACACCCACAAACTACCCCTCTCACACCTCAAACACACACCCTACGAAATACCAATTTCCACCCGAATGACTGCGTGTGATTGCGCCAGTGTACGATTATGAGTGTTGGGGAGAGGGAGCAAGTTAGCCACCGAGACAGAGAGCGAGATTACATTAAAGTATAAATGAACAAAGTTTTCTTTATGATTGTTTGATTTTTATCCCCTCCAAAGCTTACGATGACGATGATGATGTCTGACTAGAGCTGAATCCGGTAGAATCCTGGTGCTGACGCTGCTGCTGCTGCTGACGATGTTGCCTGTGATGATGATTAGTGATTCCTTGTTACGTCTGCAAACACATGAATGTTTCAATAAGTCATCGTGTGCGACGGCAGTCCTTGTGGTGGCAGTGATGGAGGATCAAAATAAGTAGCTGTAGCTCCCGCACAAACGTACGTACATGCATCTGTCGTTGTACTCGTGCCGCATTTTTGCTGAACGACACTTGAATTAGCGATTATGATGATTTGACAAATTTTCCACTCTTACTTGTGTACAGTGACAATAAACAGCCAGCCACTACATACAATAACAGCAAAGTTTTCCGTCTGAGTAGGTGGGTAGAGACAGTTTTCCCGAATTATTGTCACCCATTATTTTCGAGGCTGTGGCTTTTGTGGGGGTAAAACCGAAAACTCTAAAAGTTATAATGCCATTTTACCGCTTGAGTAGATTTGTAGATACATTTTACGTAACGAGTACCTCTGACTCTATGAACTTTGCGAGAGACTGTTTTATGTGTTGTAATGGTTATTCGGTTGAAGGTTGCGTATGTGACTGTTGGGATGTTATTATTTATGGTATCAACACCATTTCCAGTATAAATCCACTAGTAATGGACATAACTCAATTGCTAGAATTGGAATACTTTAGCGATGACATGTATGTAAAGAAAATTGTAGTACAGTGGTGGTCCAGTATAACGAACGCCGGTATAACGAATGCCCAGTATAACGAACGCGTTTTTCTAGTCCATTGATGACTCTAAATAACGAACGGTTGAAAAATTAAGTATTCTATATAACGAATGCTCTCTCTTTCTATGCTTTGTTTTATTCTTTGTTATTTTTGTTTGTTTGCTTTGTGCACTTACACATAGAAAACATTTCAATTGCTTAATTTTTAAAAAGGGAAGTCCCCGTTTATTTACTATGAGATTTGTTGACCACTGGTTGCGTTAAAGAATACATATGTACATACGTTAAATCAGTCAATCTCTGTAGTAAGTGAAAATGACGACACGTAAGCGACTTTCGCTGGCTGATAAAATAAAAATAATTGATGATTATAATGATAAAAGAACATTAAATGAGATCTGCACAAAGCATGGACTAGTAAAGTCTAGTGTTTGCACAATTATAAAAAATCAGAAAAAAATTCTAAAAAGTGTGAGAGCTACACAGACGGGATCTTTACGCCGAAAATGGAATTGAGCACACCAAAGTATTTATTTTAATGAGATTGCAAGAACAAGCTATTGACTTCAGTACAACAATTAAAAAAAACAAACACATATTGGAGATTTTTTTTCCAAAAATAAATAATTTTGCTCATGTATGTAAATTTTTTCCTTTTTTTTAAATAAATGAATTAATATAATACGAATAGAGTTTAACTTGCTACTATGCTAATATTTATGAAAATAAATATATATTTCGATATAACGAATTTTCGATATACCGAACGACCCTGGACATTATATCATTCGTTATACTGGACCACCGCTGTATTTTCATTCCTTGAGCAGCAATTGACCAAATACTTTTGGTTAGAAGTACATTACAGATGGACAAAATGCTTTAGTTGGCTTATACATAATTAGCATTACCAAGGAATAATATCAGCTGTCCAAAGTGTTGAACCATTGAAATTTCGTGGGAGAATGCACAAATATCGATGACATGGTTTCACGGTCAGAAAATCTATTTCCCAGTATAAGAACAACAAAGCGCTGATAGATGAAAGCATGACAAACGATTGGAGCCTCAGCGTACTGTGTCATGTTTTTAACATAGGTGATCCAAGTGGATGGGCCCAACTATCGCAGAATTAGTCTTTATCCAAGGTCCTTTCGAGCGAAATGTAAGCAAGTATAAAGGTAACCTCATCAGCCCTTATCAGTGCGGTTTAAGACCTAATAATTCTATGGAAAAAAATGAGTGTTCGAACTCACGGGCGATGTGTTATCACCTTTTTGCTACACGGTACCTGTTCGATTTCTATGAACACATTCGTAAATGTTACATTGGAAAATAAAATGTTACATTGAATAATACTTAAAATTATTTAAAGACCCAGTGCAAGCATATGTGTCATTATTTTCTTGCTCAATACTTTTTGTTTTATTCCCACAAAAGTCGTTATTACATTGTTATATTCGTACATACGCTACACAAGTTCACAAAATTGTCGTTGCTCCCTTGCTATCTCATTTTTATATACGTATAATACGTCACTACTCTCTTTGCTCTGAGAGTGCTCCGCAACCACATTTTATTGGACTTACCTTTCACTATAATAAAAAACAACAACACCAACAACAACTACTATTTGTGCTTGTTGTGTCGTGGAGTGTTTGTGTGGGTGGTGGGTGTAGGAGGGGGGGTACCTAAAATAAAAACAACCAAACACACAACATCACACATACTTTGTCCGAAGTAGCTGACGTATACGTGTGTCACATAACCATATGTTTGCCATATCAACAGCAACGAAACAGCCAAACACACAACATCACACATACTTTGTACAAAGTAGCTGACGTATTAGTATGTCACCATAACGTCGACTGCGATGGTTTTAGCAGCAGCATAAAATCTGGTTTTAGCAGATTTTGACTTTGATAGATTTAGTCCCTATACGCCGCTATAGATGTTAACACATCAAAAATCCGCGGGAATTGATTACAATAGAACCGGGTTTTTATTTCTTTAAGCTATTGGGGCTTATGACTTAAGAAAGACGATCCATACTTAATACGAAGAAATGTGACAACAGTTGCTGTAATTGGTATTTTTTCACGACACACGATTGTAGCCAGTGCCAACAAATGCATGGTAGTAGCACCAGGTGTTGTTGTAGTATTGCATTCGTTTTGATTTTGTTCATTCGATTAATTTGTCAAACTCTATCGGCCTTATTTACAAAAAGAGAGGTTTGAGAGGCGATTTATCATACAAAAAGATCTCTAAAACCTCTTACAACTTTTTATGAATAACGCAGTATATGTATACTACCAATACAAGGAAAGGTACAAAAATAAAGTACATATGAGTTTGAGAAGTCATAAAATTTCTTCATGAAATTTCATTCACAAGAAATAATGACCTGTATTCTGTATTGCAATCCAAGAGTAATTTTCTCCGTTATTGCAACTTTGGTATTCTACATTCCGTTTCGTTTCAATTTCTTACAATTGTGACTGAGTTTTTTACGATCGTGTGTATTCTGCATTACAATCGTAACTCAGTTTTTCTAAGTTGGTGATTACTTGACGGAGCGTCTTACAATTGTCGTGTTTGGTGAAAAGATAAGTAAAAAAATCCAGTTTAAGTTGAAAAAAAAACGGAATTGAGAAAAATGTAAGTATAAAATACAATAAAACGTTTCATAAATTTTATACATAAATACACATTTGTTTTAAATTGTTTGTTTTTTGTAGTGATTTGTCAGTTTTATTTAATTTATTGAAGGTCGAAAACAACAACACCGGAGCAGTACGCGAAGCTGGCGCTTTAATGTCAGCAATAAAAGACATTGCCACTGGATACACCAAGCGTTCGAAGGAACAAGTGCAGGCATTTTGGGAAGAGGTCACAGTGGCTCTAAATTCATTAGGGCCACCAAAAAAAGATGCCATCGCATGGAAGAAAGTATGAATGACAGAAAGTATGTATCTGTTGCATTTATGAAACATCTTTTTATAGGTTTGGATTGACTGGAAGTGCTACATCAAGCGAAAGCTAGGGAATAACAAAAAGGAAATGATGACCACTGGAGGAGGCTACCGTCCCTAGCAGCCCATCAGTCCCCTTGAAGAAAAAAATCTGTAAAAGTAAACTGATTATTTCATACACCAACACTTTTAAAACATATACTTTACAATTGATCGCTCATCAGGAATGGATGTCTCTCAATTTTCGGTTTTCAAGTTTGGACTCTGTATTCTGGAGCACGTTGTTCTCCTCATCCAACGAAAACGCCGCTGCTATCAATTCCATTTCTCCTAACTTTAATTTGTGCTACAATGATGTAATATCACCTCCGGCACGACAGTCTGCTCCACACTGGTATAGTTTGGCCACAAATACCTTTTACTTATGTTCTGCCTTTTTTTGTCTTTCGGTAGTCACTGATGTGTTTAATTAGTTAAAGTATCAACAATAATTAATTATTATCTGTTTTATCACTGAATCACTGTTTTATTTGCACTAAATTCAACTTTTTATTAAAATGTTTACACAATTGTCAATTTTTTTTGTTTCAATCTCATACGTTTCACAACAAAACAGCTGGTTGTGAATACACTCTTTGTCTTCCTCTTTTTCTTCCAATTACGTTTGTAGTTGGAATACCATTTTACGATCGCAACGTTACGTAATGCGGGAACGTAATTGCAATGCAGAATAGGGGTGAATAACAAAACATATCGAAGACAACTTTTTGTTGTCTTTTTTTAAATTGACCATGTGGCAACATTGTCATTGCTTAAGTCGGAGTTTAAGTGGGAAATTGAAATGACGCTTAGCTCCCTCGTATAAATTAAGCTTTAATTTACTTAAGCGCGGTAAAAAACACACATATTTAAAAAATGTTGCCATCTCCCCATTAAAGTTGCGTTTTTTTTGGAGTGAGAAAAGAACATAGAAATGTTGCAATTTCTCACAACTCCATCCTTTTGCTCTTTTATCATGTTTTATTTATCCCACTTACCCAAAATAGTCGACGTATGGTATTTTTTGTTATTCCCGCAAAATTAATATTTCGACCACTTCGTTTGAGAAGTTTAGCGATTTTAACTGAAGCCGCTTAAAATCGCTTAGGCTCTCACACAAATGGTAGGAAAATTAGTTTAGCGAGGACAAAGATCACAAACCAAATTAGAGACAGCCAGCCGTTTTATCGGGCAACATTCTCCACCTTGAAGAAGAAGCGGAAGCACTTTTTTCACAAACGAATACAAAAAGACTCTTATCGAGCAAGGGCTGAAAAAATTTAAATCTTTCTCAGAAATGAAATCGCCATTACTATGATATTCGTTAGCCCGATATGAAAAAAAATTTACGAGGGAATGCCAAAAGGGAACTGACCAAAATCAAATCGTTAAGACTCTGGCTTATTATCTTATTTAAAGTAATATAACGATCTGTCAAAAAACGCAAGTGTGCTGACCAAATCTCATATAAGATTTGGACTGGACCGAGAGTGAAATGACTCACAGAAAATCTGACAGGTCTCGCAAATTTATACGAAAATTCTCAACAACTGAATATTGTCAGAGCGATCAGGGTGGTATTTTAGTTTACATCTCTTATGTGTGATTGTCTGTCCATGACAAACACATGTGCTTAAGATTCTGGAAGAGAATGCTGCCCGATTTTGCTCAACAAGAATCCAACTACTGTTTAGGATTGTGAGTCACGGGCCTTAGTGATGGTTGGTAAAGATCTGACTAAACTATTTTATTCTAAGTACGCATTCAGGCCAGACGGCCTCCTATAGTGGGATCTCTTCAACTACCTTCTTTATCTTGTCCTCATTTACTGCCAAACTCAGTCTTACTGCACAGTCCACCTAATGATATCTATATAATATTAACTGGCGCTTTTGCTGCGGCTGGCTTTATTCGTCTCCACTGCAGCTTTTCTCATTATGATCTCCATTAAGATATTGAAGAGATCGTACGGTGCGTTGTCGCCTTGTCCGTGGCCTCGACTGGTATCAAATGGTTCGATAAGATCTTTACCCACATTCACTGAGGATTTGGTGTTTCGCAGTGTAATTCTGCATCAGCGTATCAGCTTAGCAGGGATACCGAGCTCAAACAAAGCTTTATAAACTTTCTGCGCTGCGGATTACACAGTGTGTAATTTTTTAAGTCATGGCAAAATAACCATATACGGACACCACTACTTTATAAAAGACCAAAACAAAAAGACCCCTATCTCCCAGTTTTGCCCAAAGTGCTCCAAGTTTTTTTTTTATGGGCCCCCAAAGAAGTGGGCCTACGGTGTCATTTTTGCAAAAAAGTGATCATTTTCTCAAGCTCATATCTTGCAAACCGTTCGGCATTTTGATTTTTGAACAAAAATTGTAAACATATAAAATCAAAAAAAACTTCACCTTCAAAGTCAAAATCGCAAAAAACTTAAAAAAATTCAAGTTTTTCACCTTTTTTCCCCTGTTCAGGTCCATAGGTAGCAAACCGTTCAAAATTCAAGGAAACAATCAACTATAAGAATGATCCCAACATCTCAGTAAACAACTTTCTAGAACATATGAACTTCCTAGGAATGATTCTTAACACCGTTTAGGTAGCCCTTAGATAGCCGCAAAAGTGAAAAATTTCCCGAAAATTTTTTAATTTCATTTGTTTTTTCTTTACTTCAACATTGAGATACATAAAAGCCTTCTCCCGTAAGTGAAAAGGCATGTTGCAGGTTTCATTGTTATACTATTACTAATTTTATTAATCTTAGTCCTTAGGTGGTATGGGTTGACGTTTAGAGTTAGGGTTGTTACATTCTGTACTACGATCTGGAGTTGGCGGCCTTGGTGGTACAAAATTTTCAGGTGCAAGCACTGGTAGTGTGGCTGTTAAAGTTGCTTTATAACTTTTGTTCCTCTCAGCATATCGATTTAGACCACATGTGTAATTTACGCGTACATACCAACTGGTTTCATCATGATCACCTGGGAGATTAATCCAGTTTACCGGCTTACATTACTTCATACTATGTTTGCCTCCACTCAACCATGCCATGAGATTGTTATAACATTGGCGACACACTGTATTAGATGTGTAATTTTCACCGGTCAAGTCTTCTTCGTCGAAAAACAACTTATATGCTTTCTTGAATGCACTAGTTAAAGATTCTTTTCCGTTTGCAAATTTGTAGAGCTATTTTTTCTGATTTGATGACCGCAAACGTAGCAAAATAAATCAATATTTTCACACTGAATATTGAAATTGTCAGTTGCCAATGTTGTGTGCGAATTATGCTGTAGCACTTTCACTTTTTTTACTTTCACTTTATAACTGTCACCGCTGAGCTCTCGTTGACGTGCGCTGTGTAATGCCTCGATGTGAGCGTCGTGTCGCTTTTATATTGTGTGCTGCGTACCTTGTGAATTCAATGCAGATGTTTGTTTCCAGGTAGTTTTTTGATTTTATATGTTCACAATTTCATCTTTAAGACAAGAGCTACAATGTGTTTCCAGGTATATTTTGGGTTGTTTTTATGTGAATTCAATGCAGATGTTTGCTTCCAGGTAGTTGCTTGATAGTTTGGGCACGGGAACTTACCCACCAGCTTGAGAATTTTTATTCGAATGCACTTACTATCAGTGAAGGTACAGTGCACTCATACACTCGGCCTCCTCACTGACAATTATTTACGTTTAAAGGTTTGGAAATCAAAATTTTTTTTAAGAAATCGCTTATTTTCTTACACTTCAATTGTTTTTAAGCGAAATTTTGGCTCCCAGAAATTACCTTTGTTAGAAAAACCTCACTATCTCCGGTCTTAGAAGGGTTAATGCGGAGTATTATACCTTAAAAAAAGCTTGAAGTGCTGTCTTTTACTGAGTCTAGTTTACTAGGGCTGTTTTTTGAGAAAACCAGATTTTTATTAAAAAAGTGAGGATAAAAAATCTTTTTTGTTTAATTTGCTCCAATGAGTTAATAAAAATGAACATATTTATATACAGATTTATAGCGTTTTCAAAGGTATACCCATCTCAACCAGATCGGATAAGAAATGGGTGAGATATAAGCGATTATATACTCAAGCTATAAAGGCCTATATCTCAAGAAGTTGGATCGGCCTCCTTAAAAAAACTTTCGGGGTTTTAATCAGCGCTGTAAGCCCTACCAGGCCAAATAAAATTGGCGCATATTTCATAAAGTAAATTTGTTCGTAAAAGCGGAAAATAAAAAAAAACGCTTTTTGGGCGATTTTTCGCTCATTTTTTAAAGTTTTTCGCGATTTTGACCTTGAATATGAAGTTTTTTTTTGATTTTATATTTTTACATTTTTTGTTCTTTATGACAAGAGCTACAACTTTGCCTCAGAAAGTAAAAAAAGAGAGTAAAAAAAATTCCGAACGGTTTGCAAGATATGCGCTTGAGAAAATGATAACTTTTTTGCAAAAATGACACCGAGGCCCCACTTCTTTGGGGGCCCATAAAAAAACCTGGAGGACTTTGGGTCCTTTGGTCTTTTATTACGTAGTGGTGTCCGTATATGGTTATATTTTTTCGTGTTGCACTGTGTTATTGAAGGCAGCCTTATAATGAAGAAGGAGATGGTAGGTATCGACTTGATTTTAGTGGGGGTTTTCCAGAATTTGATGTAAAATGAATATTTGGTTAGTTATTAATTTCCAGATCTGAAACTACACTCATAAGGTCCCATCAGATCTGCAACAATCGGCTTTAATCTATCACATATTACGCTTGAGAAGATATTGTAGGCAATGGACATAGAGTGTATTCGAAAATAGTTACTTTTTTTAAATGCAGGACACAGTACGCAAATACTCTAATCGTCGAGCAAGAATTCGTCCAACCCGATTTTACTTATACATAAAAGCTGGTGCATGCACCTTTCCACCTCATCGCCGCCAGCTTTCAACAGCTCAGCCAGTAGTTCATCAGCACCTGCGGCTTTGTTTTTAAGCCGGGTTTTTTATGGTCTGAACTCGTCTTAATTAGGAGGGGGCAATCGACGCCATCATCTTCAATATGATCGACTCCTTCATATTCATTCAAAAGCAAAGTAGAGAAATTGTCTCTCCATATCCCTAACATGCCCGTTAATTCAGTTTTCTACCATTTGGTACAATCCTTCTGCAAGTTTAAATTTATATTATACGCTTGGACATCGTTTGCCGAGACAAAAAAAACTTCTGCCGCAAAAACAAAAAATCGTTTGGTATGTAAATCTAACGTTGACCGCAAAAGTTGAAACGTTTCCTCCAAATAAACAATATTGATTGAATAGTTCTGTCTATTGCTGTAAACGAACTTTCAAGGTATTGTAATTTACTGTTACGGGTAACGCAAAACTTTTGAGAACATGTGTAAAATGAACAAGTGTATAACCTGAGTAAGTAAAAATTCCGCTCGCGAGCCCAAAAATTCGGCCCCTCCTCAATATAAAGCTGTCACCGAGTTTAAAAAAATTGAAATTTCGAGCGAATTTAATTTTTAAAATTTTTGATTATTGGAATCGCTCCCGAACAAGTCAAATATAAAACTTAAAAATTCACTTCGGAGCGCAATTTATATTTTACTGGGATTGAGAGATTTCTAGCGAAGAGGAGCCGAATTTTGGATTGTTGGAATGTTGTGGAAGGTGTAGAAAACAGAGTAAGTAAAAATTCCGCACGCGAGCCGAAAAATTCGGCTCCTCCTCAATATAAAGCTGTCACTCCAAGTTTAAAAAAAATTAAAATCTCGAGCGAATTTAATTTTTAAAATTGTTGATTATTGGAATCGCTCCCGAACAAGTCAAATATAAAACTTAAAAATTCACTTCGGAGCGCAATTTATATTTTACTGGGAGTGAGAGCATTATAGTGAAGATGAGCCGAATTTTTCGACTCGTCAGTGGAATTTTTTCGAATTTGGATATACATAAGAGGCAACTACGACAAAAATCGACTGGAATGTTGTGGAAGGTGTATAAAATAATAAACGTCTATCAGAAATGACAGACTTATAAAAAGCCTAAAAATCGGATGGAACAATGGGGAATGTACCTACATATGTATGTTACCGTATGTAAATAGTATATGTGGCGACAGACTAAAAATAACGAGATCATTAGTTTGGAAGGATTGGGTCTCGAGGTCGACTAATAATTGGAATATAAGTTTAAATACGGCTACTAAAGGTAGACACAAATTTTGTTTTCAACAATGATGTATGTACAGAGTGTATGTGTTTAAAGGTGGTAAAAATTGTCGAAAAAAGATAGACTCCAAACTACAAAACAAAATCGTTTGTAATGTTTAGAACTAAGAATAAAACTCTGCAGTTCAAAAGATTTAAATCTTCAAAGAATTAAAAATTACCAATTTAAATTTATCGAGCGAATCGAAAATCTATGACTGTCCTTACTCTGTGTATAAAATATGTATACACTCAAAAGTTATCTCTCTTCTGAAGTGTTTCTCTCTTTTTTCATAAAATCCAACAATCAAATCCTGTTGTTACGAAATTTTTCATCTTCGTCCACGATGGCTTCACTTCAGGGAAAGTATTACGAGTAGTAATAAAATAAGTTTGAATTTAAAATTATAAAAAATACTTCTACTTCAAGGAGACATTTCCATCCAAACCAAATCCCATCCAGCATAAGTTTTATATAATTTCTTTTCTTAAGCCGTGTCAAAAATTTAACTATGGGAGCAAACCAGTATTGGGATTTGTTAATTTGCATTGGATTTTTATTTCCAATGTAAATGCAGGTAGTGGAATCGGATGCCAATTGTGATGAAATATGGAAATGCTTTTAATCAGGGCTTCGATGATACGTGGATACTAGTAGAGAATAGAGTGTAATGATACAATACGCAATAAGTGATTGGATGCAAACCATGTTTTAATTATATCTGTGGTCACAAACAATAACAGCCTAAGTCGATTCTAAAATATTTCAGGGAGAGCAGTTTAAAGTTTAATATCTTTACTGAAAATCAGGAGTCGGAGCTTTTGTGGTAACTTTGTTACAGATAACAAGGAAAAGAATTCTTTTATTTACTTCTTAACAAAAAAAGAGTTGCTTATTTGAGCACGGTGACTTCTAAAAATTTTATTTAAATTTTGTCCTAACTCGAGTTAGGCTGTTATTGTTTGTGACCACAGATATTCAAATTATATTTATGGACGTTGGATTGATGATAATGTATTTTATATTATGTTTGATGGTTTTTTGGTAATCAAATAGTAGAATTCTATGCGAACTACGACTATTCCACTAACTTTCAAATGTTTCCGGTCCAAGTAAAACAGCTGTTACACACTCTCACTCTTAGTCTATTTCTCATGGTAAAGGGTGTTTTTTCAAGGCCGATAGAACTTCAAATTGTAAAAAAAAAATTTTTGCCTGTAAAGTCGGTTTTACGGGCGAAGATTTTACGTGACAACGTCTTTTTCTCGGTAAAATATTTATTGATATGAATATAATTAAATTGCACAATAGGAGTGCAATGAACTCACTTGCCCAATGAGTGTTAGAACTCACGGGCGATGTTTTAACATTTATTGAAACTTATGGTTTAGGAAAATAGGGCTTAAACCTAGAATAGGTCGGCAACTCGCTTCGGCTCCAAACTATTACCATTGGATAGAACTTTTAATTTTAAGTAAAAAAAATTAAATAAAAAAATGGGGGGCAACGCCTATTTTCGGAGTTGTGGGCACCCAAAGTTCGGACATACAGGATGATACTACGAGTGTGGTGCCGTGTTATGGGACCGATTTCACAACTTTTTTGTGTAAAACGAGTCGAAATAAACAAAAATAAATAAATACATTTTTTCGATAACTGCTTAGTTATCCACGTATCGGATTTTTAAAAATATCCATAAAATATTTTTTTTTCAAGCAATCGAGTGATTTTTCGGATTTTGCCACACATCGACTTCAGGTACAGAGGGAATTTTAACCCCCCTGCCTGAGCCCGGCCGGACGGCCGGGCGACTAATTGCAATATAAATTTAACGATTTTCCAAAAGTTCTACCACACGGTACGAGCAACATAGGTCCCTGCCAGGGCTACTTGGCCCGTAACTCCCAAAATAGGAGTTCCCCCCGATTTTTTTATTTTACTTTTTTTACTTAAAATAGCGATCCCTACAACCAAAAAAAAAAATCAAAAAAATTGGACGTGCCGATCTATACTAGGTCTGTTCCGAAAATAGAAGTAATTTCAACACCATCTAGGTACCTGTGCGATTTCTATGAACACATTATCAAATGTGACATTATAAACAATAAAAATACATATCCTTTATTATAAAATATAAACATTTCTTTTATTATAAAAAATAAACATTTCTTTTATTAAAAACAAAAGAAAATAATTTACTAACCAAAAAGTATTTCAATTCATCATATTCGCATATCGTTTTTAAAGCCGACCGCAGCTCTCTGTTTCGTTTTGGCTACCTAATTCATATGAAAATTTCTACACACAAACATACACTACACATATCATAAAGCCAAAAAACAAAAAACAAAAAAAAACAAAAAATAATACCTTATCCAATGCAGACTGATCTAAATCAATATTCATACACACGCACATATATACGCACATACATACTTGCTCAGTCGTCATATATATGATGTGCCAAAAAACAAAAACACTCACACCACCGACCAACAGCCACTAGAAGCCAGCAAAGCAAATCGTTTCTGGCACACAAGTAAACACATTGCGTTTACTTGTGTTCGGTGACTCATCGTAACGTTACCGGGCGTTACACTTTTTCATAAGTGACTCCCAGCCGCAACCTAATTTAAGACGTTGTCACGTCAAAAAAAACACAAAAAATTTAATTTTAATAAAAAAATTTCTATTATTTGTTTCAGTATACTCTGGCAAATCGCCATGAATAGACTCACGCTTGAACAACGCTGCCAAATTATCCAAATTTACTTTGAAACTCAGTTGAAAACTGATCCGTTGTTTTATCGCCAAATTGTGTTCAGCGATGAGGCTCATTTTTGGATTAACGGGTTTGTTAATAAGCAAAATTGACGTATATGGAGTGAGACCAATCCACAAGAGACCCTCCAGACTCCATTACATCCAGAAAAATGCACCGTTTGGTGCGGCTTACACGCTTGTGGCATCATCGGACCTTATTAGTCAATGGCGATCGTTACCGTACCATGATCAATGATTTTCTGTTTGAAAATATGGATGACATTGATCCAGACGAGATGTGGTTTCAATAGGATGGCGCTACGTGCCATAAGTTGATAAGTTGATTTCGAGAAATGGACCTGTCAATTGGCCTCCAAGGTCGTGCGATTTGACACCTCTCGATTATTTCCTGTGGGGCTACGTGAAGGCACTGGTTTATGCTGATAAACCAGCAACAATTGACGCCAACATTGTTCGTGTTCTTCGTGACATACGGCCAGCAGTGCTCGAAAAAGTGGCCAAAAATTAGACGTCCAGAATGCGCTTCGTCAAGAACAGCCGCGGTGTCCATATGCCCGAAATCATTTTCAAATGTTAATGCCACGTATTGATCTTTCGAATGAAAAAAAAAACTTTATTAAAATTTAATTTTTTGTGTTATTTTTTTACAATTTGAAGTTCTATCACGCTTGAAAAAACACCCTTTACATATTTTAATTATTTTGAATTTGTTTGTCAGTATTCCATTGTAGAGGTTTGTGGCTTCGATTGGTGGTGCCTCGTAGTACTTTAAATTTCACAAACCTGTACATATAAAATATTATAAATCCAAAACCGCCAGGTATGAAGGAAATGCCTTGAAAATAATTAAATTTGCCAATGGTATTTATTTTGTTGAATTTGTATTTGTAGAGGTATTTCAAATTAAACTTCAAATTATAACTGCCATATAATTAATTGTCCCCACACATGATGCAAAAATACTACCAAGGTTAGTATTTCCTAATATGTCGGAAAGATCTCTTTACTTCAACTCCGGCTCCAACTCCATGGTATAAACCACATAAAAGAAAACACTACTAAATTAATTTATTTTCGCAAATCCTCTCCTTTTCCTAAAATATAAATTCTTGACCAAAAATAGGTGTAAACTAAATAAATTATTAATTAAATTTAAGTGTTTTGAATGCCAACAGTCCGAAAACCAGAGTCAATATAGAAAAACAGATCCTAGTTTAAAGATTGCCATGGATATTTTAGAAACCTTATTTCAAAACGCTTCCAAAAAATTGTATAGGGAGCAGTCGGGCGTTCCGCGCTAACAAATGTCAATGTCAGTGCTGTTACTAATAATGGCAGACGATTAATATATGTTGGGGGCGCACAACAGGTCGAATCAGCGGCTTAAGTGTATGTCTTACCGACTTGGGAAGGTTTAGAGTGCTCCTATTGAACACTCAACACCGCACCCCTCTTTTCAAGCTAGCTAACTAACTATTGTATTCCTTATTTTGCTTATACTGTTTGTCAAATTTACATTAAATTTGTTAACAGGGAGTCGACTCCGACTCCAGCCAAATTTCCTGAATTCCGACTCCTAACCTCCACCTCTGACATCACACTATTGAAATGTCGGAGTCTAACTGAAAAACTGGACTCCAACTTCTCCTCCAACTCGGTCCAAATTTCCTGAATTCCGAATCCTAAACTCGGAATGATTTTGAGTGACGGGACCTTAGGGGAAAATATGATATCCATCAAGTGGCTGCCAACAGTGTTGATACACATTTGTGTCCGTTTCATCGCATTTTCCCTGACTTTCCGCAGATTTCCGGCGATAACTGTTCGCATTCCTGTCGAACATTCTCCATAAGGTTTGCGCTTGTCTGAGGCTTGTTGGCATATAGCCGCGACTTCAAGTAGCCCCAAAGAAAGAAGTCTGGGATGGTTATATCGGGCGAATCGCCAAACCCTTCACAATATAACTACATTGTGGCTCGTGCTATGTGAGCGGTTGCACCGTCTTGTTGGAAGCACATGTTCGCCAAACACCGCTCATCCAATTCCGGCAGTAAGAAGTCATTTATCATGGCCGTGTAGCCTTCGCCAGTAACAGTGACCGTATTGGCGATAGCGTCACACCTCCCGTGTGAATGCCACACCACACTGTAGATGTAATGGCTCTTCGTGTATCACACGCAGATTTTCAGTGCCCGAGAAACGAAGATTTTGCTTATTGACGTAAACGTTTAAGTGGAAATGAGCCTCGTCGCTCATGATGAATTTCGAAACAAAATCGTCATCTTCGTTGTTGAGATTGAGGATGGCTTGACAGTCATTCACACGCGACTGACGGTCAGCAGGCATTCACTGATGCACTGTTTGCACTTTGTACGAGAACATATGTAAGACTTTCACTAAAATCCGCTGTAGTGTCCGTCTGGTGATGCCCAATTGCGTGGCCCGTCGTCTGCTTGATTATTCATCGTTCTCAGCGACGTCGGCGGCGACAGCCTCGATATTCTCGGCCGAACGACCAGTGGCCATGCCGTGCAAGGTCTCGTGTGGTTCCAGTCTGTTCGAGTCGAGCAACTAAGCGCCGGATTGTTTGCCCAGTTGACGCGACACGATTAGGAACTTGTACTTGTACTTGAGTTCCTGGGTTCGATCCCTGCTCTTTACTTTTATTGACTATTCTACAACCTCATGAGGTCAGACGTCTTACAAATATTAATTAAACAAACCAATTAAACAAATTTCAACATATTCTTCCAACTGGCTCTATCCTTCGCCTTTTCTCGCCACTTGGTAACACCAAGGATACGGAGCGATTCTTCTGCCTGGTCTTTCCAGCGGAGTCTTGGTCGTCCTCTTTTCCTGCTTCCATCGGGTACGTTATCGAAAACCTTTCGCGCTGGCTCATCTTCATTCATTCTGATAACGTAGCCTAGCCAACGTAATTGGTCTAATTTGATTCGCCTAGCTATGTCCACGTCAGAACATAGACTATATAGCTCTGCGTTCCAGCGACGCAGGTACTCCCCGTTTTCTCTAACAGGACCATATATTTTACGGAGAATTTTTCTCTCGAAAACTCGCGTTTTCATCCGCTTGCGATATGACCCAAGTTTCGGAGCCATATGTCAAAACAGGTAAAATGAGAGTCTGATATAGCTGGACTTTTGATCGTCGAGAGAGGGCTTTGTTCCAAAACTGCTTGCTGTGCCCAAAATAGTATCTATTTGCAAGCACAATTCTCCTATCTATCTCCAGGCTGACGTTGTTGTCCTTGTTCACGGCGGATCCAAGGTAGATAAATTCATCTACCACTTCAAAATTAAATCGGTTGTCAACGTTCAAGTGCGGACCAAGTCGAGAGGTTTCTCTAGTCGTTGACACCATCAATTTTGTCTTGTCCTCATTAACAGCAAAACCCACCTTCGCTGATTCCTTTTTTATTCTTGAAAATACTGCAGTAACCTCTCGCAAATTTCGCCCAATGATGTCTATGTCGTCAGCATACGCCAGCAATATATGGTTTTTCGTGTTAATGGTCTTGTTCGTATTTACTGCAGATGTTGAAGAGATTGCACGAAAGTGTGTCGCCTTGTTTAAGTCCTCGCTTGGTACAGAATGGTTCAGTGAGGTCTTTCCCCACTTTCACTGCTGATTTGGTGTTGGTCAGCGTCATTCTACAGAGGCGAATCAGTTTTGCCGGAATACCAAGTTCAGACATAGCTTCGTACAGTTTTCCCCGTATGGGGCTATCGAAAGCAGCTTTGTAATCGACGAAAAGTTGGTATGTATCGCTTTGCTTTTCATGGGTCTTTTCCAGGATCTGGCGTGAATATTTGGTCAGTTGTGGACTTGCCTGGTCTAAAACCACACTGAATAATTGGCTTTAATCTTTCACATAATACGCTCGACAATACCTTATACGCGATGGCTAAAAGACTGATACCGCGATAGTTGGAACAGACACACGGATCACCCTTTTCGACTACAGGACATAATACACACTGAGGACATAATCCCTGCTCTGACCACCTTAAAATTTCTTTCGACGGCGGTCACCTCGCATAGTGACGGCGACACTATCGAGTATTTAGCCATGAAATGCTTCTCAAAAATACCGTTCGGTGCCGGTGTAAAACTGTAGGTCCCAATCACACTGGTTGTGAGAAGCTGTCCCCGATTCCTTCATGGGATGTAATGGGAAACCATTTATTTATTTATTCTAGAAAAGCACTGAACATCTATCATTTTATTCTGTATCGAACTCGAACACTATCTAAAAATCTCTCTAATATATGCAGATCATTTTCTAAACATAACGTGAAATGTTAACTCATTCTGTGCTCATCATCAGTTTATTTGGAAGAAAGCTTATTTTCAGTAGGAAATGGTGTATCTTTAAATTCATTTTATTTCAGGATTTATTATTAGCTCCTTTCAAGTTTAAGTTCAAATGATTTAAATCTCCTTTAAACTGTATAACAAGGATTCACATACACATAAGGATTCACATACATTGCTAAACCCGTAAGGAGTGCATGTTCAATGCGACAATATGAGTTGGGTACTTATAGGCTTCTGCCTAGGGTACATATAATTAACATATGATTTCACTCATTTTACCCGCAGGAATACAGACTTACGAGATAAATACTTATCGGTAGACGACACTTAAATTGATTTTGTGCATATTGTGTTGTTATGAGGTTGATATTATTCCATTAGCATAAGAAACAACTTATTTAAATATTAACATTTTTGGAAAATATCTCAAAGAAAGTTTGTATGCCACAAACAAATGTTTGCTGGTCTTTAAGCGCAATCACAGGGAGTTGGGACCTTGGAGGAATTTGTCGATGGACTCGTAAGTGAAACATGGAATCTGTATATTACGGCAAACACCAATGGACAGTCAAACTCGTTGCGAACCCACGTTAAAGATGTCGGAAACTATGTAATTTCATACAAGCAAAGAAAATACTACATTTAGAACTCAAATGTCACAAAGGAATTTCTTTGGCCCATAAAATATTTCGTTAGGTTGTCTGCAGAAGCTGATATTCTTTCTTCCCGTACATAAAAACATTTATATTAAACGTTTGATTTTAACAAGCTGACTCATTAACCCCTGTTTCTCTCTTCTTTAAGAGAAAACAGGATTATATAAACCCACACATACCAGGGGGTATGCATGCCACAGCTGATCGACATGGTAGTTGGAAATTAATAGAAAACACAGTAGATAGGAGAATCGGCGATAAGCTACTAAATATCGTAGAAGGAGACTAAATGAACGGTCAGATTGTGCAAATATTTTACGAAAAACGTCAAATATTTCTTGGTCACAGTCTGACCACAAATAATTTTTGTATGGCAAACAGCAAAACAGCTGATTTTGGTCAAACAAAATTATTTGCCTTCAAATAAAAGTTTGTTCAATGTGACCAAAGTGTGACCACTGAAGAGTAAATATTGTACTCTTTTTTAGGCAAATATTTATTTGACCTTACGAAAGTATTGTAAGAGCATACAATGGTAAATAATAGGTGGTATAGGCAGTGTTGTCAGCTTTTACAACTCAAATTAATAAATTGAAAAAAAGTCGCCAACAATAAAAAAAAAATGTTGAATATTAAAAACATTTTGAAAAATATTTTGATAATTTTGTTCAATGGTTATAAAATTGTAAACAAAGTTAAAAAGGGCAAAGTTTTAGCTTTGTTAATCTGTATCAACTTTCAACTCGGCTGTAGACCCACTAAGCTGCGACTAATTAGGATATAATAAGAATACTTTTACTTTTAAATTTGTAAGCCCGTTATTCAGTGTTTATGAAATTTTCATTGCCATAAGAAGTAAATAACGAAACTTTCATGAACCGAAAATTTCGCTCACTTTTCATTTGCTTGGTACTCAGCTCCTCTCGAAAATTACGTAGGCGAAATCTAGTACAGGGTTGTTACGCCAAAGTTATTCATACGAAACAATTGTTTGAACATTGTATGGGACCGAAATTTTGACATTTCGGTTATTTTAGTGAACAAAAGTAATACCACATGCGTTGAAAATACAATGGAGTGCAAAGATGAATTATTAATGACATATTTGCAAGGTAACTCTCTGTAACAAAATTTTGCGTTTAGAGATAAATGACAAAATTTCTAACGAACATTTCGCAAGAATTGAATACGGGATTTAGGCTGTACTGAAATCAGGCCTTACAATTATGCTATGCCCTTTTAGAGTGTCTAAAACCCGAAAACAGGTCCACAGGTTTTTTGAACATCCACAGACAGTCGGTTTTCAGGAAATTTGCGATCTTGAACAACCGGTATAACCGATTTTTTATAAATAAATATTTTGTTACAAAATGCACTTTCTAATCTTTTTAGAAAATCGCAACATATATTTCCAAATAACTTTAAATATTGATCTCGCAAAAGAAAATTGTATGCGACGATTTTTAAGGAGTGACAAAAAGCATTTTAAAACATTTATTTTAATGTCTTCTGTAAACATTCAGTATGATTTTTGCATTTTAAATTTGCGAATGCAGGACTGCAATAAAACCGAATCTGGGTTTTTAATAATGTAAAGTTTTTGAATACTAGAAACTGTAAAGCTACATTCAAAATTTAATCGGGATTATTGAAGTATTGTTTGTGACTACATTTTTATGTCGTTTACAAAAAAACGTTGTGTTGACCACACATATAGCAAAAACAGCTGTTTAGATTAACATTGAAATCGAAATCAAAACTTCGCCAAATATTTTGAAGGAAAAGAAAATAAAAAGGTATGTAGCAATGGCAATTTGTTTAAAATTTTTCAGAAAATAAATTTGTATTTTCTGGCAGGTCGATCAAACAATTATTTGTTTCAAATATTTGTTTAAGTGTGACCACAGGCAAATGTATTTTCCCTACTGTTTATTTGACTATTTCATACCTGTTTGGTCAAACAAAAAGAGGCAAATGAATGTGCGTAGTGTGAACACAAAATCAACCCTGTATTGCTTTGAGAAAATGTTGAGCAAATATGATAAAACATTCTTTGGTCAAATATTTGCCCAATCTGACCGTACCTTAAGTTTAAATAGTTATCATTTGACAATAATGACAGCTAAATCATGTTTTCTGTCCAGCAATTGAGAAATATACAACAGCGACTCTAACGCGATGAAATTTCCTACTACCCAGATACACTTCACTGTCTTATGAATGTCTTTTTGATGTGTTAATATCTATAGGCACGGGTAGGGCAATGTATCAAATTGAACACATGCAAACAACACACAGCGTTGATTTTTGTACGATACAACAACAGTCTCCTGCTTGTACGGGTAACTAGTTATAAACTAGAATTTAACATGGGCATGTCCTAGGCAGTAGTCAATTGACTACCCCTCATAACTATTGAATAGTATTTAACTAGTTCCATAGTAATATATGTGTGTACTAGTACCATCGAGTACCATGAGTAGTTCATCAGTTAAGTCCAATAAAAAAGGATGTGTACTATTTTCTATATTTATGTATGTATTTTATATAATAATAAAAAAGGTACTCTAAAAATGAAAACTAACACAAAAGGTTATTCATAAAAAATAGTTATTTCAATATTTAAGAGTTATGTACATAGTAATTTACAATTTCAATTTACTCCTGATTTTTTCGCCACACAAACTTTTTGAAGTAGCGTTTTTTTCAAGTAGAGTTTAAAATTCCGTTGGCATTTTTTCGGTAGAATACCGGTACTGCGTTGTTTGTTATTGCAAAAAAATTCTTTAATGAAAGTCTTAAACGACTCCCTTTTGATTATTATAGGGCAAAAGAGTGTCGATTGGTTTCTCTATAGATTACATTTAGTCAAAAATAGAACTAGTGAACTTTATAACTATTAATGCAACTATTGGCATGTAGTTAATTGCCAATTGCAGAACAAGCGGGCTCTGCCTGAAAATAAGTATGATGGTATTTATGTAGCGGCAGCGAACAAAAAAGCAGGTCGTCGTCGCCAAAGAGTACTAAATAGTATAGAGAACTCATGGAAGGAATTGTAGGACTCAAAAGCACTGGCGATATCTGGCGAATGATTCGAAATGTATTACTCTATTTTTGTCATAACTTAGTCCATTCATAATTTTGATGTGAAACATTGATGCCTTTTGACACATTTATGCTTTTTGTATTGTTTTAAGTACAAATAACATTGTCGAAATGGTGCATTTATACTTATTTATTTATTTATTCGGTCTACTGGAATATAATTTCTTACAGACTAATTAATAATTAATAACCTATTCGTTATACATTCAACTAATTAAAAATTTTAAATAAGTTTAATAAAAAGTTTGATTTTGAGCAATTAAACTCTAAAGCATGAAACACATAGACGACGACAGGCTACCGACCACAACCTGTCAAAAATAAAATACATGCGTTTATATGCAAGTGAATATTTTAACGACGGCAAGGCGACACGACTGCAGGTTGTTGTCTATGCTACTTATGTAGCTGTAGTTGAATTAAACTAATTTCTATTTGTGTGGGCGACAATCAACAGGTTAGTGCTGTCAATGCCTGAAGTGGCACCACTGACAGAATAATCAACTGTTTTCACAATTTTTGTTATGTTTGTAATAATATTTATTAAATATTCTCCAGACATTTTATTTTCTTCTAACACAAATAACACAATAACACAAACGTCAACATTACACATCAGCTATTTACTTTGCAGTTGCCGTCTTGAAAATAATTCAGTAGCTGCCACACGTCTACATTTGCAGTCAGCGGCATTTGTAGTCGTGTGTTCATGTAGCCTGTCGTCGTCCATGTGTTTCATGCTTAAAGTTGAACAATAAGTATTACATAAATTGATACATCTTGTGATTGGCTCATTGATAGCATAATTTGTTCTATGAAAGTTACCAACCAACATACGATTATGACGCAAGTTCCTTGGAGCTTGGTATAATATAAAAAATGAAGATAATTCACTGCATTGTATGTAGGTATAGGGAGTCATGTCAGATTGTTATTGTTGTAATCTTTATTTCATTGATTATGAGGAAACGGCGAGATAACTTTTTTTAAAATTTTTTTTTGTAGGTAAATGAAGATGTTATCTTTCGTTTGATATACATTTCATATTGGTTGATATCTTCCTAATATTTAAATTTCTCAAATGAAAATTGTTTAAACACATACACTCAAACATATGTGTGGTGTTTGGTTGAGTGTTTGAGTTTGTACACAAACTATGCTGCTGTTTCAGTGTGGACACAAACCTTCGGCTGTTGTTTTGATTGATGAAATATTGAAATTTCGTATATTTACTTAGGTATTTAAGTGAAACAAAATGTTAAATGTGAATTTGAATGTAACATGGATATATAATTATAAAAAAATAAATCAAATTGATTTGCGTCTGATATTTATCATTTATCCTTACTCTTTTAATTTAAAAACATATTTATCCTATTTTCCCTACCATAAGCTTATGTATATTATCAAAAGTAACTATCAAATAAATAAATTCATTTGCTTATGTTATTTATCATTTATTGTTATATATGTTTTCTGTCTTATCGGATGGCGTATTCTACGTTAAATTTAATGGCCGTGTCTCTGACACAGCCTGCAGGGACAGTCCGTGGCCGAAGGCCTCGGACAACTGTCTGCTGTATGTTTTTTAAACTCTTTCGATGCGTAAAGAATGGTCAATGTAATACGGATTCCAAATCACCGAGCAGTAATCAAGGACACTACGTACAAATGTAAAATTTTGGGTGTTTCTCTTTATAAAGCTTAGCATTGAGTTGGCTCTTGAAATGATATAATCATAGTGTGATTTAAAATTCAATTTTGAATCAAAAATAACTCCTAAGTCTTTAACCTCGTCTTTACGTATTAAAAGTGAATTACTTAAGAAATAATCAAACGGAATACGTTCAATACGTTTTGTGTATGAAATGACACAACATTTCTTTATATTTAACTGCAAATTATTTCGCAAACATCAATCTTGAAAATTTGTTAAGTCCGATTGAAGATTTATACAATCAGAGGAAGATGAAATTTTCAAATATAATTTCACATCGTCTGCAAATATTAGACACTGCAAATTTAAAACTCTGTGGTAAATCATTAATAAAGATTAGAAAAAGGAGTGGTCCACAATGAGTCCCTTGTGGAATACCCGAAGTAACATTTATGCAAGTCTCAGAATAAATGGAACCTATTTTGACAAATAATTTTCTGTTTCGTCTAATTGACTTCCGTTTTCCATAGCACTTACAATGCTACTTGTTATTAACGCCAAATTTGTACCGGTTGATTTTCCTGGCAAAAAGCCATGTTGACAACCTGTAATCTTGTCTTTGACTATATCAAAAAGCTTATTTTTAATAATAAAATCAAATAGTTTAGCAATTGCACATTGCTTTACAATTGCTCTGTAGTTAGTCACATCATTGCTGATGCCAGATTTCAAAATTGGATCGATTGAACAAATTTTCCAGTTGTCTAAGAATATTCCTTTAGTTAGACAAATATTAAACAAAATTGCAATCGGTTTTGCAATGTGTTCTTGACAACGCTTGAAAAATATTGGAGGAAGATTTCCCTCTTCATAATTAAAATATGGTTTTAAATGCGAGATGGCTGGTAAAATATCTTCCTTTGTAATTACGGGCTCATCTACTACATTTTCACGAAGCAATGTTAGGTTAAAGTTTTTATTACTCGTAGAATTTGAATAATTTTCGAAAACGTTTTGAAAGAATTTAGCAAAAAGATTGCATGATTCTAAAGTATTATTGGATTTTATTCCTTCAAATTCCATACTTGATGGAAATCCACAAGTTTTCCTTAAACTGTTTAAGTAAAGCCAAAAACTTTTTGGGTTAGATTTTAACTATTTTCAATTCTAAAAATGTATTGATTATACAGAAATTTGTGAAGAGTATCAAAATCATTTCGAAGTTGAATAAAGCGCAGGCGATCTGATTCACAGTTTGAATCTTTACATTTTGATGTGTTAACATCTATACGCGCGCCTCTAGGGAAGTAAACTATAAATTTAATACATTCGCAAGTGTTAGGTTTGTAAGAGTAAATCATCGTTTGTTTGTTCGTTGCTTGGCAGTCGGTAGTGAAAGTGATTATTTGGCGATTTTCATATAATTTTCCCACGCGATTTTCTCCGGAAATTCATAGCCGATTTTATTAATTTTTGGATTAAAAAGCTAGTGCGGGTTTCGACGAAGAGTTTAGGCCAAAAATTAAGGCGATCCGATATCGACGAGCCGAGATTTAAGTGTTTTAATTTGGAGTAATATTAAAAAAGTATTTTATGTTGATCTTCGGTTATATCGTACGAATATATCAATGTATGTATGTACAAGTGTCTCTTGCTTTGCATTCTTTGATTTTTGTGGGAATAAAACAAAAAGTATTGAGGAAGAAAATAATGACACATGTGCTTGCACTGGATCTTTAAATAATTTTAAGTATTAATATTATTTAACTGTAACGTCATCATATGATTGAACGCTGTTTTTTATTTTCCAATGTAATATTTACGAATGTGTTCAAGGAAATCGAACAGGTACCGTGTAGCAAAAAGGTGTTAACACATCGCCCGTGAGTTCGAACACTCATTGTTTTTTTTTTATTTGCTTTACTTTTAGCATTTTTAGCCTTGGAGAGTCTAGAGTTAAACCATGGCGGTTTATTCTTCTTAGATAAAGATTTATAAGGGACAAAATCGGTCACTGCTCTTGAAAATTTAGATGTTAAAATTTCGTATATTTCAATCGGATTGTGGAGTGAATCTAGAACCGACCAATTCAAATTCTCTAAATATGAGTTTATTGCAGGAAAATCCGCTGTCGAAAAGTCGAGTCTTCTTGATTCCACATGTTGCTTTTCATATTTATAAAATTCAAATGCTATTGCTTATAATTGGTGCTAAATTTTTTTCGCACACAGTTTTGAGATCACTTGTGACATATATCAAATCAAGAATTCTATTTAAATTATTTTTAATAAAATTTAACTGATAAAATTCATTTGAAAGAAAATAATCTATTACCATTGATTCAATATCTGAGTTTACATTAAAAGGTAGAAGAGTTTTATCATCTTAAATCCCAAATTAAAATCGCCGCTGACTATAATACCATTGTTATTGTTAGGGTGCAAGTTTTCAGTAATAGAAGATATATTGTTGATATGTTTGTAATACGCATCGAAAGAGCTATTTGGTGGAACATACGAAACAAAGAGAAAAATGGAATTCTCATTTTTAAAACTTATTTGTACACATATTTGTTCGATTTCATTTTCTGATGAGGGTAACTGCACGAGTTTACTACGTAGATCAGATCTTACTGCAATTAGCACACCACCCCCTCTTACGTGTCCAGTTAATGTAGGGCAGCGATCAAGACGATAAACAATGTAAAAATCATCAAAACATTCTGAAGTCGAAATCTCTCTATGGAGCCAAGTCTCTGTGAGCGCCAAAATATCATACTCATGTAATGATATAGCACGCCTAAGTTGCGAAGTTTTCGTACGAATACCACCAGCATTTTGATAATAAATAGAACACAATGATAAAGAAGAATTTGTCGTTACTGCAATTGTCTTGTTGCTCTTCGAAGAGTTCGAGACGAATTTGGTTGCTCTTGTTGTGTGTTTATTGCTTGCTGTGGCGGCAGAACTGCAGACTCTTCTTGTTGTTGTGGAGGTTTTTGTTGTTCCATTGGGTTTTTGATGTGTAAACATCTATACGCTGGGGGTAAAAATCTTTTTCACAATACAATCACAAATTTAGAGTAAGATGTGCGATGTAATCGTTAACCAATAGTAAAGCTTTATCAAATCGGTGTGAGCTATGTATGAGTGGATTAGTGTAATCATACGCTGCATACAATATACTCAACACCATCTAGTGTGCAATAGTAGCGACTAATTTTCACTAATTGTCGTACATTATCGTAGGCAAATGAAAACAAATAAATAAAATGAATACAAAAATATTTAATTTTAATAACTTTTAAAAAGATTTTTTGCACTTTTAATAAGAAATTTACTAAAACAAAGCAAAATAAGGAAAACTAAACTTGTCAAACTATAAGTCTTCTTCGTCTTTGAGATTGTCATTCATACTTAACAGCTGCATATAAGCACCATCTAGTGTGCAATAGTAGCTACTAATGTTCGAAAACCATTGCTGTAAAATAACTACATGCATTACATTTCAGTATACAGCTGATTAATAACTTGTCAACCGCAGCAAATACAAAATAATAAAATATTTTACAAAACACCAAAAAAATTATAACTCAGAACATAAAACAACACAAAGTGTATCAAAGCTGAATGGAGGTAATGTTAATTCTAATAAAATTTCTACTAGATTCCAATATAAATTAAGATTATAACATATCTTCATTACGAACTGTTGCCTTACACTGAAGCTGGTGCACGACAATCGGGTAACAATCTCCATCTCATGCCAATTATTATGGGTGGAGATTTTAATACAAATTTTGCAAACCCACAGTCGCAAGCTTTATCAAAATATTTATTTGACGTTTTCCACTTGCATAAGAGCAATTCTCCACAAACCCCCACAACTAACAATTCCACTACTATAGATGCAGTTTTCCATAGATTTTTAAATACAATCGAATCAAAAATTTATATATCTTATTTTAGTTACCATAAGCCAATATTAACTATTTGTACTTAAGGCATTTACCATAGATGGGCACTTTGCAGTACTACTAAAATTTCAGTAAAAATAATTCTTTAACTAGTAAATTTTTACTGATTACTAAAATTTTTTTCAGCAATTGTTATAAAGTGCCTACATGATTACGATGAGGTGCATTGAATTTTCTGTAATCAGTAATGCCCGATTACTGATTATTATGAATACGGCCCTATGATTTGACTGGTAATGCAAATTAAATTTCATTATCAGTAAAAATTTACAGAATTTTTTCAGTAATCAGTAAATTTACTGCTTACTGTAATTTTTAATGCAGTACATATATACTGCAGTGTGCCCATTTACTAACCAAATAAGTTAAATAAAACAAACAAAAACCAGCAAATTCCTATGTATTTACAAAGTTTTGATACGTTTAATTAATTAATTAAAAAAAATCCAATGAGTGTTCGAACTCACGGGCGATGTGTTAACACCTTTTTGCTACACGGTACCTGTTCGATTTCTATGAACACATTCGTAAATGTTACATTGGAAAATAAAAGACAGCGTTCAATCATATGATGACGTTACAGTTAAATAATATTAATACTTAAAATTATTTAAAGACCCAGTGCAAGCACATGTGTCATTATTTTCTTGCTCAATACTTTTTGTTTTATTCCCCCAAAAGTCAAAGAATGCAAAGCAACAGACACTTGTACATACATACATACACTGTTATATTCGTACATACGCTACACAAGTTCACAAAATTGTCGTTGCTCTCTCTCTTGCTATCTCATTTTCATAAACGTATAATACGTCATTACTCTCTTTGCTCTGAGAGTGCTCCGCACCCACATTTTATTGGACTTACCTTTCACTACAATAAAACAAAATGAAAAAAATTAAACAGAAGTGCTAATGATTTCATTATTTTCTTGCTTAATAGGTACTTTTTATTTATTTTATATTAAACCCACAAAAAACAAAGCGAATGCAAAGCAACAGACAAATGTACATACATACATTGTTATGTTTGTACATAAGCTACATACGTTGCTGTCTTGCTATCTCATTTTTATATACATATGTACGTATAACCACGTCACTATTCTCTTTGCTATGCATAAGACAAAACCGAAGATCAACATAAAACACTTTTTTAATATTACTCCAAATTAAAACACTTAAATCTCGGCTCGCCGATATCGGATCGCCTTAATTTTTGGCCTAAACTCTTCGCCGAAACCCGCACTAGCTTTTTAATCCAAAAATTAATAAAATCGGCTATGAATTTCCGGAGAAAATCGCGTGGGAAAATTATATGAAAATCGCCCAATAATCACTTTCAATACCGACTGCCAGGCAACGAACAAACAAACGATGATTTACTCTTACATACTTAACACTTGCGTATGCATTGAAACTGATAGTTTTTTTCCCTAGAGGCGCGCGTATAGATGTTAACACATCAAAAAAATTTTTCATTACTAGATGTTTACTCATCTCCCCTGTGAGCGGACTCACATTAATTTTTTTTCTTCGTTGTGGCTTACGTCGTTCAATGGATTTAAGTTTTTTGGTTTAGAGATGAAATGGGTAAGTTTAATAGAAAGCGGCCACATCTCTTTATTAAACGCCCTTGCGGACAATGGCTCGGGAACACCAAGCTTAAAATTTACAAAGTGGAGTTTTGTAATATCGGTATCACGCTTAATAAGTCTGACACAGGTTATTAATTTAGAGTCCACTTCTAATTTATCAGAAACATATTTTTTAATTGCATCTGGTTCAGTCATTGGTTTAAATTTAGAGACATGTAAATACTTAATTCTGTGCACAACTTCAAAATCATTGCATTCAGAATTAGAACCGAAAACATTACGCTTGTTTTGTTTAGGTTTTTTTTTGTTTGTTTGTATTCTTTCTCTTCTTTGGCTTATTTTGAACTGTCATCCATTCGTTTCGTATTTCCCCATCGTTGACAATATCGTCGAGAGCATTTTCAAACTGATCCACGCAAGTAACAACAGATGATGCAGCGGGGTGAGCTTCCGAAACATGGTTTTGTTTGTGCTTATTTAAGTTTGCAATTTTTTGCTCGTGTTCATTAATGTTGGGACATTTATCATTGTTGTGATTACAGTTGATGGAATGAGTGTATGTATTGACAGCATCTAGTTTGTATTCGAGCGCAGACAACTTATTTTGCATTTCTCTCATTTGCATTGAGAGTAACTCAATTTGGTTATGCGCATCGATTGAAATAACAATGCAAGAACAACACCGCCATAATAAATTTGGTATATTATTAATCAATTTAACATGATCCTGCGAAAAACCGGAACAGTGTGTATGGAAAATCCGGCCGCACACCGAAGAACATTTAATAAAATCGAATGACTTCATAAAATTATCAGGAGATGAAGCAATTTCAGCTTTGCACTCGCCGCAGAATTTAGCCATAACAGTCGTTGACAAAAACACGTCCGTCGCTGTTAAAAACGCAGAGACAACGAAATATTCTATATTGACATATTCGATAAAGAGAATAAAACTTGTTTTTACTCTTTTACTCAGACTCTTTACATGAGAGCGGAAAGTGGAGAGTGCAATAAGTTCTCTATACTATTCATTACTTTTTGTCGTCGCTCCGTTTATGAAAAAACAAAAACAACTATTTCAGTGAGCTAAATATTGCTTTATTTATTTTAATAATATTACATCTAATGTTAAAGCAAATGTAAGAAAAAAGAAAGTGCAATAGCAAAAGAGCAAAAACTATTCTTTTTTTACTTTCCAAAGTAACATTTACTAATGTGTTCATAGAAATCGAACAGGTACCGTGTAACAAAAAGGTGTTAATACATCGCCCGGGAGTTCGAACACTCATTGATTTTTTTTTAAATGTAAAGACGTATGCTATGTTATAGTAACAGGACATGGGGACTTGCAGTGATGCTTCCCGGTTTCAACTCCATTTCAGAGAAAGCGTAATAAGTTTGCAATAAAATACTCATAGCAATGAGGCCACATTCCACAATGAAACCACGTTTGCCTTAAACAAAAAAAAAAAAACAGTCTGCGCACATTTCTTCCATTTCCCTTTAAAAGTTTTTTGAGTTTAGAATTCCTAGAATTCGCTTGCCGTTTGAGTTTCTTGGAAAAGTTTTCTCGAGTTTGGAATCAATGGCGGCAGTAGTTAGGCATCTGATGATGAACTTATCACGGAGTTCGAAACTAGTCACGCCAGTGAGTGTGCGTTGCAGAATTATCTAATATTCCAACAAAATCAACAATTTTTCACATTAGGAAAATGTTTCTGACGTTATGATCTGCTTACTTAGGGGCCGTTCAAGTATTACGTAAGCAGATTTATTACAATTATTAACCCCCCTCCCCCTTGTCATCAAAAGTAAGCAAATCTCTTAAACCAACAAACCCCCCCCCCATGCTGACGTAATCATTGGTAGTTGCATTTTACTTTCAATGTATTCTGTTTTTTATTTTATTGATTCATGAGCAGCAGTTATAATTCTAGAAATAAGAAAATAGGCTTAGGAAAGAGAACTTTATTGGCATGGTATTCAACATAGAGTAAGGTACATATATATATTATAATCGTAATATTACGAATAAAACAAACTTTTTTTTAAATTTTTGGTTTACATATTAATTCCAGTTAACAGTCTTCAGTCCATGACACCCGAATCCATGATTCTAAATTTTCGATGGCATTGGATGTTTGCTGCTCAATGTTGTGTGTCTGCTCACTTTCATCCGATTTTGGAATGTCTACGTCGTTCTCATCGAGCCATTCAACATCTTGGTGCTCTAAATTTTGAATAATGCACATCAGTTCATTAGCACGACAAGCAGCCACTCTTGTAGGCCTAACTAACTAATTAACTTTAACAAAAACAAAATGCATGTTGTTCTTGCCCTACAACAGTAACAACAGCTACTGCGCTTCCATCATGCTGACGTAATCACAATCTTGACCCCCCACCACCCATGTCATCAAAAATAAGCAAAGATCCCCCCGCCCTCCTATAGTGCTTACGTAATACTTGAACGGCCCCTTACCATAGAATTACAGTGCTATTCTCGACCGACCGAGTGACAAGTCTACTTGTCGTAACAGTAAATACATTTGTGGCAAGAACTTCAATTTGCTATTCTGGATGTCAAAATAAAGCTCTTTTTGTTTTCTCCGGTTAGTGAAAAAAATGTAAATGCCGCGGGTGGGATCCGAACACTCACATTCGCTGGAAGATCGTTTCGATGTTTGTGAAGCATCATCTTCTGCAGCGTCTAGCCCGTTAAGCCACTGCGGTGTGTATTTACACAAGTCACTAACCGAAGACATTTATAGATTGTGTGCAGAGCGATTGCTTTTTTTTTAGTTGTTTTGTTTAGTTGACATTCTCAATAGCACATGATAATAAAAATGTTGTTTAAATAAACAGCAGAAAATTAGTAAAATTGCTATATCTCGCAACGAAAGTGTCCAAACGAAAAATTACCCAATTTATAATGGTTTCCAAGGGTTTTAGAAAAGTTGGTTCAATGCATATGCTAAAAAGTTTGGCGGTTTTTGAAAAAATTTTATAAAGGAAAATTGGTTAATTTGTAGTTTGGACCCTCCGTTTAAAGAATGTTTGTATGTAGCAATTTTTGTAATTTGAAATAAGTATGGAGGGATTTCCATGCAATCCACGATTTTTCTCAAAAGTCTAAAAGTAATTACACTAATTATCTTGCTGAATCACACAATTTGTACAAAAACCACATTGACTTGGTGCATATTTGTGAATTTTTTATGATAAATACTTATAGGCCTTTCAGTGATGTTGATACTTAGGGATCTTCGATCGATACTAATTCGCATATGTGAATTGCAGAACTGAGTTTGTATATATACGATTGATGATCAAACGATGGTATCAATTCAGGCACAGTAGTTAGGCATCTGAAGATGAACTTGTCACGGAGTTCGAAACTAGTCATGCCAGTGAGTGTGTGTTGAAACTGAATTGTCTATTATTTCCAACAAAAACCAACCATTTTTCAATTCGCAAAATGTTCATGACTTGTAAGCTTGAGTATGAATTTCTCGTACAGTAACCAAAAACTAACAAAATCGGTCAACAAAATTCAAATAAATAAATACTTTACGATATTTTCTCTAAACGCATATTTAAAAAAACTATGTCTATGTATATCAAAATTAGGCAAAATTGGCAGTCTTCGGGAGAGGAACATGAAAAATTTAAACATTTTTGAATGACGGACGCATGGACCCACTTGGTACAAAAAAAGATTGCGAGGACGATGTCCTGGTTTTATGTATGTACTTTTTTGTAGAAGGTCTCAAAATAAGACAAAAAAAATTATATAACAATTTTAGATAACTCGTTGGGTTACCGGGTCAGACGCCGGCTTCGTTTCCGATGCACAAGACCCCCAAGTTGTAAGCTCCGTCGTAGGCTGGCATTTGAACGTTATTGACAACGTATTGCTGAATTTTCGATGTGATGATTTTTTTGTTGCCTTGAGTAATAACAAATATTAAAAAACATATTTTTAAATGCATATATTTTAATTTTTAGCCAAATTTTGATATTTTACAAGCATGTCTTAAGGGGCCCTTAGACCTGTGGATAAGTTGCTCGACTTCAAGTTCACATCAACTTCGATAACTAGACATCAACTTAGATTTTGCCCTTACACTCTCGAACTAGTTGGGGCAACTTCATTTTCTTGTCAGATGTCGAAATGAAAGGTGGTGAGCGCACTGCGAAAATATCACAAATTTTACGAAAAAACGCTATTTTTATTTTCTTTAAATATTTATAAATAACACTACAAATCATATTTATTTAGTTTATATTTTTCCGATAATGTTTTAGTCATTTATTTTTTGGTTCATTTAATTACATTTTGCCGATAATGTTTCCTCATGAACGTTTCTCATCGAAATGCGTATGAAAGTTGAAGCAACTCCCCCTTACACTCATGGATAGGTTGATATCAACTTCAAAAAATCAAAATCGCTTTGATTTTACATCAACTAGTTTGTACAAACCACCAACTTCACCTTACACCACGGATAAGGTCATGTCAACCTGAAGTCGCTGCAATTTATCCACAGGTCTAAGGGCCCCTTTAGGCGCGTATTGTTCAACAATAATTGCAGAAAAACCCCATCCCTAGTAATACGTATTTGTTAGGCAAAGGTATTGCCAGATTGAAAAATTATGAATTTCAATCGTTTTCAACAAACACAAAAGCTCTTTATAATGTAGTTTTTAGTTTTGGTAACAATAATATTTTTTTTAGAACAAAAAAGCTTTAATCTTGTCAGCAATTCCAGAATAGGTAATTGAAATGCCAGTGGCAAGAATTCAATGACAATAAACTCATGAATGACGGTTGTCACGAATTCGAGAATAGCACTGTTAGTATGTCATCTAACAAAATCGGTGGAAACAAAATAAACTTGGAAACGTTTTTGTTCCTCGGAAATTGTTTTTTATCATATAAGATTTTTCATATAAGTTTTGGTCTAAAGGGGCTTCTGTTCTCCTAAACGTTTTTATTTATTTATCACACAGGAAGTTAATTTATCTGAGATTTCGTTTGCCCGTAACGAAACATTTCTTTGCTTGTAGGTACTTACTGACCATTTTACCACTAAATATAATCGTTATTCTTATTGTGGGAATTTCAAACTTTCTTTGCGATGGGACTTTTGGCGGTTAACGTTTCTAGTAGTAGAGCATTTTTTTCTAAAAACTAGTTTTTGGTCAATATGTGGTTCAAACGACGTGTCACACCAAACATATAAATAAGAGAAAACATATTTTTAAAAGTTTTGGATGTTTCAATAGCATCATTCCAAACAACAGCTGATGAAGATCTGTGGCCAGATCTGAAACATCTATTCGGTTTGCCACGGAATTTCCTTTTTAAAAACTATATCTCTATTAATAGAGACAAGGAATGGTCTTGATCTTGACTAAATAAAATAAAATAGTTCTAATAAAAATTTGGAATAAATAAATATCACCGCTTATGATTTTGAAAGTGGAGCGCGACGAAACTGCAGGTAATTGTTTTTGCCTGTAATAATTGTGTTGTCCTTTAGGCAACAAAAAATATCAGGTCTAAAGGGAATCGATGGTTCTCTGGAGATGTAAAGAAGGTTTTGTGAATGTTTTCTTGTGTGTTTGTGCTTGCGATATTTTTCGAACACTTGCATAGTGTGGAATTTCAATTCAAAAGAATTTTCGTTTGCATTTAGATTGATGAATTTTTCAATAACAACATTCCAAATAACCGCTGGTGAAAATCTGTGGTTGGATCTGAAATAGCTATACGGTTTGCCAGGAATCATGAAGATGCATTCTGAAAAAATTTCCGTTTCAAATCTATATTTCTATTAATAGAGATATAGAATGGTCTTGACCATGAATAAATGAAATATAATAATTTGACAGTTTTTCTTTTCCTGTCGGTATTTTGATAACTTGATCGTAGTGGAATTTGTACACTAAATAATTTAAAATTCTCTGAAATCTCAAATGCCTCTTTGAAGAAGGAATCACAATGCAAGCAACATTTTCAAAAAGCCTTCACAATCCAAGCGACAATTTACTTCGAATGCCACATACAGTGTTGTATTTTGAATATTAATAAAACATTTAAATATATGAAATAGTTATAATTAATACAAACTTCAGATAAAATTATGTTGTGCAATATAGTTTTTAAAATTATTTTTTAGTTTTAAAATGAAATTCAAACGTCAGGAAAAGAACCGACGCATGTGTGAATTTTAATGGTGAATACTTAAGCGCAGTCGGGGGTGCAATGGTTAGTGCACGCGGCTCTTATGCATGAGAACGTGGGCTCGATCCCTGCTCTGACCACCTTACACTATCAATTACTCGTAGCCATGAAAAATAGCCATGAAAAAGCTTCTCAAAATACCGTTCGGAACCGGTGTAAAACTGTAGGTCCCAATCAGTGAGTGAACAATTAGAAAGCGCATAGCTTACGGGTTTGTGAGAAGCTCTCCCCAATCATGGCATGTAATGGGAACCAGTTTTTTTATATTTAAGGGATACAATTTTTCACACCTGATGTATAAAAACGTCGAAAAGATTTATCGCAGATATAAATTGGAAGGGGTCTTTTTGACTAACATGTATTATCTTTTAACATAATGAATTTGCATTCTGTACTTTTTAATAAATGAATGGCCCTGAGTGGAAATTGAGAGCGGGCGTGTATTGCAATACATGACGTTTTAAGCGATTAATAGACTAATTTTTTATCGGGGTTATCCGGTTTAGTGTTGGCATTGATTTTTCGATTAACAATTAATCGAATAATCAAAAACAAACGAAAACGTTCCAATTCCTGTGAGCTCAATATAAATGTTGAGCTCAGTAAGAAATCTGATTCTAGGAACTTGATTACCACCTGACTGTCAGAGAAGACTTTGACCCCAATAACCCAATGACTGCTATACTATTATCCCTCAGCCAGCAGGTCACTTTCCTAATAGCTAAACTTTCCGCCTGATACACGCTAGAATGACCACGTAGTCTACGAGACAGAGACATTCCATTTTCAATAGAGTTGACTCCATATCCATACCTGATCATTCATTTGTGCCCCATTCCTCTATATTAAGAACCTGCTTTGTTGTAAGAATCCCATTCCGGTATGGAACCTCGAATAGAGGTATCGCTTTCGAGTAGACGATAAATCCACTCCGACCAAGATCCATTGGGAGAGTTGCCGTAATCTGATGACAGACGTAGAAGCAGTCTGCCTCCAGTTAATAGTAAACAATAGGTCGGTTCCTCAACTACCTGTCACCACACAATATTTTATACCTTCTGGTAAAAACGAACCAGCTCGGTCTTGGCCGGGTTTACTATTTACTATTTATTTTTGTTGAAAACCAAAATATGACAATTTTGGGGTAAATATAAAATTGTTTACAACGATTTTACGATTTCCTTTTGTTCGCGGTTTTATTCAACGGTGCGTTTACACGGGACAGTTCAAGTCAGTTGAGAATATGTATTAGTTGTCAAAAAGACAAAAATCGCAAGGACCGTACCACGAATAGTGTGAAATAGTTTAATTGAAGACATTTATTCTTTTATTTATTCATTAAATTACGTTGAATAGAATTGATTTGAATGGAATTGAGTGGAATTGATTTGAATTGAATTGAAATGAAATGAATTGAATTTATTTCAATGGAATTGAATTGAATTGAAATGAAATGAATGGAATGGAATGAAATGGAATGGAATGGAATTCAATTCAAATGAAATGAATTGAAGTGAATTGAACTGAATTGAGTTGAACGGAATGGAATTGAAAATAATTGAATTGAAGTGAATTGGATTGAACGGGATTGAACTGAATTATGCTGAATTGACTTGAGTTGAATCGATTTGAATTAAACTTGTATGAATTGAGTTGAATTCAATTGATTTGAATTGAAATTAATTGAATTGAATTTAATTGTAGTGAGTTGCATTTAATTGGATTGAATTGAGTTGAATTGAAATGAAATGAATTGAATTAAATTCAAGTGAAATTGAATTGAACGTAACTGAAGTGCATTGAATTGAATTGAATTAATTTGAATTGAATTGAAGAGAATTGAATGTAATTGAATTGAGTTGAACGGAATTGAATTAAATTGAATGGAGTGCATTGAAGTGATTTGAATTGATTTGAGTTGAATAGAATTAAAATGAATTGAACGAAATTGACTTGAGTTGAATTGAACTAAACTAAACTGAATTGAATTGAACTGAATTGATTTGAGTTTAACTAAATTGAAGTGAATTGAACTGAATTGAACGGAATTGAATTGAATTAGTTTAAATTAAATTGAATTAAATGGAATTAAATTGAATTGCATTGATTAAAGTTAATAATATGCTTTTTCGGTCTTTCTTATTATGATCTAATAAATGATTTTTCAAGTTCGAGGTCTTGAAATATCATTTATTAGATCTTAAATTGGTTTAAATTAAATTGTATTGAACTGAATTGAATTGAACTGAATTAACTTGAATTGAATTGACTTAAAGTGAATCGAATTCAATTGAATTGAGTTGAACTGAGTGAGTCTAATTGAACTGTATTGAATTTGTGTGATTATCGATTATCGCCATACATAATTACACCCCTGCACTTTATACATGAAACCGGTTAACAGACGTGAAAAATTCGGGGTTTCGCCTATTAGAAGAATAAATATTTAAAAATAAAAAACAATTATTGGTGTCGCCAACCTATTTCGCCGGGTGTTCGGGTTGTCTTTTGAACATCCTAGTCTTAATATACAAGTATACTGGGGTATATGCTGCCAACACGCGACACGATTCTCGTTATTGGTCAATATTGCCAAGTGTCGCCTTGCGAATGTCTGTGTGGACTCATGAGAAAATTCGTTAGTTTAAAACATGTTGCATATTTTGTCTTATAACTTGTGTCATCACAAATATCTTGACAACTGATTTTAAAAGACGTACAATCATTTACTCTTTACGGGTTAAACAATTTTACGCCCGAAATGAGTTTTTTTTTTTTTGTATAACAGACAGGTTATATCTTTCCCATTTTCATATGTAAGAAATTGCCACTTGAAAGTTTCTGCCAACAGAAATAAAACTTTTTATCCAACTGGGAAAGTCGAAATTTCAGTTGGCATATTATCGCAGTTTAGTATCATTTCGGGAATAAAATCTAACTCCTTCAAAGTCCTAACAGTGTCCATTAAAATATTATACATTTTTAAATTAAAGACATGCATTTTATCTAAACTTTCAACTAAACAAATGTATGCCAGCACTGTAGCCAGGGGCGGGGATGAACTTAAACACCACTCCAAAGTGATGTTAACACATTTTATAGTGTTGTTAAGTTTACAAATGATGATCCTTCCCTTATGGTGGCAATGATCTTTGACTTTGCTCGGGTGCGAAACTTGTAAGTTGTCAATAAGTGTTAAATGGAAATGTGCGGTGCGTATATTGTGCGTCAATTACTTCCAGTTCTGCCAGTTGCCATCACCTCCACCGTAGTCGGTGTTGTCCTCACGTTATCCTTTTCAAACATTCATTTAACACACCACAAAATGCAACTGTCACTTAAACAAATCCCGCAAATCGCTGCTAATGCCTAGTGGTTGACACAGAAGGGGCGTTGGCGGCATCTTCCTGCGTCGCACCGCAAATAATAAACTTTTTCTCCGCCATCTTTATGGTCCTTTTGTTCATTATTATCCTGTTCCCTCGGTTTATGTCGCCGCAGCTATTGTTGTTGGCTAAAAGTTGACATACATAATAGTCCCCTTAAATCCACTTGAATTGTTTTAATGAAAAAACTTTTCGATATTTTTGCATTATCTGATGAGTGTTTAAAAAGAGTTTCTACTTTTAGTGGATCAATATGGATTAGTTTTGATAGCAACTAAACTTTGCCATCATCATCTTCTTCATGCTCGTTCCCTTATTAAGTATTAGGTTGAGGACTGTTCGAGTTAAGGGATGGTGGTCGTATCGAAGAATTTTGTGATAAAAGTTGTAATTTATCATTCATGGACTCAGATGAAAAGTCATGTAAATGATAATAAAACCTTCGTGGGAAAGAGGATGTGGTTATGTAGCATGTCAGGATATCAGAAATATGAACTCAGCTACCCAGGACAAAGTTCAATAATTATTTGGTCAATAAAACTTGTGGCAGTTTAATTTTGCAAAGGCTTTTTGAACCGAAGATACGTCTGTGTGTCCAGTCATTAGGTGATTGAACTTTTCAAATTGGGTTTTTACATTTCTGCAAGTTTGTTAAGTTCAGAGGTGGTCACATCTGGACAATTCAGCAATGCGATAACTATTTGCAATCCAAAGAGTTTTGCCATAGCTTGCGTCTTCATCAAAATACAAACGATATTCTCTCACGACATTATTTTAATCTTGCAAGGATTTGGTATAGAATTCTTTATTTATTATTGATGAAGGATGTTATGAACCTAGGGTTATGAAGGTGGAGGAACCCTATGTTATCCTGCGAGCAATGAGTTGTCTATGACCTGACACTCATTTAAATACTGGATATAATTAATGACGAATACCGCAATAAATACATGTAAACCCAACAAAAGCAAACGTCTCGAATTACTGTGTCCTTACAAATATCGTTCAAGATAGTCGGTTTCAGTCGTTTCGAATGTTAAGAAATTATCACGATAATATTTGTCACCGTCGGTGGTTCAATGGTTAGTGTGTGCTGCTCTTGGAAGTGAGAACGTGCGTTCGATTCCTGCCCGTTTGGAACCAGTGTAAAATTGCATTTCTAATCCACGCTAAACCCATAAAATTGCAACCATAATAAAACATAGAAACAAATCAACTACTTTCCAAGCCATTTTGAAGCCGAACGGAAATTAGTCGATGCGTCGTTGTGACGATTAATTTTTGGAGCTCACGTTGCCGCCAATGAAAGTGTGGGCTTAAAAAGTATACCGATTTGACCAGCTGACCTGCTGTAAAATGCTCAATTAGAAAAACAAAAATATCTACAATTTGGTCAAAATTGTTTCGTTTTCGCCAGTATTGTTTGACATTGTGTTTTGATTTACAAACTTGAAATTGTTTCTGCGAAAAATCGTAGAAAAGGGGTTTCTCTTTATTTTCGTACAAAAATATATTGAAAGATTTATTTTATTTCTAATTTCTTTTGTTTTTGTACCTACGCACTAAATTGAACTTTTTTTAATGACGAAGTGTAAACAAAACCCAGCACGGAGTTGCCACCTGAAATGTCAATTTAATCTTGTATTGGGCGGTGTAAACAGCAAAGATTAGAAAAAAATGTTATCGCTAAGTACCTATGATAAAATGCGGCCTAAATGCAGCATTTCTCTCAGTATATTAGTATCGGTTTGGCTGGCTGTCAACACGATAACTGCCATTAAAATGAGTATTATGGGTACCTCCCACACAATTCTGGTACCTCCCACACAATTCAAACAATTTTGAACAGAAATTTGTTTGTTATAAACCTTTCTTCCCATGTATGTGATTAATGTTGTTTACTTAATTAGAGACAATTGCCCGGGTAGCTGAAAATCAACCGGCTGGCTATATAATCCCGTTCAACTCTACCGATCTAACTGAAATATTTTCTCACTTCATAATTATGACATTTGATATCTTCCACGCAAAATTTGTGGGGCCGGCTGATTGGAAATTTGTACCAACAATATTTCATCAAACTTCACTTTGCTATTGGAAAATGAGCGGTTTTGGTTGTGATGGTCGCCATTTTCTAAAAAAAAACTATTTTCGAAAGCTCACTAACAATATTTGTAAAGTTCACGACCACTTCAATCAGATATTATGAACGATTTCCGTATTTCTACTTTGGCACATTATTTTTGGAGCAAACTAATATTTTTGATGTGTTAACATCTACATGCACGGGTAGGGCAATCTATCAAAGTGAACACATGCAAACAACACACAGCGTTAGCATCACATATGTGGTTGTTGTACAACAATAGTCTCTTGCTGAAAATAAGTATGATGGTATTGATGTAGCGGCAGCGAACAAACAATCAGAGTATTGAATAGTATGGAGAACTCATTGACGAATTGCATGACTCAAAAGCACTGGCGACATCTGTCGAATGATCCAAAACATATTACTCTCTTTTTGGCATAACTTGGTCCATTCGTAATTTTGATGTGAAACATTGATGCCTTTTGAAACATTTATGCTTTTTGTATTGTTTTAAGTACAACTAATATTGTCGAAAGACAAGGACAGAAATCTCATCGCAGATGTGCAGAGTATGTTTGGAATATGGAGAGATCATTTCTCTGTGCTTTTGGTACCTGAGATATCCAAAGACGAGACAATCGATCAAAATTTGGACAACGTCGTCGATTGCCCCCCTCCTACCCAAGACGAAGTCAGAACAGCTATTGCCCGGCTTAAGAACAACAAAGCCGCAGGAGCCCATGGATTACCGGCGGAGTGTTTAAGGCTGACGGCGATGAGCTGATAAGGTGCATGCATCAGATCATTAGCAAAATATGGTTAGATGAATGCATGCCCGGCGATTGGAGTCTCAGTGTACTATGTCCCATATTTAAAAAAGGTGACCCGATTCTCTGTACCAACTACCGTGGAACAAGCCTTTTATCCATAGCATATAAGGTTCTATCAAGCATAATGTTCGAAAGACTAAAACCAATTATCGCTGACCTTATTGGACCATACCAGTGTGGATTTAGGCCTGGAAAATCGACAACCGACCAGATTCTCACGCTACCCCAAATCCTGGAGAAGACCCACGAGAAACAAATCGACACCTATCATCTATTTGTCGATTATAAGGCGGCCTTTGATAGCCTGATACGGGGAAAGTCTACGAAGCAATGTCTGGGCTTGGTATTCCTGCAAAACTTATACGCCTTTGCAGGATGACCCTGACGAACACCAAATCCGCAGTGACATTTGGTAAGGATCTTCCCGAACCTTTCGAAACTAAGCGAGGTCTCAGACAAGGTGACACCCTATCGTGCGATCTCTTTAACATCTTAATAGAGTTTATTTTGAGAAAAGCTGCTGTCAACATGAATAAAACCATCCGCAGCAAAAGTCAGTTAGAGAAGTTACTGCGGTGTTTTCGAGAATTGAGAAGGAGTCAGCAAAAGTGGGTCTGACAGTAAATGAGGATAAGACAAAATTAATGGTTTCAACGAGCAGGGCCTCCACGCGATTAGACAAAAGCGTGAACGTTGATAACCGTTATAATTTCGAGATGGTGGACGAATTTATATACCTCGGATCTGCCGTAAAGAAAAACAACAACGTCAGTCTTGAGATCAAGAGGAGAATTGTGCTTGCGAATAGATGTTATTTTGGGCTAAGCAAGCACTTTAGAGATAAAGCCCTCTCTCGAGTAACAAAAGTCCAACTTTACCAGACTCTCATACAACCTGTTTTGCTTTATGGCGCAGAATCCTGGTATTATCGCATGCAGATGAAACCTCTGTAGGAGTTTTCGAGAGAAAAATACTCCGAAAAATTTATGGCCCTATAGTGTACAACGCCGAGTATCGGCGACGCATGAACCATGAGCTATATCCCGACATTGACATAGATGAACCAGCACGAAGGGGTTTCGAAACCGAACTCGAAGGAAGACGAAAAATAGGAAGGCAAAGACTCCGCTGGAGGGATCTGGTTGACGAATCCCTGCGTACACTTGGTATTGCCAACTGGAGAGATAAGGCAAAAGATCGAACTGGTTGGCGAAATATGTTATCTTCGTTTTGTATGGTCCCTGACCCCACGGGGTTGTTCGTGGCCGGATAAGTAAGTAAGTAAATAATATTGTCGAAGTGGTGCATTTATATTGAAATATTCTATAAAGAGAATAAGACTCGTTTGTGCTCTTTTAATCAGACTCTCTACATGAGAGCGGAAAAAGAGTGCAATAAGTTCTCTATACTGTTCAATACTTTTTGTCGTCGCTCTGTTTATGACAAACCAAAAACCATCATTTCAGTGAGCTAAATATTAGTTTATTTAATTGAACAATATTACATCTAATTTTGAAGCAGATGTAAGAAAACAGAAAGTGTAATAATAAAAGAGCCTTCAGCACAAAAACTATTCTGTTTTTTATTTTCCAATGTAACATTTACTAATGTGTTCATAGAAATCGAACATGTACCGTATAACAAAAAGGTGTTAACACATCGCCCGTGAGTTCGAACACTCATTGATTTTATTACGGAATGAACAAAAACGTAGAAATGGCTAATCACTCGATAAATCGATATTCTCTATCAATTGATATAATTAATAATTTAATTATGTATAGGATATATGAACGTAACACTTACAATACTTCACTATATTCAAAACTTTTACTGTCACTTGAAGCGTTTCAAAACAAACTGACTCAAATAGCAACCGCAAAAGTTCAGTTAATTCATTATTAATATCAGCGAATTCATCTACCGGCCGTGGCGAGGCTGTAAACGGTAGCTTTCAACTCACTGCCACAAACCAACAATAAAAAGTTCGTTTACACACCGCAGATAATCAAACGTTAAATTAACAGATATTTCACCTTTAATTAACATTTAAATATTAGTTCTGCTAAAATGTGTAACAGTTTTCGTAACTAGATTTCGTAGTATTTAGCCCACTACAAATCCGCAACCAGTACCTCGTGTCTGTAGTTCTCGAATCGAAAAAGCTTTCACATTAAGCATGAAACACACAATTCCATCGTTTCTCAATTTGTGAGTAAAAAGTGTTTCTGTATATCGATTCGAAAAGAAGCAACACTGCTGACGTTTTTGTTGGAATATTCCAAGAAAGCTGTCAAGTAATAAAAAATATAAATAAACAAAATAAAGTAGTGGGAAAGTAACAAAAAACATAAGTTGTTTTAAGAGATCCCCACTGCTCCTTACAATTTGTGTTGTAATTTAACCAACCAAATCGTCTCTTGTAAATTCCGAATTAGTTGGCATATATTCAACTATATTTTCTTTTTGCGTTTTAGATTTTCTGTAATATTTAGGAAAAATTAATTGAAATACATAAAATAAATATATAATTGTTATCTTCTTCACTTAAAATATACATTTTTAATTTCTTAAAATGCCTTTTTATAGAAACAGTATCAAAACCTCGCACCGTTTTAATTTGTGAGTATGTTTGACGTTTCAGATTTTAAATTTTTCGACTCCCTACTTTTTAGAAACAGTTTTTCTCGCATTTGTCCAATTAGCATATAAAAACAAAAAGTGACAGGAAGTTTTCGCAAAACAAATGTTGTACAAGGTGGCGCAAAAGTAAACTTCCGATGTTCTTTGGCTGTAATTTAAAAAACTTTGATTCTTCTTGTGGATTATTTTTATTTGGTCTTTTAGTTTTTTTTACATCAAGTCGAGAATATGATGTCATGTAAATGGCCGCCGCCACAGTTGATTGTCATTTGAGCCCTTTTTATGGCATTTTCCATTACTTTGGCCAAAACTTCCGCCGATAGGTCCTCACATTCTTGACGGATATTGTCTTTAAGAGCTGCAAGAGTCTGAGGCTTGTTGACATAAACCCGCGACTTCAAAAAGCCCCACAAAAAGAAGTCTGGAGCGGTCAAATCAGGCGATCTTGCTGGCCAGTGCAAATCGCCAAAACGGGAGATTAGGCGCCCGGGAAATGCATCCTTCAGCATATCGGTTGTGGCACGTGCAGTGTGTGCCGTTGCACCTTCCTGTAGGAACCACATGTTTTCCAATCCCAATTCATCAAGTTGCGGCAAAAAGAACTCGTTGATCTGTAGCGTGGCACGTCGTCTGGTCGATGTCGACGGCGTTTCCATAACATCCTCGGCTACAGCAGCAAACGGCTACTCCGGGCTCTTCCACGCCTGGCAGCATCTCGTGTTGTGCCAGTCTCTTCGAGGCGAGCGGCTAAACGTCGCAGTGTTTCACCAGTAGGCGTTGGACGGCCAGGAAATCTGCGACGAAATTCACGTTGTGCCAAAGTCACCGACCGATTATTGGCCAAATAAATAGTCAGCAATATTCCGCGTTCTGGGGCAGTGTAGCGTAACATTGTTTATTAACGTGTATTTCGCATGTGTTTACTACACAAATGTCAAAACAGAACTGACATTAGGGGCCAATCGCAAATTTTATAGCATTTTCTGATAGGAGGATTACTTTTGCGCCACCTTGTAGAAACAGTCACATGTGAGAAGCGATTTTTTGTACCGATCGTAGCGTTTTTGTTTCAATTCACATGTTTCATGTGCAAACTTTTTCGATTCGAGAACTACAGAAACGAGGTACAGATTCACGGAATATTTTTATGCAGCTGTTACATATCTCGCGGTTTTTTTTCTTGTACAGTTCTGTATGGCTTGTCTATCGTATTTCACATCGAAAGTAGGTTTTTTGAAACTTACCAAACTGTAATTTACGCTCAATTTTGTAAAAAACATTTTAGGTCGAATGATTTTTTAAAGATAATATACAGGCAATTTGCTAAAGAAAGTGGATAAGACAATTTGAAATGTTTGATATTTTCTATAGCAAAATTTACAGTGCTATTCTCGAATTCATGACAACCGTCATTCATGAGTTTATTGTCATTGAATTCTTGTCATTGGGCATTTCAATTACCAATTCTGGAATTGCTGTGACAAGTTTAAAGCTTTTTTGTTTTAAAAATAATATCATTGTTACCAAAACTAAAAACTACATTATTAAAAGCTTTTGTGTTTGTTGAAAACAATTGAAATTCATAATTTTTTAATCTGGCAATACCTAACAAATGATTATTACTAGGGATGGGGTTTTCATGCTTTTATTGTTGAACAATATGCTCCCAAGACATGCTCGTAAAAGATCAAAATTTGCCTAAAAATTTAAACAAATGCATTTAGAAATGTGCACATTGAAAATTCAGCAATACACTGTCAATAAGGTTTAATTACTAGCCTACGACGGAGTTTACAACTTGGTAAAAAACGAAATTCGAGAAAAATTAAGAACACGAAAAAATATTTTTATATCAGTCGAATATGAGGCTTACAGCGTCGAAAATACGGGTCCATTTAGGCGCGGCCAAAACCAGGCAAGTGTTGTTATTGAAATGAAACGCATTCTTTACGAAAATTTAATGATGTCTTTAGGTTTGTATTGCGTTATCTGGGGATTCAAATAACCCTAATTTACCACGTTATTGGGAGGTCTTGTGAATCGGAAACGAAGCCGGCGTTTGACCCGATAAGTAATCGAGTTATCTAAAATTGTTATATATTTTTGTTTTTTGCTTATTTTGAGGCCTTCTACAAAGAAGTACATAAAACCAGCAAATCGTCCTCACAATCCTTTTTTATACCAAGTGGGTTGCATGGGTCCGTCATTCAAGAATTTCTAAATTTTTCTTGTTCTAGTATTTTCGACTAATTTCGTGGAAGACTGATAATTTTGCATAATTTTGTTATACATAGACAAAGTTTTTTTTTTAAATATGCAAAAAATATGCATTTAGAGTCAATGTGGGTTTTCTGCAAAGTGTGTGATTCGGCAAGATAATTTGTGTAATTACTTTGAGACTTTTGAGAAAAACATGGATTGCATGGAAATCCCATCCCTACTTATTACCAATTAGAAAAATTGCTACATAAAAATATTCTTTAAACGGAGAGTCCAAACAACAAATTTTCCGTGTTTCCAAGGGTTTTAGAAAACTTGGTTCAATTCACATCGTAAAATTTTCTCCAAAATCGCCAAATTTTTTAGCATATGCACTGAACTAACTTTTCTAAAATCCCTGGAAACCGTTATAAATTGGATAATTTATCGTTTGGGCACTCCGTTTGCGAGATATAGCCATTTTTCTAATTTTGTGTTGTTTATTTACACAACATTTTTATTGTCATGTGCTATTGAGAACGTTATAACTATCATTGTCAACTAAAACAAAAAGAGCTTGCATTTGACATCCAGAATAGCAAATTGAAGTTCTTGTTACAAATGTATTTACTATCACGACAAATACGCTTGTCACTCGGTCGAGAATAGCACTGTTAATGTTCAAACGAAAAACACAATAATTGTTTGAAATATTTTTACATAAAAAAACTTGTTTATATAAGTAAACATTTTGAATTGTTTGAGATTTTTCAATTTAGTTCACAAAAAATTTAAGGATTTCCCAATTGAAAAAAACAAAATAAACCTGTGTTATTTACATCCATTACATCCCATGAAGGGATTGGGGAGATTGTCTCACAACCAGTGAACTGTGCGCGCTCTTATTTTACACTCATTGATTGGTACCTACAGTATTACACCAGCTACGAAGGGTATTTTTGAAAAGCTTTGTCATGGGTAAATACTAGAAAGTGTCGACGTCACTAAGCGAAGTGATCGCCTTCGAAAAAACTGTGAGGTGGTTTGAGCGGGGATCGAACCCACGTACTCATGTACAAGAGCCGTGCACACCACCATTGCACCACCGACGGCCAATTATTTCCATTAATTCCAAAATCTATTTTTGACCGTAGTTTATTGTACTTTATTTCAAGGGTTTTTCAATAAGAGCGCTAAAAAGGTTTTTTTTAAGTAAAACAAAACCGGTTTTAGATACCAATGAAATTCTTTATTCCAGTGAAAGTACGTTCGATGCCATTATGTATGGAACTCGATTTCTTTTGCATGACCACCACGGGCACGCTTGCAGAAGTCCAGACGCTGAACCCAATTTTCGACGGTTTTCAAGCATAAATCGGCGAAACTGCTGCAATTTTACGTTCGATATTCGTACGAAGTTCATCAATCGTCGCTGGCTTGTTGGCATAGACCATAGACTTGACGTAGCCCCACAGGAAATAATCTAACGGCGTCAAATCGCACGACCGAGGCGGCCAATCGACTGGGCCATTTCGTGAGATAACACGTTCACCAAACTTAGTTTCCAATAAATTGATTGTGGCATTCGCTGTGTGGCTTGTGGCGCCGTCCTGTTGGAACCACATGTCCTCCAAGTCCATATTATCCAATTGGGGCCAAAAATATTCGGTTATCATTGAACGGATGCAATGATGACTCATGGATTACGTGTGGATTGCTGTCTGACCAATAACGCATATGTTGCTTATTGACGAGGCCATTCAGCCAGAAATGTGCCTCATCGCTGAAGACCATAAATTGGACGTAGCGCTCTTAAAGTTGAGGCCACTGACTACAAATTTGGGTAGTAAATTTTAATAATTTCGACTCGTTGTTGGCTCGTATATCTTTCCATGATGAAATGGCGAACCTTACTGAAGAGAAATGTCAAAAGAGCGGGGAAAAATATGGCGTCGTTTGCTGTCCCTATCAATTTACTTTTGTACCGTCTCTGTTGAAAAACCCTTTATAACGGTTAAATTTTAAACTTCCAATTCGAAAGTCTTGGTTATGAAACCTGGAAACGGTGGAAACCATTTTTTTCTTTAACTACAAATTACAATTTTTTAAACATCTTGAATTGATCGGGTTTTTTTATAACTTTAGTTAATTAGCCTTGAAAAAGCTTCTCATTAACCAATCAAAATCTGTGTCAAGGCGAAGGTCCCGATTAGCGAGTGTAAAAAATAAAAAGCACACTGTTCTTATTGTGAGATGATCTGCCCCATCACTTCATGGAACATAATGTGAAAATAAATTAGCAAGTATTTGACTTGAGCTTTTATTTATGAGATCGTCTATGGTGCAATGGGTCGAGTGCGTAACTCTTGTAAATAAATATGCACTGCTCACCGATTGTAGGAAGCTCTCACCTATCCCTCCATGGGCTGTAATCCGAAAGTAGGCAGGGCTGCAAAACGAATTTGGTTTTTTGGCTATGAACCGGACCTTGTACAAAACCACAGTCAATCAAACCAAAAACTATAATCCATTTGACAAAACAATGGTTCGATTTACGGAATTCATGTTTTTATTGGTGACCTGTGTATTGCATCACAAGTATTGGGAAATACACTCGCCGGAGGCTTAATTTTCATATGGACTGTTCGGCAGAAGAACGAATTCTCTTTCTAGTGCGTCATTCGATCTACTAGCCGAGCGACAACAAACGAAAATGAATCATGGGCAAATCGGGTTGTGCGGTTGAATATTCTAATAGACATATGAATAAGGATATGTATCTCCGAGGAACAGTTCCCATGGAAATATCGCTAGAACAACGTACTGTGGGCAAAATGGTCGATTTAGCGTCGTTTAATTCAATTTTCAAAGTGTTTAATTGCGCCAAAATTGTGTCTCAATCGATTACTAATATACCACTGAACTTATATATTGATTCGTTTTTGATTGCCATGATCGGGTGTTCGATAAGATGTTCGACGAATGTCCCAACAAAACGAAATTAAGTAAAGTTTCCCAAATTGTTAAGGAAACACCTCACAGTGAGCTCGTAGTAGCTACAACGAGCAGTTTATACAAAGCTGGAAAACGAAGTGCGTCGAAACTTGTTTCAATTGCTAATGACGCAGGCACTGCAAAAAAAATTAAATCGTTGTTGGAATCAAAAATGATGAGCCAAATTACAGATTCAGTGTCATTTTACGCTCGATTGCTTGCGGGCACAAAATCGATATTGAATCTTTTAGGCAATATGCTTTACACACCGCAGAACTTTTTATAATACAGTATCCTTGGTTTTATATGCCGTGTTCCATACATAAAATCTTAATACAAGGAGCCGATATAATTAAAGTATCACCACTTCCAATAGGAAAAATGTCGGAAGAAGCTTTAGAAGCCCGTAACAAAGATTAACGCAATTTTCGTGAGCACCATACGCGAAAGACATCCCGATTAAATACAATGGAGGACTTAATGCCCGCGCTTTTGTGCTCATCAGATCCCTTGATTTCAAATTTACGCAAACCACAAGGCAACTCAAAAAAGAAGGATGTCGATAACGATATTTTACAACTTTTGTCAGAACATTGTGCACCTTGCACATTAGATTCATCTAGTAGTTCCGAATCGGAATAAAAAAATAATATAAATAAATACTAAAAAATACTAAAAATACTAATAACAATAGTATTGTTATTTTTTTTGTGCATTGTAATTAAATTTTTGTTATGAAAACAACTGAAATACATATATGAAGACTGAAAAAAAAATTTAAAAAAAAGAAATAAATAAATAAATGTTTAAAAAAAAAGATTTTAATATTAAAGTTTAATATATTTTTAGTCCAAAAGTATGTGAAACATTAAATATATTATTTAATTAATTAAATATATTAACTTTATCATGTTTTCCTGAACGAAATAAACAATGTCTAATATATGAAAAAAATGGCAACTTTCACAAAAAAAAACTATAAATATATTTTTTATTTAATATTGTAGCTTAATCAATTTTCAACTAAAAAAAAATATTACACAAACAAAAAAAATTTTCCCTAAGCGCTATTAATTAAACGCCGCTAGATGAGACTTTTCGCCCACTGTGCAACGGGTACACAGCTCAAGTTCAGATGACGTTTCAAGAAGTTAACCAATTTGGCTATCCGGATACCTTCAATCAGAAGTCCAGAAGCTCCAAGGTGGACTGAATACACAGATGTCATGAAGAATCTCTTACGCCGATTTAAAAAACCAAAACATTTGAAAGCTTTATCCGACACGTTAAATAAATGGTTATTCCAGGGGACTTCAATCTGTATTTCATGCCCAGAATATCAAGGCCGTGCAATGATTCAATATCTACACCATCCATAAAAATCGATAGCAGAGACGATCGGATTGTTAGTTTGTAGTAAAGTACGCAACACTGGGTCCTACGGGAAATAAAACGGGAAAAGTTACTTCTCAGTGTGTTTATCCATTCTCTGCCAAATGCGTTGAAAATCTTCTGGCCACTACTTCAGTTTAACTCAGTCTACGTCTACGGATCGTCTTGGCCGACGGTGGTGCTATGGCTAGTGTGCGCGGCCCTTGCGCATGAGAACGTGGGTTTGATCCCTGATCTGACCACCTTAAATTTCCTTCGACGACGTCCACCTCGCTTAGTGATTGCGACTCTATCGAGTACTTAGCCATGAAAAAGCTTCTCAAAATACTATTCGGAACTGCTGTAAAACTGTAGGTCCCAATCAGTGGGTGACAAATTAGAAAGCGCACAGCTCACTAGTTGTGAGAAGTTCTCCTTAATCCCTTCATGGGATGTAATGGGAAACGGTTTTTTTAAGTATGGATCGTCTCCACAATTCTGAGAGGAAAACTATCATACCACCCGTATAATGTCGATCGCTTTATAGGCCATTTAACTCCAGACAATTCACCGGATGCCACCTTTGAGAGCGTAGATCATATTGAAATTGGTTGGTAGTATCTAGGGTTAATAGTTTCACCCTTTTAGGGATCTGCCAATGCGAAGAAAATACACTCGCTCGGTATGAAAGGCAAGCGTCGAAGATCACTTTATTAACTCTTTAATGACCACAGGCAAGTATGTTTGCTCAAAGGTTTTTGGTACCAATAATTGCATATGTGTCCATAGAGCATATGTGTCCATAGGAGATTGATAGAAGAAACTTGGGACAACAGTATTGCAGTAGGCTATAATTCGCTAACTCCACTTACCCCCAAAATTCCCACAAAGTGGGTCAAAATATCTTAAAACAAAGGAATGCAACGGGCTGCAAAACAGCCCATGTAAGTAAAATTTAGATAAGTTTTACCTTCACACCTTATCTTTTCAAACTTTGAATTTCAGTCATCTTGCTTAGACCCAACCTATGTTTGGCTTTAGGTAAAAATGACAAAATGTAAAACAAACAGTTCGTTGGACCATTTTTTGTGCCCTAATCATTATTGGTTCACAGATCAGGAAAATAAACAAGAAAATGAAATTACTTCGTTCGAAAATCTCTGGTCCTCAAAGGGTTGAAAAAAAAAGATCCGGGATTCCATCCGGAGCCACGGAACCTTATTAATCTCACGTGTTCGAAAAAATATCTCAGACATTGAACAGTGTACGATATCGACCACAGGCAAATATTTCAGCAAACAGGTTGTCAGTTTTATCAACTGAGATAATAAATATTTAGTCATTTTTGATTAGAGTTGCTGAAAAGGAAGAACTATTATCCTTTACTCTTTTAACAAATAACCAAATGCTATACCTCCGCCTTGGAGAAGAAAGAATTTTAGCATGTAGACATTTTGATCGTGTCGTCTTGAGTACCGCATCAGTAATCGGATTTTTATTCAAACTCCAATTTATGAAGGAATCCTCTTTAGATCTGGCATAATTAATCCCGAATAATTAATCAAAATTGTATACGCCTACTGTTTTCTTTCTTTCTGGTCTTATTACCACTCGCTCATCGTCTAGAAAGTGAATCTGGGCAAAAATTAAAGTAACGCGAACATTTTGCAAAACTCCCATCAGCCGCATCCTGACTCTACAAGCTGTCAAAATAGTTGGGTTCATCCTAAAATAACTCAGTTGTCTCAATGTAGGTATACTTTATTGGGTTACTGTAAGCTAACATAATTTTGGGGGTTACTTGTGGGGTTAACAGTTGTTTGGGGAGTGTATAACTTTCTATATTCTGAGTGCATATTCATAAATCTTGGTTTTTATAATGTTTACACTGAAGTAATTGTTTGAAAAGAGGATGTAGTAACCGTTAATTTGGCTGATATCACCGAGTTTTAGTTGCCAAAACCAACTCAGGTTATCACGATTGAATTTATTCCCCCAAAACCAAAAGTCGGTTGAAACAACCTTGTTTCGTAATTGATACGGCTGTGACAACTGAGTTTCCAATTATGTGCATTAGTTAAATCAACTAAATTTTCTATAATTTTGTTTGCAACAACCGCAATTGAAATCAAATCGATTGCAACCACCGACTTTCTTACCAATTCGTTTTCAACCATCTGATTTTGTTACGCATATTTCCGAACTTGGGTTGATTCAATTGAACGACATTCCCAATTCTATGAATCGAGTCCTTGATCTAGTTTTAGTGGATGATTCTAACAACTTTGATATTTCTCGAATTGATCCGTTAATTTCTCCTGAGGATAGTTACCATCCAACGCTGGGAATTAATTATACATATGATACCATGCAGGTTGGTTGCAATTGCTCTTCGTCCCATGTTGGCCTATGCTTTTCGCGTGCGAACTTTAATCTTTTGAATAATCTTATCTTTGATACCGACTGGCATAGTATTTGTCAGTGTGATAATTCTTTTGAATTTGAAATCGCCCTGGATGATTTCTATAATATTATTAATGGCTATATTTCTAAGTCTGTACCCAAGAGGCCAATAATGGGTAATACTGGTCCCCCATGGTCCTCAAGGGCTCTAAATAGTCTCAGGAATGTAAGGAATAGATGTTCGAAAAAGTATAAAAAATCTGGACTGCTAGCAGACTATGCTAGGTATATTGTTGCTAGGAGTAGATACAACTCTAAATCTCGTGAGAGTTACAGATTATATTTGGATAGGTTGAAGGCTAATTTTAAACGGAACCCCAAATCATTCTTTAGATTAGTTAACTTGAAGCGTAATTCGTCTTCCACACCTTGTAGGATCAAAATGAACGGTATTGAATATTCAGATGAAGAGTCTATTGCTAATTGTTTCGCCGATTTTGTCGCATCTATTTATTCCACCCGAGCCTATGATGATTCCAAATCATACCCGTACACTGTCCGCTCTACCATTCCGTTTGATGCACCTGTCGTAAATTCTTCGTGGTTGCTAGATAACTTAATCAGCTTGAAAGCCTCGAATAAAGCTGGTCCTGATGGTATCCCGGACTCTATGTTGAAATACTGCTCGAATTCTCTCAACTTACCGTTGACTCTCTTATTTAACGCTTCGTTGAAGTTCGGTCATTTTCCTGCACAGTGGAGAGCTCTTATATAATCCCTCTCCACTAATCTGGTAGTTTAGTAAATGTTGCAAATTATAGGGGAATTGAAAAATTGAGTGCCATTCCTAAACTTTTTGAGAAGTTAGTCACAGAGGTAATTTCTCATCAGGTTTCCTCTATTTTAAATCCATGTCAACATGGCTTTCGGAAGGGTCGTTCCACCGTGACTAATTTGCTTCAGTTTTCCTCTTCTATTATTGACGGCTTTATTAATGGAGATCAAACTGATGTGATTTTTACCGATTTTAGTAAGGCTTTTGATAAAGTTAACCACAATTTGTTATTATATAAACTAGGGGCAATGGGGTTTAATTGTAACATGTTGAATTAGATTAGTTCTTACTTAATGAACCGAGAACAGATGGCATCATTTGGTCGATCATTCTCAAGATCTATTTTTGTGTCATCTGGGGTGCCTCAGGGCAGTCATCTTGGGCCGGTTCTATTTTTGTTATTCATTAACGACTTACCCGCCTCCATAATGCACTCTAAATTGTTAATGTACGCTGATGACGTGAAGATCTATTTTTCTTACAAGGATCCTTGTCAATATACTTTACTTCAGAGGGATTTGTCTACTTTCCAGACGTGGTGCGAAACCAATTTGATGGAGCTTAATTTTAGGAAATGTAAGCATATGCTGTTCATCATTATTTTCGGCAAAATACATTTTAGGTGGCAATGTTCTTGAATCGGTGGATTCATTTGTTGATCTTGGTGTTCTCTTGGACAGAAAATTGAATTTCAACTCCCACATAATTACGATGGTGAACAAGGCTTATGGCGTTCTGAACTTTATTAAACGTTGGGCAAAGGAATTTACAGATCCCTGCGTTGCGAAAAATCTTTTTACTTCACTAGTCCGCCCTGTTCTCGAATATGGATCAGTTGTTTGGGACCCCCAGTACAATTTGTATGTTAATATGATTGAATCGGTCCAGAAGCAGTTTCTCATTTTTTGTCTGAGATATCTTCAATGGAACCCGAACCATAATCTTCCTTCGTATAGCAGTAGACTAGCATTGATCAGATTGCCGACTCTTAGTAGTAGACGTACCATGATAAACTCTATTACAGTTTTGAAGATAATTGTTGGATGTATATGTTCTGAATTTCTGTTATCTAAGATTTTCATAAATGTCCCATTGAGACCCACGAGGTACTATAAACTCATTCACATCGTGTTTCAGCGTTCGAATTATGCGTCCTTTGATCCAGTTAGGAGAATGTGTCGTGACTTTAATGAGCTATATCAGTTTATTGATTTCACAGGTAGTTGGGAAACGACAAAGTCTAGCATAATTTGTCATTTGAACCGATTGCATTAGTGCTGTATATTCCTTTACATATGTAAATTTACTTTATCCTTACTATCTGTCTGTCTGTCTGATTTATAATTTGGTTTTCGTTTTGCTCGTAATTATTATATATTATGAAGTCTGTTATATTAATATCTTGTGATGTACTTGTATACTTAGTTATGTTAGTGTAATACCAACTGGTGAAGAATTTCTGTAGTTGGTTGTAACGTGTGAACTTATGATCCTTGCTCTCCCGTTATAGACCGGTCTATAATGTGTACGCTGTCCTCACGTTATGGGGACGTGGCCCTCTCGGTCGGTAGGGGCGGGTAAGAGTGGCGGCGATGGGTTCGCTCGATTAAAAACAAAAAAAGAAAAATTTGGGGTATCGACAGAATTTGGCTGTCGTGGATGTTGGTTCATCCGACGCCCTCAATGGAGAAATAGTGCGCTTTTAGTTCTTCCAGCTTCAGTACGTTTTTTTCTGATAAAGGGGATTAATTCACAGTTAATGTTAAGGAATAAAGATAACACAGAGTTGTTTTCAGAGGACGTAGTAGTAACACATTGTAAGAAGTGCTTTGGTGCGGCCTAGTGTCTTCAAAACCAAAACGGGTTAACCGGTTAACGGAGTTACGGCCGGTTAACCGTACTTCGGTTTTGCGGAGAATCGGTTTTACCGGTTATTTTAAGTCGATTATCCAGTTTTCGGTTTTAAAGAACTTTTACACAACTGATATTATAACACAGAATAATATCAAACCTAAACCCTGTACATAATGAGAGACAAACAGAAAATATTTGGCCAACGAAGTATTTCGCAGCCTATTTCCCGAAATAAGTTGTCCAATGAAAATAGAAGATAAATCTGCAAACTCCGATGTAGATGCAAGTTTCGGAACTAATGACAACACAAGTAATATGTTGACTGAAATGCAAAATAGTATAACAATCCTAATAACATTTCAAAACGTTCGAAAGAAAATTTACTTAACGAATATTTTGCCTATTTGGAATAAGTCAACTAACAGAAGAGACAGGTTAAATATTGGCTACTATCTATAGTAATAAAGGTGGCTTCGTTGTCCTGGTGTCTCTTCACTTTAAATTATATTGATACTTCATCACATGGTATGGAGCACATTAACGTCCGCACCAAGAATGAGACCCATTTCATAATTCTCTGCCTCATCGATTAGATTCCTCATCAGAAGTGACAGCCGTGATCCAGTATATTCATAGAGTCAGTGTATTTCGAGCGTTTGGTCGTTTTCGTCGTTTTTAATTAATAATTGTGTTATCTTCCTGAAAACGACCAAACGCTCGAACTTTTTAATTTAGAATATAATACGAAAGGTCGGATAAATCATAACTTTTTCAATTATATTGTTTATTTAATACTTTTAAGGGTATTTTTAAAATTTTCAATTTGAAGTTGGTCGTGGTAAAACTTTCTAAGATAGACACATACATACATACTTAGAAATAAATATATATGTAGAAGGGGATAACGATTTTGAGATAAAATTAATTATTTTAAATTGATAAAATTAATTGAATGCCTTCTAAGGCCTTTCTCTTTGCATGCCTTCTAAGGCCTTCTTTAGGCAATGGACAAGGAAGGCCTTGCCTCCCAATCTCACGCAATGTTAAAAATAAAGGAGGAGGTAATGTGTAGGGAAGGCCTTCCGCATTTTAAAGAAGGCCTGTTTGGTCATGATTTCAGGCCTTCCAGGTCATGCCTTCCGCCGCAGGGCTACAACTTATTCCAAACCAGAAAACGAACCAAACATTAACAAAAGCAAAGGTAATAACGTTTGGCCGGCGCATATGATATGCACTAAAGAGAGCATGAAAGTTGCCGGTCAACACTCTTTCTCAGAGAATGCTTTCAATAACAAACAACTACTCTGACATCTTGTAGCATTAATATAGTACGAAGTATTATCGCTTCTCGCTCCGCTTCTCGCTTCGCTTCTAGCGCCCGATCTGTCGTCAGTTTTAGTCAGTTTCATAGATAAATCTATTTACCACAAGGAATACACTTGTCGCATTTGCCGATATAGAAGCTGTCTTTAATAACGTTTTCCAGAGGCCGATAAAGTCAGCTCTATCGACACATTGTGCAGCCCAGGGAATCAGTAATTTGATATATTATTAAGATTGAATGTAGGTACACCCCAAGCGGAAGTTTTATTTACATTTCTCTGGAATTTAGCCCTGAATAGAGTTTTGCTAGAGTTCGAGGGATCAGGTTGCATAGTCGTAGCATTTATTGACGACCTGGAGATTGTTGTGCATTGTAAACAACCTTCCATATGCAGGGAAGTGTTCTAGGCCTTAATCAGGAGACTCTGTAAGTTGGCCACGAAGAATGGGCTGGGTGTAAATTCAGGGAAACCCGAGCGCGTACTCTTTACCACAAAGCAGAAATTTCCGTTATTCAGCCGACGTCTCAATGAGGTAGAGACATTTACCTAAAGGATAGTGCAAGATATGTAGATGTAATTCTGGACAGAAAGCTTAGTTTTAATTCAAACAATACGGATAGTATCAGATTAGCTACAGTAGTTTTATATCCTTGTAAAAGGTCATCGGAGGACAATGGGGTCTAACCCCGAAAACAGTTTACTCGATATATATAGATGTTATCAGCCCGATATTGCTTTATGGTATTGTCGTTTGGGTGCGGGTACTGGAAATATTACGGCAAGGTGGGTATCACGGGCGCCCTTCGCACAACCCCTACCAAGGGTTTGGGGGTTATCCTCCAAGTACATAAAACCCGTAAATTATAGGGAAAGGAAAATGACTGAAGCCTCGGCAATCCGCCTAACACATTCTTTGTGATGGATCAAATTTGCGGCAATCCACAATGGAAGGCGATTATGACACCCAATTCTACATTTGAGTTTCTAGAAGCTGTCTAGGCTTCTACATTGGTGACTCCAAACTAGATGGCAAAGTAGGGTTTGGAATCTATGCTAAAGGGCTGGATTTAAACTTTGCCCAGAAGCTCCCAGACCACTGTAGTGTCTTTCTGGCACAATTCATGATAATCGTCTGGGGTTTCTTCATCTACTCTGACAACCTGTATTCCAGACCTCAAGAACTACCGCGCATCTTCAAAAGAGATGACCATATTGACCAGTACCATATTATCCATATATGGGTGCATGAGCATAGAAATATTCCACGGAACTATAAGTATAAACCTGCAGAGCTGATGAGATTAGGGACTACCTGCGCAAGTCACTCTATATGTAGTATGTGGGAATGCCATTTTCAGCATACAAGCTCATGCTTAAAACCGAAGCTACCAGACAGGCGAATGATAGATGGTCTGGTTGCACAAAATGCAGAATCACCAGGCAAGTATGCTCACGTTAGGACCTGAATCGTACACTACAGTTGATATCCATTCCAGGCATGAAATTTTGTATGCTAATAGCTGTGATCAGTGGTCACTGTTTAATAGGCAGACTCGTTTCTAGACTTGGGAAGTCACCACATGATTACATGATTACAAGTTGTGGTGGTGAAGAAGGCATATGCTACTGCCCGGCCTTTGTTATGAGTAGGATATAATATCTAGGATTTTACTTCATGTTGAATCTAACAGTCATTCAGGGAGACAAGCGGTCAACCGTCCTCATTGGACTACGTATGCCAATAGCTATTTCTACCTAACCTCACCTGAGTTGAATAAACTGTGTGATGTCATCTATTAAACCAGACCCACGTTTACTTTCAGCAAATGTGTATTTTAAATTTCAACTAGCGTTCAAATAAACAAAGACATCGTTTAAGAGCAAAGCACGTCAATTGTTTGCAAATAAAATATTATCTTTTTATAGTTTTCTACAAATCTTTTATACAAATATCAACACGACTGAATTAAAAATAACCGAATGTAATAAAACGTATAGTTATCCAATTAGACATAAAAACCGAAACCCGTTATTAAACGTTTTTTTTACACCTCAGTTTAACCGAAAACCGGTTTCGCCAAAATTGGAATATTCGATAAAACCGAATGCCGACGTTTTTGGAAAACCGGGTTTTTAAATCCATTGCGATTTACAATTTACTTTGTATAAATAACATTTAAACTGGACCATAATTATTACATATGTTTGTCGTATCATTAAAAATATATTAAACAAAAGAATAAGAACTACGACTGCATCAAGGCATATACTACCAAACGATTCGATGAGCGCCGTAAGAATACATAATCCGAATAGCTTCTTGGCTAATGACACAACAATTTTGAAACTGCATACTCGCTTGTACTATTCATTTCCGTTGTGTCCGCATCCTTTAGTTGGTTATTGCATAATTTCCGCTTGATGAACCATTTCATTTTACAATTTCCATCCCTCCGCCGCCACTGCTTGAAATGAGACAGCACAGAAATTGCAACGCAAACCACCAGACGTTTGCTGGGTACGCCGGGTACAAACTGACCTTCCTGTCCCTGTCTCTTCACTCCAATCTTTTGTTTCTCGAATGACAAGTGATGAGTGTGGCGATGCACTCCATTACTCTGGGAGTTGGCCATCCGCCTGGGGGTTTTTTTTTTTTTTTAAATCTGTAATGTCGTATAAAAGGACTATACGCTCCGTTTTTTTGGCATAAAAAATCAATTTGAAGAGGAAATTAAAAGGGAAACATTTCAAATTGTTCCGCATAAAGCGAAACGCAGGAAAATTCAAATGCCAAAGGAGGAGTTTTTCTATGTTCAAGGAAATATATAATTTCAAAATGCGTTTAACATTAAATTGCAAGAATAATCATAACAATAATGTTCCCTGCCATGGACGGGGTAAGGACCAGGGCATAAATTGCATTTAAATTTGAGTGGACGTTAAACGCTTGACTTTTCACTGGCAATTAACTAAATGTAGAAATTACAGAAATCTTAATGACAAATCTAAGCTGCAGACGGCTTTGGCAATATGGTTAATAAGCACGACGATAATGACAACGACAATGATAACGACGGCGTTAACATAAACGCAAACGATAATAATTACATTTATGGGATTAATTTCATAGTTAATGAGGTCAAATGAATCATTATACCCGCAAAGAAACAAATAATAACAGTAGCCGACAATCTGTCCATCAGACATTGTGGCTTCCAAATGTTCATCTGTTGCTGGCTGCCATCGTTGGGTAATTTAAAACTTTCTGTCTCAAGGACATCCAATCAACCAAATCCGATTGTATCTTAATTACTAACTGAAATTGTATTTGTCTCGGCTGCAATGTGTTACAGCTGAACGAATGTGAACTAATTTTATGATAAAGAATTGTACCAGATATCCTAAATGACCGTATATACGAATACAATAAATAATTTCAAAACAGGGGAAAACGGGTACTTTTGGTTCCCCTACCTACTGTTGAAGTTCCCAATTTTAGTTTATTTTTGCAACAAAAAAGAAATAGTTTTTTTGTGGTGAATATATGTATTTATCAAAAGACGCGTGGATTTCTTAAATGGAATGTTTTTTTAAAACTTTCATAAACTGTTTTACATTTTGTGAATTCTATTTTTAATGAAGAAAGGAAACAATAGAACAAATAAATGCATGTTTGTGCAAATATAGAACAGAAATGGGAGAAAACACGGGTGATTTTATTGCTGTTGAGTTTTGAAGTGTAGAATTTTTAACAAATACCTTGTGATTCGTGACATGTGTAGTATCATTCCCATATCCTCTTGGAAGGATATACACCCGAACAACGGTGGTCGTCAGCCATGGAGCTCAGTTCTGGTTGAATGTGTATGTTTTTGTCGCACTTGGTCTGATGAACGTTCAAAAGCTATACAAATGCTGCCAATACAAACAGTAACAATCCATGTTTCTCTAAAGATTACGATGGCCACAATTTTACCGTCGATAGCGCCCACTATCATTCAATGATTTCAATATTTATTGTCCAAAATGCTCTGGTTGTGATTTAAAAAAAACTGCGAAACATGTCATTGACCACGTGAAACAATGGATATATGTATTGAGAGATGAGTTCGGTGTAACATTTTTTTAATATTTAGGACCAGCGAGTTCGCTGGCTATATCGTGCGATTTAACGCCTCTGGACAATCTTTTGTGGATTACGTGAAGTCACCCACCAGTCTATGCTGATAAACCACCGTCAACTGCAGTAGATTTAAAAAACAACATTGCATGTGTTATTAGCGGGGTACCAGCAGACTTTTCGCATGTTTTACGTAAAATGTAGTCATGGTCAACACTTTCGTGAAACAATCTTGTAAACGTAAATGACAAGCAGTGATTTTTATCGACTCAAATAAAACGTTCCTACACTTTTGCAATTTTTATGTGTTAATTTTGAAAATTAAACACCAAACGCTAAACAAATCACCCGCTATATGTTTGATCAGGATATCCAAGGGGTCGATAATTATCTCACTCGAGGTATTTTGAGAGTGTTCTATTCAAGTATTCAGAAGGGTCCGTAGGCATATTTTGTTCAGTCGGTCCTGAATGTCATATACGTAATGGAGCGTTTGGAGGTCGATTGGCGCAAACATATTTCTGCATCTCCAAATATATTTCGTTTGTAGTCTCATGGTTGATATTTTTCCCGCAAATAAAAACTTTTATCGTAAAAGTCGTTCTTTTATCGTAAACACATTTTTAAACGAATATTTACCCTAAAAATTACATAATTCACTTTTTCGGCAAAAAATATTTCATTATAAACGAAAAACATACATTCACTAAAATGTGATCACTAGGAATATGACTATGTCAATATTTTTGCTAAGAATTAAAACTACATTCCCGTAGATTATGAGAAACTCTACAAAAATAAATACAAAAGTTTTCTTGATTAATTTGGACACAAAAACCTTACCCAGGGATGAGGTCAAAGTTTACGCTTTTGAAATTTTAGCATTTTTTCTCATTGTTCTAGAAAGTTGTTATTTCTATTTAACATTCCGAGGTTGTAAGAACCGGTTTCAAGACACGGTTTTGAAAACCGGTTGTAAGACCAGTTTTTAGAACCCGGTTGTAAATACCGGCAATTACAACCAGTTCAAATAACAAGAACCGGTTATAAAACCGCTTTTTTGAAAATGTTTTCACACTTCGGAACCGCTTTCTAAAACCGGGTCGCATAACCGTTTCCTAAAACCGGCAGGTGTTTCGTATCATCAAACACAATTCATTTTAACCGGTTGGGGTACATAGTTGTGTTGTTTCTCACACATATTGTAACTTACACAGTGCAACACGAAAAAAAATAACCATATACGGACACCACTACGTGATAAAAGACTAAAAAAAGACCCGTGTCTCCCAATTTTTCCCAAAGTCATGCAATTTTTTTTTTATGGGCCGCCAAAGATTTGGGGCCTCGGTATCATTTTCGTAAAAATGTGATCATTTTCTCAGGCTCATATCTTGCAAACCGTTCAGAATTTCGATTTACTCTCTGAGGCAAAGTTGTAGCTCTTGTCATAGAGAACAAAAATTGCGAACATATAAAATCAAAAAAACTTCACCTTCCAGATCAAAATCGCAAAAAAATTAAAAAAAATTCGATTTTTTTACCTTTTTTCCCGTGTTCAGGTCCATAGGTAGCAAACCGTTCAAAATTCGAGGAAACAATCAACTACAAAAATTTACCTAAGATCTCAATAAACAAATTTCTAGAACATATAAACTTCCCGGGAATTATTCTTAACACCGTTTTTTAATTTCATTTGTTTTTTATTTACTTCAACATTGAGATCCTATGCTATCTATTACAAAAATATTAGAAAAAAGTATTCGTATTATGTTTATAATGTTATAAAATTTTCAGGTGCAAGCACTGGTAGTGTGGCTGTTGCAGTTGCTTTATAAATTTTGTTCTTCTCAGAATGTCGATTTAGACGACATGTGTAATTTACGCATGCATAGCAACTGGTTGCATCATGATCACTTGGGCGATTAATCCAGTTTACCGGCTTACAATACTTCATAGTACCTCTGCCTCCACTCAACCATGCCATGAGATTGTTATAACATTGGCGACACACTGTATTAGGTGTGTAATTTTCACCGGTCAAGTCCACTTCGTCGAAAAACAATGTATATGCTCTTTTGAATTCACTAGTTAAAAGATTCTTTTCCTTCTGAAATCTTCTAGATGTTTTGTTTCTGGTTTGATGACCGCAAACGTGGCAAAATAAATCAATATTTTCACACTGCATATTGAAATTGTCAGTTGCCAATGTTGTGTGCCAATTATACTATAGCACTTTCACTTTTTTTTACTTTCACTTTCACTTTATAACTTTCACCGCTGAGCTCTCGTTGACGTCGCGCTGTGTAATGCCTCGATGTGAGCGTCGTGTCGCTTTTATATTGTGTGCTGCGTCCCTTGTTGCGTGTGCTGAGCTTACTGCATTGCCTGTACTGCTGCTGTCGGTGCATGATCGCGTGATACCTAAGCGCTACCTAAACGGTGTTAACCCTTGGACAAACACATGGTTCTGGCCAGGCATATTTCATTTTTTGCTACCTATGGACCTGAACAGGAGAAAAAGGTAAAAAAAATGAAATTAAAAAATTTTCGGCAAATTTTTCACTTTTGCGTGCTACCTAAACAGTGTTACGAATCATCTCTAGGAAGTTTATATGTTCTAGAAATTTGTTTATTGAGATCTTAGGTAAATTTTTGTAGTTGATTCTTTCCTTGAATTTTGAACGGTTTGCTACCTATGGACCTGAACACGGGAAAAAAGGTAAAAAAAAAATCGAATTTTTTTAAGTTTTTTGCGATTTTGATCTGGTAGGTGAAGTTTTTTTGATTTTACATGTTCGCAAATTTTGTTCTTTTATTTTGTTCAGAGAGTAAATCGAAATTCTGAACGGTTTGCAAGATATGAGCCTGAGAAATGATCACATTTTTACGAAAATGATACCGAGGCCCCAAATCTTTGGCGGCCCATAAAAAAAAAATTGCATGACTTTGGGAAAAATTGGGAAACACGGGTCTTTTTTTTTTTAGTCTTTTATCACGTAGTGGTGTCCGTATATGGTTATTTTGCCATGACTTAAAAAATTACACACAGTGTTATTAACGATCTAGCATCCATATTAATAAATTGTTAAGCTTTTTAATGGAGGTACCCTATTTTGACGCACCATTTCAGCATAAAATCATAGAGGAAGTCTAAGGTGTTGTTCCCAATTGGAAGCGCACACACTTCAGTAAACGATTGTTGCGGCAAGAATGCCCATATTCTTCAACTAACATAATTTCTTGCACAAAAACTGAAATACTTGAAATTAAATTTTTTTACAAAAACTGATTTTTTTCCAAACTCTTATTTGTAATTCTTAGGCTCAATTTTTGACTGGTTATTTAAATTGGTAATCAGTTGATTTTGATTTATGTTTGATCTGACTTTAAATACAAAAAGAGTTTTTCAGTGCTTTGTCAAATAATCTCACTACCATGTGGCAACAATGGCAAATGCCACTAAAAATAACCGGTATTCATACATTTATCGGCAATACATCAAACTGCCGCCATTTGCAAAACAAAACTGAAGTGATAAAATACAAAATATTTAATGAAATTGGGGATTATGTGAGCAGAAATAAAGTTCTAACTGCACTACGAGTTAAATGATACGTTTTTATTGTTATTTCAACTAGGCTGGTGATTATAATTGTTCACATTAACACGCGATTCATACGATGACTTTTACGACGTCGTTTTTCCTTAATTTCTTTTTAAAGCAACTTCCAAAAATCATGTGTGTGCATACGATGATTTTTACTTGCATGTCTTTTTTTGCAGGCAGAGTTGATTGTTATTGTTTAATCGGTTAATATGCTTTAGTAGATTATTCGCATCAAGAAATACATATGTCTGTATACAAAAATTATTTGAATTAATTGAAACCAATTTACGCCTAAATATTAAATAAAAATTCATTATTCCGCATTTTTACTTTTACTATTCGAAAAATTTTGTTTCTTCCCAAGTTCTGTAGTCAATTCTAAAATATATTTTTCTTAATGCCACCTGGCTACTTCAAAGTACGAAAATGAATAAAACGTATCAAGAAAAAAAGAAATTAGTATAAAGAGGAATATGAAAAAAGACACGAAAAACAGAAACCGAGTCTTTTTGTTTACCCCTCTTGCTTCTCTATACCGTTCGCCTATATGTAAAAAGAGACGTTGCAAAAGCAACGTCGTAAAAGTCATCGTATGAATCGCGTGTAACAATTAAAGAAGCTTTGTGTTTGTTCTTCTTGTTGTTTTCTGTCAAAGTCATATGGCCACTTGATCATAGTTTAAATGCATAACTTTGGCTGTTTGAAGAGCAATTAACTATTAACCAAAAAGATGAATTCAGAGTTTAAATTATGTTTGATCGTTAATCAAAGATGATTTTCCACTCATAAATTAGGTCTTAGAGTTGGTGGAATTTGGTAAATCTTTCATCATTTGATAATTTGATTTTGCTCAATCAATTCGAAAAAATTAAATAAACATTCAAAATTTTCTGGAACATAGGAGAAAAGTGTTAATATTCCCAATTCCGAATATTCATGGGAAAGTTTTTTTCAGTAAATTTACCGAGAATACCTCTTTATCATAATGTACCGCCAAGAATTTTCAATTTAAAACAAAAATAAAAATTTAATTGTTCATAGGTATAGACTGTTCAGTCACTTCTAAATGTCAGACACAAAAAAAGTTGGCGGCAGATTCATGCAAAAATATATATTTTGTCGCGAATATATTTCCTTTTTTACTGACTAGAGTAATCAAACTTGAAACAGAAAACCCGTAACGAATAAACTGCTATTTGATGTCGGTTAACCGGGTTTAACTCAATTTGTGTTAAATATTCTTACAAAAATTTAAAAATTAAACAAAAAATAATACAAATTTGAAATATTAATGCATTTTTTGAATTAAGTCACGCAATATCTATTCTGAAATATTACTATACAGCTTGAATAAGTTGTAGATGCAATTTTAATTTCAGAATGATTCTATAATTTGAAAAAAAAAATCCAATGAGTGTTCGAACTCACGGGCGATGTGTTGAAACCTATTTGTTACACGGTAGCTTTTCGATTTCTATGAACACATTAGTAAATATTACATTGGAAAATAAAAAACAGCGTTCAGTCATATGATAAATAACGTTACATTTAAATAATATAAATACTTAAAATAATTTAAAGACCAGTGCAAGCACATGTGTCATTATTTTCTTGCTCAATACTTTTTGTTTTCTTCCGACAAAAAACAAAGAGAATGCAAAGCAACAGCCACATGAACATACATACATTGATAAGTTCGTACATACGCTACACAAGTTCACACAATTTTCGTTACTCTCTTGCTATCTCATTTTTATATATGTACGTATAACACGTCATTATTCTCTTTGCTCTAAGAGTGCTCCGCACCCACACAAGGCAACTATTCGCTGGCCCTACATCAATGTGTGTTTTTTCGCAGTTTGACAATCTGTGTTTCGCAGTCGGACAAATCTGTGTTGTATATAGGGGTGGGTCACCTTATCATTTAGGGGTATGAGAAATAGATGTTGGCCGAATCTGAGACCTACCCGATTTGCACACAAATTTTTATACAAATCGGTCCAGCCGTTTCGGAGGAGTTTAACACCAAACAATGTGTGATCGCAGTCGGGCAATCTGTGTGATCGCAGTCGGACAAACTGTGTTTGGAGGTATTCACTTTGGGAATTTAGTCCCTACCCGCGCCTATAGATGTTAACACATCAAAAATCAAATTTATAAGACTTTTGGTTATAAAAACCGAAACCGGTGTAAACCGTATTTGTCTTCAACAATATCGGTGGAGCCGGTTTTTCAAAAATTCAATTTTTGAGACAACCGAAAACACGGTTTCTTGGATTTGCCGCATATTTGAATACTCAAATTCCAGTTCTCAAATATGAATAAACGTAAACACATTCTTATCTCCAGAGGGTTATGCAAACCCAGACAAACTCTAAAACTTGAAATTACTTTTAAACCGTTTGTAAAAACATTACATTTTAAAGCCGTTTTGAAAGATATTGGTATTTAAAGCCGCGTTTGAACAAAACTCATAAAACGTGGAAAAAACTCTGTTCATCGAAGTGTTCGACTACTGCACGCACTCTATGTGATGGAGTGTGCTAGCATGTCAACTCATTGTGGCGAGTATCCGAAATCGTTGTTGCTCGCAGAGATTACTCTTGAAACGATCAACAAAATTCCCACAGAATCGTGCCTAAGTGATGCCGAAATCATTAAATTTATTGCCATTTTGTAGATTTTTTAGTACAATGACACAAAAATGTACGCTTTAATTATAATTTGATTAATAGGCATTACTCGTATTGTGTTTTATTGTGCACTGTTCGCGGACTTCTCGCATGTTTTACGTACAATGTAGTCATGGTCAATATTTACGTGAAACAATCTTTCAAAAGTAAATGACAAACATTGATATATCGACTCAAATAAAACTTTCCTACACTTCTGCAATTTATATGTGTTAATTTTGAAAATTAAACACCAAACGCTTAACAAATCATCCGCTATATGTTTGATCAGGATATCCAAGGGGTCTATTATTATCTCACTCGGTGAATTTTGAGAGTATTCTATGCAAGTGTTCAGAAGGGTCCGTAGGCATATTTTGTTCAGTCGGTTCTGAATGTCATGTACGTAATGGAGCGTTTGGAGGTCGATTGGCGCAAACATGTTTCTGCATCTTCAAATATATTTCGTTTGTAGCCTCATGGTTCATATTTTTCCCTTTTTTACTTGGGACTGTCCATGCATAGTGTCTATTTGTTTAACCAACTCTTGTGTTTTGTATTCGTTATGGCACTTGGCCCACATACAAAAAGTGTTGACTCGAGAGGCTGGGTGCCTCTCTGATTACTGATTCAAATTTTCTGAAATCAGTGATTTTCGAACTTAAAACAGTGGAAGTACACAAAGGATAGACTATTCAAAGTAGTGCTCCCCTTTTCCTGGAAACGGTATTCCCGGACCTTTCCCGGGAAACCGGGATTAATATATTTCCGGGGAAATAAAAAAATAATTTTTTTTTTCGGTTTGTTAAGAAAAGATACACAGAATTGCTTGAAATTTTGCAGAGATCATAAACAGACACTTCGATATATTCTCCCAAAAAATTATGCCATTTGAAGGAACGCTGTTCAAACGCCGCTCCGGGAACGAAGAAATTTCTATTATTTTCATACATTTGTATACAATTTTTCAGTTTTCCCGTCTATCCCGGACCAGTGTTTCTAAAATACTTACTGAAATGTTTCGCGAGTTGGCAGTATTGAAGAACAACGTTAGTAAGATAATTCCACAAATTTTGTTGCGGAATTGCGGAAACGCCGGTACGGGATATTCCAAAAACAGTAACTTTTTCATACATGTAAAGGGTTTTTCAACAGAGACGCTACAAAAGTAAATCGATAGGGACAGCCAACGACGCCATATTTTTTCCCGCTCTTTTGACATTTCTCTTCAGTAAGGTTTGCCATTTCATCATGGATAGATATACGAGACAACAACGAGTCGAAATTATTAAAATTTACTACCGAAATTTGGAGTCAGTGGCCTCAACTTTAAGAGCGCTACGTCCAATTTATGGTCGTCATAATCGTCCTACCAGTTCAACAATTGAGCGTCTAGTGGAAAAATTTGAATCCACAGGCACAGTACAAAATGTTCCCGTGCCAGTGAGACAAAGAAGTGCCCGTAGTGTCGAGAATATTGCTGCCGCTGAGGCTTCAGTTCAAGAAAGCCCAAATATGTCTCTCACACGTCGTTCTCAAGCGTTGGGCATCTCTGTGACGTCGTTGTGGCGAATTTTGCGAAAAGATCTTGGCCTACATCCTTACAAGATCAAATTGACGCAAGAACTGGAGCCGCTTGACCACCATAAGCATCGTATGTTCGTGAATTGGGCTGAGCAATAACTTGAAAATGATTCGGATTTTCATCCGAAAATCATCTTCAGCGATGAGGCTCATTTCTGGCTGAATGGCTTCGTCAATATGCAAAATATGCGTTATTGGTCAGACAGCAATCCACACGTAATCCATGAGTCATCATTGCATCCCGAAAAAATTACGGTTTGGTGCAGTTTATGGGCCGGCAGCGTCTTTGGGCCGTACTTCTTCCGTGATGGTCAAGACCGGCACATTACTGTGAATGCGAATCGCTACCGTTCAATGATAACCGAATATTTTTGGCCCCAATTGGATAATATGGACTTGGAGGACATGTGGTTCCAACAGGACGACGCTACAAGCCACACAGCGAATGCCACAATCAATTTATTGGAAACCAAGTTTGGTGAACGTGTTATCTCACGAAACGTGTTATCTCTCGATTGGCCGCCTCGGTCGTGCGATTTGACGCCGTTAGATTATTTCCTATGGGGCTACGTCAAGTCTATGGTCTATGCCAACAAGCCAGCGACGATCGTACGAATATCGAACGTGAAATTGCAGCAGTATCGGCCGATTTATGCTTGAAAACCGTCGAAAATTGGGTTCAGCGTCTGGACTTCTGCAAGCGTGCCCGTGGTGGCCATGCAAAAGACATCGAGTTCCATTCATAATGGCATCGAACGTACTTTCACAGGAATAAAGAATTTCATTGGTATCTAAAACCGGTTTTGTGTTATTTAAAAAAACTTTTGTAGCGCTCTTATTGAAAACCCCGTTATATACATGGAACATTGTGATGGTTTTGAAGTGTCTCTTAATGCCACTGGTACTCACACCATCACATTTTTTTCTTGATTCACATTCCAAACAAATTGTATAATTGCCATCTTTTCTGACATGACTTCAAACAAAGCTTTGACTTGCCATGTCCTTAAACAATTGTTTTTTCACTTTATTTACACGTATGTTAATTATTTTATAACTAAAATGTATGGATATACATATATTTTTTCCATAAAGTATTATAGTCTTTAATTATTTTTATAATTAAATTATTTTAGAAATTGTTTCTGAAAATTTTATAGCACTTCTTATCACAATCTCACAATATGCAGAATATTCTCTAACAAAACAGACTAAAAATCAAGGCACACTATTTTTTTTGATGTGTTAACATCTATAGGTACGGGTAGGGTATAATCCGACAAAGTCACCAAATGCAAACAACACACAGCGTTAGCAAACAGAGTTATATACGTCGAAGCTATGCAGGGTTAGCATTGAAAAGAATATGTGGTTGTTGTACAACAATAGTCTCTGCCTGAAAATAAGTATGATGGTTTTGATCTAGTGGCAGCGAATACTGTTTACTGTTACTGTTTTTGGTCTATCCCGGACCGGCGTTTCCGCAGTTTGTTGTTCTTTAATACTGCCAACTCGCGAAACATTTCAGTAAGTATTTTAGTAGCGCTGGTCCGGGATAGACGGGAAAACTGAAAAATTTTATACAATCGTATGAAAATAATAGAAATTTCTTCGTTCCCGAAACCGAAGAAAAAATCATTTGTTATTTCCCGGGAATCCGGGAATTAGAATTTTCCCGGTATTCTCGGGATCCCGGTACAAACCTAGAGCACTAATTCAAAGTTTCTGGCAACAAAATCTATTTACAAATAATATTCAAACTTTTGGCAATCGCCAAATTCAGATTTTGCCAAAATATATAAATCCAATCTTGAAATCAATTGAAATCTAAAAGCCTTTGACTCAAACAACAAATTTATGGAAAAAAAATTTAGAATGTAATAATAGTACTTTCGTCTACTTACACTGAAATTATCCAAATCGTCACGTCTCTCCGATATTTGTTTCAAAACCCCAACGTTTACCAAATTATTACAATACTGCAGTGTCAGCACGTTGATATCCTGTTCGCTCATATGACTGCAATTGTTCTGCAAAGATGACACGAACCATTTCATCAACATTTGACCTGAAATCATACAAAGAGAAACCAGTAAATTGATCAGTTATTTTGAATTTTGACATCGTTTCAAAGTCGCGAGTAAAGTGTCAAAATTCGTTTGGGTCGTCTTACATGAGTTGAGCGATTTGGAACCAAATAGAACACGTCCAACGTTAATGTCTCCAACGGACAAATGGAATGAAATCGATGTGGTCGTGTTTCCACCGACATCTTTTGTCGTATTCCATTGAAATGGGAATGAAAATGTCATTTCTGTATTTATGTGAAATTTTTATTTTATTTTTATTCATTCACGACGATACACACGGAAAATTTAATATATTTTTAGAATTTTTGGTTGCTACATTTTCGAAGTTACCCTATACATGGTATTGCTACAAATCATTTAGTTAAATATGCAATATAAATATATATAGAAGTATAAATGTAAATAAATAAATGGAGCAAATTTCTTTTAGCAGCAAAATTGGATTTTTTTCGTTTTCCTTTTGCCTGGTAGAGCATTAAATACGGATTTAAAAAAAAAGAAAAAAGTTTGCGGAAGTCCATATTTTCCGAAATATACGTCTCCATAGTTTGAATGTATAATCGCGCATAACTCTGCCATTTATTATCCGATCCTGATGAAATAAATTTCATCTTCCCTCTGAAGCTTAAGTCGATGTGTGACAAAATCAGAAAAATCGCTTGTTTTTAGAAATAATTTTTTATTTTGGTGTGTAAAACTACAACAAAGGACAACCGAAATAAAAGACAACAACAACGACAAAAGACAGAATACAACAACACCAAAACACAAGAACAACAAGTTGATTAAACCAAAAAAGTGAGGTTAAAAAACATTTGTTTAAATGAGCCCTCACTGGGTTACTAAAAGGAAGTATATTAATATACAGGGTTATATGATACATATTTCAAGCATATCCTATGATAAATACCTAAGATATGACCGATTATATACTCAAGCTTTAAAGGCCTATATCTCAAGAAGTTGGACCTAGAGCAAAAAACAAAACTTATTTTTCAACTCAGCGCAAAAACCTTTACTTTTGGTACAGATCTGATTGTGCTGCTAAAATAGTTTTATGCCAAATAAATATAATGACTAGTACGGCAATTTTTATATACTTATATAGCATTTTTGTATACAGTAAAATAGAAAAAGTCGGATAAAAACCATCAGCTGCGTAGTTCAATCATATGTTATTGATTTGGGACAAAAAATAATTATTTGTAACTATTGATTTAGTTTGTTAGCAACTCTTTGTTAATCGAACTGATAAAAACAATCAATATCATATTTGAACCGTCAAAATATTAAAACACAATTGCCACAAATTTGTAACAAAATTTGATTGCACTAACCGAACTGTTTAAAAATATAAGCTTACATTAATAAACAAACTGGGATAAATTACAGCAAAGATCTGCATGAATTCCTTCGTACAGTGGATGGACAGCCGCATTCATGAATATTTCTTGTTCCTCTGTGTGTAGTAATACCTTTGAATGAATGCGAATGAATGCAGCCACTGAAGTTTGTTGTACTTCGTTCAGCTTCATCTGCCGAAGATTGTTTTCGTTCGCCCCCTAATACGATCAAACTCCAACTCACCATATAAATATAACTTGACCAACCATCCTGCTTTTTGATGCCTCATCCCTCCTTCGATTTCAATAAAGCTTCTTACAGAGAAGACTTATTTGTCTTTACAATATAATTTTGCTTGGAAGTTATATTTTGGATGTGTTAACATCTACAGGCACGGGTAGGGCAATCTATCAAAGTGAACACATGCAAAGAACACACAGCGTTAGCATCACATATGTGATTGTTGTACAACAATAGTCTCTGCCTGAAAATAAGTATGATGGTATTGATGTAGCGGCAGCGAACAAACGAGCCGGTCGTCGTCGCCAAAGAGTATTGAAAAGCATTGGCGACATCTGGGAATAATTCAAAACGTATTACTCTCTTTTTGATGTGAAACATTGATGTAGTTTGAAACATTTATGCTTTTTGTCATGTTTTATTTAATAACATTGTCGAAATGGTGCATTTATATTGAAATATTTTATAAAGAGAATAAGACTCGTTTATGCTCTTTTACACAGAAGTCCTACATGAGAGCGGAAAAAGAGTGCAATAAGTTCTCTATACTATTCAATACGTCGCTCTGTTTATGACAAAGCAGAAACAATTATTTCAGTGAGCTAAATATTGCTTTATTTATTTTAACAATATTACATCTAATGTCGGTAGTGCAGTGGTAGTGTGCGCGGCTCTTGTGCATGAATAAATTTCTTTCGACGACGGTCACCTCGCTTAGTGGCGGCGACACTATCGAGTATTTAACCATGAAAATGCTTCTCAAATATACCGTTCGGAACCGGTATAAAACTGTAGGTCCCAATCAGTGAGTATAAAACTAGAAAGCGCACAGATCACTGGTTGTGAGAAGCTCTCCCTAATCCCTTCATGGGATGTAATGGGAAACCATTTATTTTTATTTACATCTAATGTTAAAGCAGACGTAAGAAAAAAGAAAGTGAAATAGCAAAAGAGCCTTCAGCACAACAACTATTATTTTTTTTTTATTTTCCAAGGTAACATTTCCTAATATGTTCATAGAAATCGCCCGTGAGTTCGAACACGCATTGATTTTGTTTTAATACAAATTTATTTGAATTCATGTTGTCAGACGATCGTTTCGAAGTTTGTGAATTTCATCACCAGAGGCGTTGTTGCGGGCTACTGACATCTGTTCAAATGTGTCACAAACTGAAATAATGGAATAGTGTTTTTTTTGTTGCCGATTTTTCTTCATATTCATCTTTTACCGTCGGATGGGTCACAAAAGTGACATAATCAGATGCTTGGTATGCCCGGTGGGGCAGACTTCGAACGCCGCTTAAGAGGAAAATTGTCCTTATTGTTATTAATTAATTTTTTAGTCTGGCTTCTTAAAAATAAAAACAAATTATAATAAGAAAAAATATTTTTTAATAATATCTCGAAAAATATACACTTTATTTTTAAATCCAATTTTACTACTTTTAAATTTTATTTATTTAAATTACAATTCGTTCGTTAAAAATAAAAAATAATAAATAAAAAAAAACAAAATCCAGCTTTTCGATCAAATACAGTTAGTTGGTCAGGTTAGTCATATACTTTCTTGTTTTATATATCCATTTCCCAGCAAAAAACATTGGAAGTACTTCCATGGGAATCAGTTTTGCACTAGTTCCAGAAATTAGGTATAAACGATTTATCTACCTCCAAAGAATGCATTTTAAACTATTTCCAAAAGGTTGTTATGAAAATGTTTCCAGCAAAACTTATACTTTCCAAAGATGCAGTATAACCATATTTTCCACTTCCGAAGGTGTCGCCATACGAAATAAAGTTGATATTAAATATTTGCCTCATCTGAATATTTGATTAGGATTCAAAATTAAAAACCATGTTTAGTTCTAAACAATAGAACCGCCAAATTTGTTTTTCGTAAAACATACATAAGTATGTTTATACCAATACCACATAAAAGAAATCTCAACTTTATTACTAAGTGATATCTAGAAAATATTTCCCCCCTTCTAAGCAAACCTCATGTTTAATTCCACTGGTTTGATACAGTTTCTCAAATTATGAGAATTTTGTACCTCATTGAAGGCAATATTTTTTTGCTAGGAAGTTAGGAAACAAAGCTTAGCGCCTTCTGCGTATTATTAAGCGGACCACACATTTGTCAATCGTAAGTATAACCTATGGTTAGCGTTGGGATTTATTGGTGTATACAGTATTATTATTTATTGAAATCAGGGACTGAAAAAAGTTGTTATTGACGTAGTTTTCAAGTAAAAAAATCATTGTAATGGAAGTTCACTAGAATTACTTAAAGTGAACCAAAACTTTTACTCTGATTCTATCTAGCAATTGTTTTCTGATTTTTATTATAATTTTTGCTATTTTTATACATGTATGTACATACACCTTACGGGACCTAATATTTGGTAAAAATACTGCATTTTCGGCTTCTTACATCGTGTACTCAGATCCCGATAATATTATGCTTGCTCCAAAAAAACAAATTTTAATATAAAAAAAATAAGTTTTAAATGTTATCGATTTTTTCCAATTCGTGGATTATGCCACACATCGAAAATGTTGAGTATGTTTTTATATTAACTTTGTTCCCGTACGTAATATTTCCAAACTTTTGAAAGAAATTTGTGTCAATTTTCCATAGAATAATAAATTTCTTTCCAAATTTAAAAAATAGTACAAAAAGTAAAAATACCACATTCGGGAATAAAACTATTATCTCGACGTTATATACCAGAAAAATTGGACAGATAGCGGTGCTGCATATTTCGCTATATAACAATGTGCATCGTCTGAGCTATTTCAATATATTGCAAATTTTTTAGATTTTTAAAAAATTACTACATTTTAGATTGTTTTTTAACGTAGAATACGTTATACGGTAAGGTAGGGGTGTTGATTTGGAGCACAAAATTTTGAGAAAATGTTTGTCACTTTCATTATAAGTTTTTAATACTTTATGCATGCATTGAAGAAAATTCAAGTATGGTCGTAACATATTTAATATGTCTTCTTTTGATTTGTATTTAAATAATCATATTGCTACATATAATTTTTTTGATTCTATAAGTAAATCAAAATTTAACTCCTTCAAATTTTGTATTAATTTTCATATGCTTTGTATTTTATGTATTATAACATCATGTGTAAGAGCAGTACGATTATCTGTGTGTTCATCACAGAGCCAGTGTGAGAAAGAGAAGAAGTATAATGACAATGCATGTTTTATGTGAACATTACAGAACCAGTGTTGCCACATGCAGTATTTACACTTGTTTTCAAAAGTGCATTGAATTGATATAAAGTGTACCCAAATTTTGTTAAAAACTATCCAAAATGACTAACGTATTCTACGTCTGACCTATGCGCCCGTGTTATCTAACACAGGCTTCATATTTTTTTTTTATTATACGAATTTCCATGTTTTTCTTATGGAAATCCAAAAAATTAATCGACAAGCGATATTGGTATCATTGTGATCTGAGAAAGCCGACGAAGGAAGCTAAAAAATTAGAAAAAGTTCTATACATCGCTTTGGTATGAATCGTACAGGATATGATATGGACCATACTGTAAGTATTCATAATATCGTAATATTTACTAGTTTCATTATACAAACTACATCTTATGATAAAGATGCTTCTAAACCATCGTTTAAAGATGACCTTAAACATGCTCTTAGATTAGCTCAAAATGAGTTGTTTTTAAGAAAAGTCCAAGGAGGATAAGAAAAACAGTAAAACATATGATTTGATGAGCGTGAACCTCAAGAATTATGAATTTTGTAAAGTTCATATTAGATTTGACTACTAATACCTATTTTTTAATCTTTTAATTCAATATTTATTACTTTTATGAAAATGCTTTTAGTTCTTTTTTTTTTTAAATTCGTATCGAATGCTACATTTGTTTCCTAAAGGCTGATGAAACAAAAATTCGTACAATTGTTAATCAAAAACTGCAACAGAATCTTTCAATTTATTAACATTAAACAGATAAATTTTGTGTACAAGGTTAATTTCTACTAAATTATTTTAAACCGCACCATTGAATGCGGATCTTGTTTCAATTTATCAACACTTTTGAGAAGTATTTTTCAATTGCTTCTTTAACAATAGAAAAACATTATTTCTTTAGCATTAATGAAAATGTAGATAAAAAAATTAAATTTTTTAAAGACTATGAGCACTAGTGAAAAAGTAGAGAGTAGTCGATACAAAAAAGTGTTTCCATCCAAAGCCAAGCGCATGTTAAATTCACTAGTGTTGATACAGTTTTTCACTGATTCCTATTCCTATCTCCTATTACTTTTTTTACTTCCTTGGAGGCAATGTTTTTGCTGGGTTCTTGTATAAATTATTAATAACAAATTACAAAGAAATAATTAAATAGTTTGAAAGAGTACACATTTTTCCTCTATACAATTTCTTTTAATAACTCGAATTAGCAGAATAATATTTTACGGTTCAAATGTGACCTTAACACTCATTGTAAATTTAAGTACATAACGAATAAAACAAAACTCTTCGCAATTTGGTACACGAACAACATTCATTCATACCGAAGCAAGTATACTCAATGCTTAACGAGAGGTGCCAAGTGTGAATCGTGGTTTGTCTGAATGCTACAGTTTCAACAAGTGTGATGCTTGCATACTTTCAACAATACAAATCTTTTTACTGGCATTCATTGATTCTCATTGAAAGTGCAGATGTTTCATGCAGATATTTAAATGACACACAGACAGAAAACCCGCACGGAGCTTGACAATCGGAACCATGAGACGTGTTAATCTAGAAACAAGAAGATGAAGGTGCGACTTCAAATATGCTACTTATTCCACGTAACTCGTCCCTCTAAAGCCAGTTAAAAAATTTGCCTGGACTCAATCGCCAGTCTCGAAGCTGGAGTTGGACATACCTAGAGGAAAATACTGTTGTAATTATCTTGTATAATTTTAATAACATCTTTTGAAAATAGTAAATAACATATTAAAATTAACTACCATCAAATACTTGGTTATATTGATTATTTGAAAACGTTTTCGTTAAAATCAACTATGACTTATTGACTAAAATCATTTAACTGTTTAGTTAATATGTTTAGTTTTCATAAATATAGTTGTCAGTACCCAATTTATATCAATGAATTTCACGTATGAAATGGTTGAACTATTGGTTGTTATCAACTAAGGATTTTCTTGAATCAAGAATAACAGTAAGATGCATCACATCTGTAATTATTAAGTGCAATTATTTTGAAGATGAATACAAAGTCCTTAAATATTTAATTGCAATGTAGGGTGTTTTTCGGACTGACCCTAATCATTCTTAGTAATTTAGGAAGTCTCACGTATTCTTCAGACACCCTGTACATTTTTTTTATTATCAAATGCATTCGAAATTATAAATAGGCAGTTGTTGTTGATTGAACATAAAGCAGACAACCCCGAAACAGTGTGTCTATGGATGAGAATACACTGGATCAGTCAAAATGTAATTGATTCATGAGCCAAGAAAATGTATTGAAAATGTGTAGCATGTGTGATCAAAAGAACAACTGCATAGTTGTTTCATGAATGAAAATAAAATAATTTGAAAGATGTGGTGTGCTTTTAGCTAGATGGGGACACCTACACCACTCATTTAATACCGAAGGTGATTATATTCGTTTGTTCAAAATAAAACCAGTGGCGCCTTTATCTTCCCCATATCTGTACTTCTTTATCCATTTTATAGTTTCATTCTTACATCATCTGGTTCAAGTGTAACGCCTTTTTTAAAAAAAATGTATACTCTGTTCCATATAATAAAGTACTGTTTTTGCTGGAAGAGTTTTATGTAAACTTTTATTAAAAATTAACTAATAAATCTAGAATCTTGAAATTTTGAGGAGTGTTACACTATATACAAGCTATTAACATATATTTTTTTCAAATAAATTGTTAAAGATTTTCAAAGGATTTTAAAGGATATAATTTTTCAAGGACATTTTTTAAGTCTTGTTTATCCTGGAACGGTATAAATAAAATAATAATAAAAATAGCCACAGTTCTCTTCTTTAAGTTGATACCTATATCGGTATCGTAGAGAGCGAATAAGTATTTAATTTTTTTTTTTTGAAAAATGTTATCCCTTGAAAATTTGTAGTCCTTTTATGGGGCAACAGGATGAGAAAATGATAAACTGAAAACGCCAATTAACTCTATTTTACCTATAGTTTCAGACGTATATCATCTGGTTCAAGTGTAACGACTTTTTTTTTTAAATTGTCGTACGGTGTAATTAGCTGAAATAATTTGTCCAAGGCAATAAAAATCATATCTGCCAACACCGAAGTAGATGTAAGTTCCGGAACTAATGACAACACAGGTAGGATGTTAGCAGAAACGCACAAAAGACTAAACAGTACTCGCAATCCAAAATGAAGAACTGAACGTCCAAAAGAAAATTTACTCAACGATGATTTTTCCAAATTATATAAGTCAAATATTTGAGCAGACAAGTAGGTTGAATAAAATGTAAAAAATATGTTGAAAATGCCATGTAAAATTTAGAATTTGAACCCCCCGTTATTTCGAAGCAGACGGCCAATTTGACATTTACGAAGTGCCAGATTACACTGTGAGGCAAAATTAGATTTTTTTCAAAATGGTGGGGTTCTGTGAACGGATTCTGGTAGAAAGGTCTAAAAAAAATATACGTGTATCGTTCAAAGTTTCCGCCCCCTCGGAACTTTCCTGGAACATATCGGCATGCAAAATTGTGTGTTCCTTACTTCAGAGATACAAAATATGTTCAGAAGTTTTATAGAAAAGATTCAGATAAAGATTTTCGTGGAACAAATTAACCCTCTAACTGTCACTTATAACCATAATATTTACTTTTTGTTTGAAAACTCGCAAAAAACTGCTCCAAAATGACGGGGAGCGTGGTCAAAATGTTCTACAAAAATGAACGCCATAAAATTTCACTATATGTGTCCGAACAGTCCAAAACACAAATCTTAACCCAAGTGGTAGATAATAAGCAAAAACTAACTGCCTTCTAAGGGTTACAGCAAAATGACAAAATTCATTATTAACACTTAGAAGGCAGTTAGTTTTTCCTTATTATCTAGCACTTGGGCTAAGATTTGTGTTTTGGAGTGTTCGGACACATATAGTGAAATTTTATGGCGTTCATTTTTGTAGAACATTTTGACCACGCCCCCGTCATTTTGGAGCAGTTTTTCGCGAATTTTTGAAAAACAACTAAAAATTATGGTTATACGTGACAGTTTGTTCCACAAAAATGTTTATCTGAATCTTTTCTCTAAAACTTCTGAACATATTTTGCACCTCAGAAGTAAGGAACACACAATTTTGCATGCCGATATGTTGCAGGAAATTTCCGAGGGGCAGAAACTTTGACCCTCCCTAAAAAAAATTCTGATCACATCTGGCGAAACGCCGAAACGCCGAAAATTTCCATTTCTTAAAATAAATCTTTTCTTCAAAAAAAATACCTTCTCTTAAAAACATACCATTTCTTACAAATCCCCATTTTCTTAAAAATAAAATAATACCTTTTCTGTTATTGAGATAAGTAGCCTTTCTGAAAATAATTGCATATTCTTAAAAAATAATCTTTTCCTAAAAAGAGGGTCACTTCTTTAAAAGGTACATGTTCTTAAAAAATGACCTCTTTGTAAAAAAAATTCATAATCTTATGGCTTTTTCTTACCGAAGGCACTTCTTCATAAAAACAGAAACTTTTCTTAAAGAAAACATTCACCCCTATCCTGTAAGTCGTCGACCAAGACGTCGACGTCTCAAAGTCGTGGTCACCTGTAAACGACGGCTTTGCCACATCAATGCAAAATCGGTACTTGGTAAGACGTCACGGCCAATGACGCCTGCTTATCGATAATTTATTACCAAAAAGTGTAATCCCTAACGTGAAAAGAAAATTTTCTTCAATTTGTTTGCTAAAATGTATTTCTTTCTTGATCTAAGTTCAAGTTCTAGTGATGAAGAACAGAAAAAATGTCTTCGCATACAAAGAAAAATTATAAGGCAAAGGTCTGATATATTTAACCTACCAGATATCAAGTAAGTTTTATGATTTTAATATTTTGGGCCATGATACATGTCATTCATTAAAATATATCATTTATCTACAGGTATCAAAACCATTTTCGGATCAATAAAGCAGCAGTTAAATACTTGCTTGATACTATAGAGCCGAAAATGATGAAAAAATCAATCAAAACACAACTGTTTGCATCAAGACGTTGCAAGTCGTGTAGAAAAAGCGTAACGACCAAAAACAAGTCGAGTCGACTCAACATGAGTGTAAAAACGCCATTGCGGGTACCAAATACTCGTCGTCTGCTGTCGACACGACTTCAGAGGTGCCAAAATTAACAAAGCGACGCAAGACGTCGACGTTAGCTGTCGACGACGACTTACAGGGTAGGGGTGATTAGCTTTTAATCAAAGAAGTACCTCTCTTTTAAAAAATACCTTTTCGGGAAAATATAATACATATACTTCCAAAAAAAACCTACAATTGTACATGAGATCCTGGATTCGAACCCGGCTCTGACCACCTTAAAATTTTCTTTCGGCGGCGGTCACCTCGCATAGTGACGGCGACACTATCGAGTATCTAGCCATGAAAAAGCTTCCCAAATTACCGTTCGAAATCGGGGTAAAACTGTAGGTCCCAATCAGTGAGTGAAAACTGGAAAGCGCACAGCTCAGTAATTGTGAGAAGTTCTCCCCGGTCCCTTCATGGGATGTAATGGGAAACCATTTATTTTTTTATTTATTTTTCAACGGGCGCCTTAGACGTGTTGGAACTAACTAGTACATAATATATAGCGTATTGAACTTCGTTCCAATCGAGTGTCCCCTGACACCACATGTGAGTTTTCCTTCAGGTGCGGGAAAAAAGACTAGAAAATATGTTTTGTCTAGTTTACATTTGTAATAATCGTAAATAGACAACATCCAAAAAAGTGACTAAGTAAGTAATTACCGATAAACACATACCTTACACCATTTCCTACACTTGTAATGATTGATAAACTTCTACATGTTTTTAAATTACTTTAATATATAATATTCCGCTCATTAGAAAATATTGCAAATAATTTCATTTCTTGTTTAATAATACTCACTCTAAGTCTACATTTCTATTTCCATAGTTAGGGGCAAAATATTATATTTTTAGAATAATGACTTAAGATTGTATTAAATTTAATAGATTTTAAGAGTAAATCTATTTATATATGTGTGCATGTATATTTAATCAGAAAGTTTGAAGGCATGTACTACATATTTACTCATCATCGATAACCCATCCCCGTTTGCAACCCTTTGCCTGCGTTGCTGCTTCGATTTTGTTAATGATTTTAAAGTGGCAGGGGTTTTAGAACAGAAAATGCCCCCCTTCTCTATTGCCGATCGGGAATCAACAGCTGCTGATAAACTTTTCAATAATTATTGTTACGGCATGAGTCAATATTCACAAGCACAACAGCAACAATAAGTGTAAATAAAACAACAAATAACAACAAGAATCAATTGAAAGTGACCAAACTCTGTTGTACAAGTATTCGTCACCCTACAGTTGACTAAATGCGACATCAATGCCAACAAAAATGAAGAAAGGAAATGCGGCGACGTAAACCATTCTTAACAGCAACACTGATTTTTATCGAAAGTTTAAAATTAATATATATTTTTAAAGTGTTTTTCATAAATACGGAATATTTTTTTTGAATTTTTTTAAAATTCTGTCCGATTCAAAGTTGCTACGACACATATTTAGGATAGGTTTGGCGAGGGTGGCAGTCGATGAACGGCTCATTTAGACTTAGTAGTTCATTGTGCTACCACAGGCTACCGAGTTTAAGTGCTGGTCCTACCATTTAGTTTCCTCTACGAAGCTCAAGATCTTGTCTACGCCTATCTGAGATAATTCTTCCGGGTCCCTAAGTAAATAGGATGGCAAAGTAGACATCCGCCTGTCGGCTAGAGCTGGACACGCGCAGATTCATCCCCTTCCTCATTGTTAAATTTTCCACAGAAGTCATTGGCCCTGACCTTTTGTCTCACTACATGTATACCAATCAGACAGTGTCCCGTCAAAACTAAAACAAGCATTGATACCTTGGACCTGGCTAGAGACAAAAGGTTCATGAATCTCCTTTTATCCACTATAGTCAAGATTTGCCTTGTGCGTACACAGTCTATGCAAATCGTTCTTGAAGGATATACTGATGCTAGAGGCAAGCCAACACGTTTCGATTCCAATGGAACCTGTAAGGTCGGGCTTAATCTTGCAGATCATCTGGTTTGCAGTTCCTCTGAATGCGCGTTTGGTCTTGCACCCATATAAGGTCAATACTCGTATCGTACTGCTGGGCAATCTAGTTAAGATATCTGCTGTAGTCATTGCTGTAGCCATTGACCCCAATGACTGCTGAACTATTATCTCTCAGCCAGCGGTCACTTCCCTAATCCCTAAAATTTCTGCCTGACAAACGTTACAATTACCTGGTAGCCTATGAAGAAGAAAGAAGCCTAGTTCCTTAACGTGGAACTCACACCCCATCTGATCATTATTTTTCCATGGTGTAGAAATTCACATAACCCTCTATACCAAGAACATTTTATTCCAGGAATCGTTTTCCGTTATGGTGGTGTAATATTTCTGACAAAAAAGTGGTTCCGCTTTTGAGTAGTCGATAAATGCCGGAATGTTGGGAGCACCTTCAGCACTGTTCCATGACCAACTCCGACCAGGAGCCATTACGACAGTTTTCTTATCTCGATGGCAGGCGTAAAGGCAATCTGCCTTCATATAATGCCCACCGGCATCGAATATAATATTACATTCGGTGCGCCAGTGGGAGTGATGCGCATGCGCGTCCACCATAGCCGTGCATCTCAAGCTGACAACCACATAGAGCATTATATGTTTCACACAAAAAGGCGACCCGAGTATATGTACAAACTATAATGGAATAAGCCCTTTATCCATCGCATACAATGTCCTCTCGAGCGTAATGTGCGAAAGACTAAAGCCGTTTGTTGCAGATTTGACCGGACTTTATCAGTGTGGCTTTAGGCCTGGAAAGTCAACTGTCGACCAGATATTCCCGTTAGGTCAAATCTAGGAGAAAACCCAGGGAAAAAATCGACACTTACCACCTCTTTGTAGATAATAAGGCTGCCTGCGATAGCCCGATATGGGGAAAACTGTGCTAAGCTATGTCGGTGTTTGGTATTCCTATCATGCCACACCCTATCATGCGATCTCTTCGACATAATAAATGAGATCATCGCGAGAAAAGTTGCAGTCAACACGAATAAAACTATCAGCAGCAAAAGTCACATGCTGACCGCGTAGGCTGATGATTTAGACATCATTGGGCGAAATCTGCGAGAAAATTCTGCAGTATTTTCGAGAATTAAGAAGGAATCAGCAAAAGTGAGTTTGGTATTAAACGAGGACAAGATATAATTAATGATTTCGAGAAGCAAAACGTCCACTTGATTGGATTAAAGGGTGAACGTTGATAACCATTATAATTTCGAGGTAGTGGGCGAATTTTTTCTTCGGATCTACCGTAAACAGAAGCAATATGTCAGGCTAGAAATCAAACAGCGAGTTGTGCTTGCAAATAGGTGTTATTTCGGGCTAAGCAGGCCTTCAGATATAAGAATTCTAATGAAACATCACTGGGAGTGTTCTAGATAAAAGTGCCCCGAGAAATATATCGTCCTATAATAGAAAACGGCGAGTATCGACGAAGGCTGAACCACGAACTGTATAATTTGTATCCCGGCATCGACGTAGGTATGCGTATCAAAATAATGGGTTTAAACTTGCTAGGCCACGTTTGTAGAATGGATCAGAGTGAACCAGTGCGAAAGGTATTCCAAGACGTACTCGAAGGACATCGGAAAATAGGACGATCAAGACTTCGCTGGAAAGACCAGATGGCATATTGCCTGCGAGAACTTGGTGTTACCAACTGGAGGAAAAAGGCTGAAGATCTAGCCGGTTGGAGAAACATGTTATCCTCATTTTGCAAGGCGCTTCACCCCTCTGGGCTTTTTGAGGCCACATAAGTAAAGTAATGTAAAGTACCCTAGAAAAATGTTCTGCATAATTATTATGAAATCCTGCACAGATTTTATGAATAAAAAATAAAAAAAATAAATGGTTTCCCATTACATCCCATGAAGGGACCGGGGAGAACTTCTCACAACCACTGAGCTGTGCGCTTTCCAGTTTTCACTCACTGATTGGGACCTACAGTTTTACACCGATTCCGAACGGTATTTTGAGAAGCTTTTTCATGGCTATATACTCGATAGTGTCGCCGTCACTATGCGAGGTTACCGCCGCCGAAAGAAATTTGAAGGTGGTCAGAGCAGGGTTTGAACCCAGGATCTCATGTACAAGAGCCGCGCACACTAACCATTGCACCACCGACGGCCACGATTTTTGAAATTTTATGAATTCCTGCATTAATTTTCAGCCGAAACCAATTCATAGAACCAGTGAAACCAATGAAACATTTTCATAAATTCTATGAAACGAAAGCTATGAAATTTGTCCATAATAACTACGAAACAATTCCGCAGATTCTATGAAATAAAACGATTAAAATTTGTTCATAATTCTATAACGAACATTTTTATATATTCTATGCTACGAAATTTATGAAATTTGTTCGTAACATCTATGAAACATTTTTATAGATTATAAGTCATCCCAGGCGTACCGTAGAGCTATCTTCGACCAAGACACATATCCTCTTCTGCGTCTGTTCTGAATGATATTAAAAAATTGAATCAAGCTATATGTAACGAAATCTCTAAACGTAATCGGAATTTGTTAGAACTGGAATTGATCGAAAAATAATGCGTGTACCCAAAGAAATGATCCCGAAACTAAAATTTGTCAATCAATTCTCGCAGTAAATATTACTTATATTAAATCCCTCATATACGTTGTAAATCTTGTACATTTACGAAAGATCAAATATTTTGCATACAAATTTGAAGTTTGATTTTGAATTTATGAGTGATACGTATTTAAGGGTTTGAAAAAACTTTTTTTTAATTCGCTTCGTAAATTGGGAAGTTTTTATGATACATGAATACCCAAGACATCGCATATTCAGTGTGGTGTGCCATTCTAGTTTTAACTGATGTGACCTACAGTTTTACACAATACAAATACTTTTTTTCGCTTTACATCGTATTACGAGTGTAGTTTTGTACACACATATACACACCCTCACGAATGCTTTGTCGACAGTACCCCGAAGTACTTGGTTTTCGCAACTTCGTTACAGTAAATGTTTTGAAAACAAGCAAACATCTTGTCAAGATGTCTTGGGCAAATATCTAGTAATTACTCGTGGCCGTCGTTGAAAGAAATGTGAGATGGCCAGAGCAGGGATAGTATCCATGTTCCGCGTGGATAGGATTTATGAAAAACTGGATTACAATTTGTTTTTAGTGTAGTGAGCAACTACGGTTTTCTATTTGAGACAGGTGCTTAATTATGAGTTTCTATTTAAAACTGTCCGCTAATTGAAGAAGTATAAAATACCTCACGTGTTGAGCTTTCGCTGTAATCAACTTTTTCAAGCGGTCGATTTATTTGAGTGAAACCAAAAAATCATATTTTGTATTCAATTTGTTTACTAAGAATACCCTGTCAATGATGGCTCTCCTCAAACCAAAGGGAATTGTTCAGTAATTAATTCAATTAACCGAGTATTTAACTTACGTTGTGTCGCTGGGAGAGACAGGATGTCTCCACTTCCATTAGATCTCTTTGTTTTATTCCCAGCATCGTCGGCATCACTACTACCATCAACAACAGATGTTCCACAGCAGCTGTGGCTTTCATTGAGGCAACCGCTGAGCGCTGTTGCTCTTTTGAGTTGTGGCGTCATCATAAAGTTGATAAAGTTTTCAAGGTCATTTGGAGCTTTAGCGAGAACTAGGAAAATATGTCGCAGAGATTCATGGGGTATTAAAACAAACCTAAAATTAGGTCGTATAACAATGGACGGCAATGGTTGTATCAAGGGAAACTCTTTACAATCATTAAATTCCTCGTAACCGTTATTGGCCTGAAGTTGCTGATGATCCTGTGGTATGGTCACCTGTGGTTGTGGTTGCATTTGGCAATTCTTGTCCGGGTACTGGCGCTGGGGTTTGTGAAAAACATCACAACTTGCCTGGAGTCTGCCACCTATTGTTGTCAGAAATGGACACCAAGCACTAGACAGCTCAGGTGTTCTTACTGGTGGCGAGGGAATTGATGTCAGGGGCGGTTGTACCCTTATGGTTTGTATTGTCAAGGAGGCAGACAGGTGATTATTCTTCATTGACATCTTTAGGCAGCAAAATTCACATTAACAATTCAGTTTATTTTTTTTTATATTGACACTTTGGTCGCATCGTATTGATCCTCAATTGATTATCTTTTTGTTTATATTCCCTTGTGTATTTGGACATTAGAACATTGTTAGAGCACTGTTGGACATTGACGTTGTGTCATGTCTGTTCGTTTAAAGACGCGTTTTTTGACTAAATACTTGTGGAGTTAAAATGTTTATAATTTGTTGTCAATTTTATTGTTGTTGTTTTGTTTCTTTTCGATGTGGGTTTAATTTCGCTTCTAAAATGAATCGTCATCGCCATCGCCATCGGCAGCGTCATCGTTATCTGTAGTCTTAGGTCGTTCATTGATTGGTATGTTCGTTTCATTCATACCTCCCTCCTCACACGCTCACTGTTGTGTGCTCGGTCGTATCAATACGTTGAATTACAGTGGTTATAAAGCACCAAAGATTAGAGTGGGATAAGTAACATCGGACGATATTTAGCTGAAAATGGTGTTTGATGGAGAAATTCTTAAAATTTTAGAATTAGGTTTTATGAAGTCAATATCACTCAGCCTTTACGAGAATTCCATAAAGTTCAGTTATCCGTGGTCTGTGGGCAATCATTTTTCACTAAAATCATGTCAATGAACTTGAAAAACTAGAGGCTACATTACAGGTAACAATGCGACTGGTCTCATACTAGTGATGTCAATCGTGATGGGGTCTTATAAATACCGGGATTAGTGATTTTCAAATTTTCAATTTCAGGAACAAGGGATTAATGCCGTATTCCGGGATTTTTCGGGACTTAAAATTCTAAATTTTGTTAAATCACTTTTTTAAATAACAATTGATAGTCCACACTTCGTAGTCACATATGCAATATTTGTTTTACAAATGTCATTATACCGCTTTGTTTAGGTTTCATTATTAAAATACGTCTGTATATTTTGACTGGTGCAATTCTGACAATCTTCAGTACTTTACCGGGCCATTTTAAAAAACGCAAGTAGATATTTTTCCATTTTATCCCATGAAGGGACAGCGGAGAGATTCTAACAACCAGCCAGCTGTGCGCTTTCTAGTTGTACATTGATTGAGACCTACAGTATTACAACGGTTCCGAACAGTGTTGTTGAGAAGCTTTGTCATGGCTAAATGCTCGATAGCGTGACTGTTGTCGAAAGATATCAAAGGAGATCATAGAAGATTCAGATTATATAGCATCTTATTTAAATTTATTACATTTACGTAGATGGCGGGGCTTGCGAATGCTTTTGTTTCGTACAAGAAACAAAACAAAATTTTCGCAACATGGTTGATTTAACGTAAACAGTGTTATAAGAAGTTTCCCACAATGTTTAGGTTGTGTAGGACCGAAAAATCGTGTAGTAAGATGACGTTTTATATGAACTTTCCGTAATTATCATTTCGTGTTAGAGTGAAATCGTGTTGTAGGAAGGTTTACTGTATACTATTTTGTTTTAACTCGTTTAATTTGGTTTAATCTGGATATTCTTGTGCGAACCCTTGTTTCATAGTCGACATTTTCAACTCTTTCCTATTCAACTATTTCCGGAACTCTTATAAGAAACATTCAACGGTAACATATTGTGAATGGCACTACGTCTTCCGTTTCTGTTCCCGTCCTAAATAGTATTGTTCCGTCCACAATAATAGTTCTTCCAGGTTGGGCGACAAATATGAATCGTTTTTAGTGAATGCTTGTAAAATCGTTGTCAGGCTGTTCTATTAAATTCAACAATTTGCGTCGAATCTGTCAATATCAGTACAGGGTATACAAAAAAAGCTGTCAGCTGTCAATAGTCTGATATCACAGGTTCGGGATCCTGGAATTGACATTACTAGGATCAAATCCCTTTGTGTAAATGCCTTGAACAGTGTTTCATATGTAAATATCATATTCCAACATTTTTAGTGACAGTGTAATCTATATAATTTTGGTGGACAATCATTTTCACATTAGCGCCCGCGAGTATATGTTTCAACATTTCCACTAGACTCAGTAAAATAGTTGAATGACTCGTTTTCAATGACAAAAATGTGTTATGCAAACCACTGTACTCGTATCATTTATAGTATAACTTATTAGATTGCTCACCCGGCTTTTGTCAATTGCTTGAGTAAATGATAAAAAAATAGAAAAAGAAAATATTTGCAATACTTTTTGGAAGTTCTGTTTTTATTCTTAATTTGAGGGCTTTTTGAATTGGACTCTTTCTTTTTTGTTGTTATCACTGTTTGTTTTCCGTTTGCACTACACTACTGAGGTGGTTATTGTCGGACTTTGATAACGTTTGTACAAAATGCGAAAGAACTAACTTCTAATAAATATTGATTTAAAAAATTTACAACGAAGTAACTAAATATAAAAAAATTTTTTGATTTTTCCAAAACTAGGGGAAACAATTGCAACATTTGTTGAGCTTTTAAATAACTTCGAGTTATCTGAGGTATTGAAATGCTGGGCAACCTAACTTTAGCAGAACACTGGGCCGATCAAGGAATATATCGCCTTTAGACTACAGTGATATGTATGTATTTTCGTCTAAACAATCGTTGTTTTGGGGTTGGGACTTTGATTAGATTTACGGGAATGTCAAAAATTTGGAAACAAATTTTGTACATTTTATGCTCTTCATGATACATCGGAAAATGTATGTATTAACGACAAATCACCTGGCTCTTAAGGCATATCACCAGTGGAGTTACAAAGTGAACTACACATTTTGTGTCCCTGGCTTCTGAAACTTTATATGAGCTGCATCATGCTAATCTATATTCCCGTAATATAGAGAGAATCCAAGGTGGTTTTCAATCCGAAGTCGGGGAAATAATCATATATTAGTCCAAAAGCTTTAGACCAATCAGTTTCTCATTTTTCCTTCTGAAGGCATTGGTGATGATTGATTCATATCTGCCCACGACCATAGGTGCTTCTCAGCTGTCCACATATCAGCACGCTTAAAACAAGGGAAAATCTACGGAAACAGCTCTGGACGCTCTAGTTGTCTTCATAGAGAAATCCATTTATCTAATGAGTATAGATATTGTGGCAGACGGTGGAGCAATGGTTAGTGTGCGCGGCTCTTGTACATGAGATCCTATCCTGGGTTCGAACCCTGCTCTGTCCACCATAAAATTTCTTTCGGCGGCGGTCACGTCGCATAATGACAGCGACACTATCGAGTATATAGCCATGAAAAAAGCTTCTCAAAATACCGTTGGGAATCGGTGTAAAACTGTAGGTCCCCATCAGTGAGTGGAAGTTTGAAAGCGCACAGCTCAGTGATTGTGAGAAGTCCTCCCTGGTTCCTTCATGGGATGTTATGGGAACCATGTATTTATTTTTTTATAGATATAGAGGTGTCTTTAACAATGTCTTACCTTGTTCGACAAAATTGGCTTTGTCGGCACTTTGTGTTGACCACGGAATCGTTAATTTTATCTATGGAGTATCTATTTATGCGATGTCGCCTAACCTCGTCTTTGGGTCGCAAGGCTTTAACTCGAACTGTGAATAGAGGAAACATCCACGCGGAGTCTTATATAGACTGCTCTGGAATTTTGCAGTGAATAGTATTTCGCTTGAGCTGGAGGGATCAGGATGCACAGTCATATCATATTCTGACGACCCGGTAATTTGGGCACAGGGTAAATACTTTCCACCTGCAGAGTTGTGCTCCAGGAGTTAATCAGGAGACTCTCTAAGTGGGTCACGGAGAAGAGTTTGGGTGTAAAGCCCGAAAAACCAAGCCCGTATTCGTTACCAGGAAGCAGAAGGTTCCGTATATTCAGCCATTGTCTCCATATGGTGGAGACATTTGCCCCTATGTTAGTATTCTCGACAGAAAGCTTAGTTTCCAGTCAAACACTAAAAAGGGCGGACTATGGGGACCCAGCGGACTATGGGGCCCGTCGGCGAAAATAGTTTAGCAGTCGATATTGCTACGACATTGTCGTTTTGTGACCGGTACTGGAAAAATCCACTCACCCAACTCGGTTGACAAAATTCAAGAGAATGATAATATTTTGTATTACGAGTGTCCTACTCACAACCCCTACCGAGGGTTTGGGGGTTATCCACCATCTGTTACCACTAGATTTGTTGGAAAGGCAAATGGCTGCAACTTCGAAAATGCGCCTACACTGAAAGAAAAGCGCTTCATAGCATCAATGAATGGGTTACATTAATGGGTTTACAATGATGCAATGAAAAGTTTCTTTGATGCTATGAAATATTACATTACTTCATTGCTGCAGTTTTTGAATTTGTGGACCGTCATTAATGCTAAGAAACCTTTTACATTGATGGAATGAAATATGTTTTTCATGTAAATATGGGAAACTATAGAGAAAAATTGCATACATTTTATCGACAGCGTAAAGTAGAATCTATTAAATAGGCCATTCTTTACATTACACTCATTTTATTGAATTTTAAAATATTTTTTCTATAAAAGCAATAATGAAACATCTTTCTTTAATATAATGTACCATTTCATTAATTTTGAAAGATTCATTAATTTGGTTAAAGGATAATATGTACATATGTAGGTACGATTTGTATAAATGTATGTATTTATGTATGTATGTAAGCTGTGACACAATATGAGATAAGGAATAAATAAGAAAAAAATAAAAGGCTGAAATAGAGAATCCCGCGCCATTTAAAAAAAAACGAAAATCGAGCAAAATAAGGGGATTTCAAAAACCAATTTTTTTTTGTCGGCCGGACCTATTGGAACCTACAGTTCCTAAAAATTTCCAAAAATCAAAAAATTCCGAAATTCAAAATTTGAAACAGAGATATTTCTCTCCCTGGCCCCGTCCCAGAAAACCTAATAATCGTCGAAATAAATCGTGCCACAAAAAGCCCGAACCCATAACTCCTAAAATAGGGATTCCCTCTAACTTTTGCATTTTAAATTTTTTGCTTAGAATCGTGTGTTCCCCCCCCCCCCCAATATTTTTTTCTGAACATTTTTGGACCCTATGGACCCCATAGGTCCGGCTGACAAAATATTGGTTTTTGAAATCCCCTTATTTTGCTCGATTTTCTTTTTTTTAAATGGGGTGCATTTTTGCCAAATAATTTACATGATAGTGTGGCAAAAGTTAAAATTGCATTTAGTTATGGAAACTGTCTTATCCATCAATGAAACATATTCATACCATGAATGAAGCCGGTTCATACTAGCAATGAAACATATTCAGACCTTCAATGAAACATGTTCATACCATAAATTAAACCTGTTCATTACATTAATGAAACATGCTCATAGCATTAATGAAACATGTTCACAACATCGTCATAACATCAATGAGTGTATTTCATTACATCAATGAAACGGTTTATATAATCAATGCAACATTTTTCTTTAATACAATGATAATGTTCCATTCCGGTTAGAAAGTTTACATTAATTTCAGATCTATGAAACATTTTTCGTTTAATGTAACATTGTTCATAGTATTAATGAAGCCCGACATTGGCTCAAAACCAATGACACTTTTCACTGATGCAATGTAAGAACTCGTTAATGGTATGAAGGTTTTTCTTTCAGTGTAAGACATTCCTCGCGATGGATCACCAGCCCATATGGTCATGGGACGATTTTAAGCGATATGCGGCAATCCACAATATGAGTGGATTACACGAAAAACCACCTCTACCTTTTTGTGTAAAATCTCCTCATAACCCGGACAGGTGGGATTGGAACGGACGCATACCAGGTTATAGAAAGTACTTAGGCTTCTACACTAGGGTTTGGAGTGTATTCTAAAGACCTTGCACAAAAGCTACCAGATAATTGTAATGCTTTCAGGCAGATGTCTTGGCAAACGTCACTGCCGCCTGCGGTATCAACGGCCGGGCATCTCTAAATGAGATGTCCAATTAATAACCACCTTATATGGGTGCCGGGGTACAAGAACAGTCCACGGAACCATGGAGCAGATGAGCTGTTGAGATTACGGACTAGCTTAGCTGTGGGTATGCCCCTTTCAGCATGTAAGCTCATGCTTAAATCCACAGCTTTTAGACATGCGCATGATATATGGTCTGGAGGCACAAATTGCACGATTACCCGGCAGGTGCAAGTTATGGCCCGAATCGTATGCAAAACTTGATATCCAAGCCTACGCTAGTAGCTGTGATAACTGGACACTAACAGGCATCAAGACTTGGAATCTCAGGTCATGATTACACCAGAAGCTGCTGAGATGAAGAGGGGCACACGAGATTTGAACTGTCTGACCATTTGTGGGTGTAGAAAACAGTATTTGGGATCGTACTTCATTTTGGATATAATAAACATTGAGGAAGTTAATCTGAATGATCTTAGAACCTTTCTGCAAAGTAGTAATTGGTTCGCGAGGGACTAACGTACGTCTCTTTTTCAGTGACATCCTTGACTATCGGGATGAAGTATCATATGCCTTTAATGCCCCTTAACCATACCAGGTCAATCTCAATGGTGACGGAATATGACGTCCCATGGTATCGAAACGGTTCTCATACGAAACAGTGTGCCAATAGTGACAGCCACTTCTACCTAACCGAACTTCTCACTTAAAAAGATTTTAATGCAGATAACTTATGTAGCTTTTAGTATTTATATCGATATTAATAAAATTATAATTTTGAAAATTAAAAAAAAATTAAATTTAATAATTAAATTAAAGAATTTAAATTTGAACATTTTTAAATGACCGTACCCTTTTATACTCATTGATTGGTACGTACAGTTTTTATACCGATTCAGAACGCTATTTTGAGAAACTATTTCATGGCTAAATACTCGATAGTGTCCCCGTCACTATGCGTGATGAACGCCACCGAAAGAAACTTAAGGTGGTCAGAGCAGGGATCGGACCCAGGATCTCATATACAAGAGGCGAGCACACTTCCCAATCAGTGTGTATAAAACCAGCACATGAGTTTCAGTCGGGTGAACCGACTCAATCATACCCTCACCTTAAGTCATCCATTGCGTGGGAGTTCTGTTCAAAACACCCATACTCAAAGGTGACCATATTCAATAACAGATTAGCATTGCGCTAAATATTACTGAATACCCAAATTAATTAGTTTCCTCCCAATATTTATATGCGAGGTACAAAAATGGGCATGGCAAGTTGTTGTCAAAATTTTGATCAGTACTTATTAATATCGGTTATGATTTATTGGAGATATCGAGTCGGGAAACCGCAAATACGCCCAACTTTTGTATGGGAGGTACGAAAATGGGCGTGGCACAATAGTCAGTTATTAATTACGCAGTAGCTTTTAGCAAAATATTGCCTAGTACCGAATTTTATTAAGATCGGTTGTAGTTTGCGAGAGTTATCGTATCGATCAACCGGACGTCCGCCCAACTTTTATATGGGAGGTACCAGAATGGGTGTGGCAAAACAGCTCATTTTCTACAGGAGAGTTTTATTTGACTAAATATTGCCTAGTACAAACTTTCATAAAGATTGGTTCGGTATTGCGGAACTTCTCGTGCCGAACACCCAGACGCCCAAACAACTTTTGTATGGGAGGTACCACAATGGACGTGGAAAAATCACCTTTGTTTTAATCGGTGATTGGCGTTTGATAACGTGAAGCCTTATACCTAATTTCATTAAGGTCGGAAGAGTTTCACGCGATTTATCGGATTGACAACCCGGGCGAACACCCTGTTTTGTATGGGAGGTACCAGAATGGGCGTGACAATCTCGCACATTTCCTCCAATTAAGTAGACATTTACAGATTATTACCCGGTGTGTGAGTTGAAGCTAATCACATCTACCAGAAGAAAGGTTTGAAAGAAATATGATTTTGTGCTAAATGTGTCTATTTGTATGGGAGGTACCAGAAGGGGCGTGGCAAAGCACCAATTTTCAATCCCAAACTCAGTATTGACAAATAATAGTCACTGACAAAATTTCGCGGTGATCGATAAAGATTTACGGCAGTTATAGTGTTGACCAGCCAGTCAGCCAGACAGACAGACAGACGGACATGGCTCAAACGTCTTAAAAAGTTCTAAAACGAATTTCGTCCAAAGATACTAAGGGTCTAATATGGCTCCTTCTATATGTTACATTTTTTTACGTATTAAATGATATATACCCCATCCCTATGGGTGAGGGTATAACTAGAAAGCGCGCAGCGCTCCCCAATTCCTTCATGGGATGTAATGGGAAACCATTTTTTTACATCGTTCGACAATTCCTTCGTGCCCCAAAAATAGCAAATATTAGATTATATTCCGATTTGTTGGCAATTTTGTTGCGTTGATTTAAAATTTGTTGAACGTCAATTTCCACTTCAATTTGACACGTTTCCCACACAATTACAATAATAGAAGTAATTCAAGTGCAAAAACACAACTTCCCTACACGCCTGCTATAGACTTTTATTGTAGATCGTATATTGAAATAATATTGAAGAAAGCTTCACATACCAGAACATGAAGTGATCCTAGGTACAAGTTGAAGATAATGTCGCAGTTCAAAGATTTTAATGCTTTAATAGAACCCCTTTAATCCTTTTCCAACTATCTATCAAACTTATAAATCGGACTATAAACAGCCGAGTTACGGTTAAAATTCAGACTTCTAACAATTTACCACGATCACAGAAAAAAAAATTAATGTGAGTCCGATCACAGGGGAGATGTGTAAACATCTAGTAATGCAAAATTTTTTTAAGTTGGAAGTACTTATGCTTTTAGTATATTTTTTTAATTAATCAATTAAAAGTATCAAAACTTTCAATATTGTAAATATATAGGAATTTGCTGGTTTTTGTTTGTTTTAGTTAACTTATTTGGTTAGTAAATGGGCACACTGCAGTATATATGTGCTGCATTAAAAATTACAGTAAGCAGTAAATTTACTGATTACTGAAAAAATTCAGTAAATTTTTACTGATAATGAAATTTAATTTGCATTACCAGTCAAATCATAGGGCCGTATTCATAATAATCAGTAATCGGGCATTACTGATTACTGAGAATGCAATGCACCTCATCATAATCATGTAGGCACTTTATAAAAATTGCTGAAAAAAATTTTAGTAATCAGTAAAAATGTACTAGTTAAAGAATTATTTTTACTGAAATTTTAGTAGTACTGCAAAGTGCCCATCTATGGTAAATGCCTTAAGTACCAATAGTTAATATTGGCTTATGGTAACTACAATAAGATATATAAATTTTTGACTCGATTGTATTTAAAAATCTATGGAAAACTGCATCTATAGTAGTGGAATTGTTAATTGTGGGGTTTTGTGGAGAATTGCTCATATGCAAGTGGAAAACGTCAAATAAAAATTTTGATAAAGCTTGCGACTGTGGGTTTGCACAATTTGTATTAAAATCTCCACCCATAATAATTGGCATGAGATAGAGATTGTTACCCAATTGTCGTGCCCCAGCTTCAGTGTAAGGCAAGAGTACGTAATGAAGATATGTTATAATCTTAATTTATATTGGAATCTAATAGAAATTTTATTAGAATTAACATTACCTCCATTCAGCTTTGATACACTTTGTGTTGTTTTATGTTCTGAGTTATAACTTTTTTGGTGTTTTGTAAAATATTTTATTATTTTGTATTTGTTGCGGTTGACAAGTTACTAATCAGCTGTTTACTGAAATGTAATGCATGTAGTTATTTTACAGCAATGGGTTTCGAAAATTAGTAGCTACTATTGAACACTAGATGGTGCTTATATGCAGCTGTTAAGTATGAATGACAATCTCAAAGACGAAGAAGATTTATAGTTTGACAAGTTTAGTTTTTAGTTTTCCTTATTTTGCTTTGTTTTAGTAAATTTCTTATTAAAAGTGCAAAAAACCTTTTTAAAAGTTATTAAACTAAATGTTTTTTTATTCATTTGTACGACAATATGTACGACAATTAGTGAAAATTAGTAGCTACTATTGCACACTAGATGGTGTTGAGTTTATTGCATGCAGCGTATGATTACACTAATACACTCATACATAGCTCACACCGATTTGATAACGCTTTACGATTGGTTAACGATTACATCGCACATCTTACTCTAAATTTGTGATTGTAGAGTGAAAAAGATTTTTACCCCCAGCGTATAGATGTTTACACATCAAAAATTTTTTTTTTCATTCATGACATTTTCCCGATATCATAGTTAAAATAAGGCGGTAACATTCAAACCTTTTTTTCGATACGTCTTAGAGTACACCCTTGTGTTTACAAGTGACGAATTTTCATAAACAATATGATTGAAATTTTATTCGTTGTATGAATTGTTATCTGTTTTTTTTTCGTGTACATAGTCACAAGTGTAGAAATATCACAACCGGCAATTATAAAATCACATGAGGTGTCAGGAGTCACCCGGTTAGAACTAAGTTCATTTCGCTATATATTATGTACTAGTTAGTTCCAACACGCGCCCGTTGCAAAATACGATAATGTACATGGATCTGTAGGAAACGATACTTTTTGTAAAATGATAAATTTTTATAAATAAATTTTTTTATAGTATGTATTTCTTTTTAAAAACGAGTATATTTTAAGGTCCTTTTTGTAAGAATATAATATATGTATATATTTTGGTAAATGTATGAGAAATTCATACTACAAGCTTACAAGTCATGAATACTTTTCTAATTGAAAAATGGTTAGTTTTTGTTGAAAATAATAGACAATTCAGATCAACACACACTCACTGACAAGTTCATCATCAGATACCTAACTACTGTGCCTAAATTGATACCATCAGTTGATCATCAATCGTTTATATACAAACTCAATTCTGCAATTTACATGTGCGAATTAGTATCGATCGAAGATCCCTCAGTATCGACATCAATGAAAGGCCTATAATTCCAACAACAAGAACAGATAAAATTTTTCCACCATGTTCTTCTTTTTCCTCATGCATTCTCGCATTGTTGCAGTGCTTTGAGGTGAGTTTTAATCTATATCACAGAGTTGTATTTTTCCGTGGTATATAATTTTTGAAGACCGTGCTCAGTTACATTTATTCCAATTTGAATTTTATTGACCGTTTTTTGTTAGTTTTTGGTTAATGTATAAGAAATTCATACTACAAGCTTACAAGTCGTGATTTATTATATTTTCCCAAAAATGTAATATTTTAAAGAGAGGTAGGTACTTCTGTTCTTAAGAGCTAATATTTTTTTAAGAAAAGGTACTATTTTTAAGACGAAGTACTTTCTGTAAGAAAAAGCCATAAGAGTATGTATTATTTTTTACAAAGAAGTACTTTCTTTAAGAACAGGTACTTTCTAAAGAAGTGGTACTCTTTTTAGGAAAAGGTTTTTTTTTTTTAATAAAATACTGCTTATCTCAAGAAAAGAGAAGAAGGTATTACTTTATTTTTTTTAAGAAAATATATTTTTTTGAAGAAATGTTATTTTTTAAGAAATGAGATTTTTTTTACAATTGGTCCTTTTTTCATAAATAGGTAAATTTTTAGGAGTTATTTTGTTTCATAAAAAGTTATTTCGTTTCACAAAAAGTTATTTTGTTTCACAAAAAGGAACTCTTTAAAGAAAAGGTGAATTTTTACGAAAGGGCAATTTGTTGTTAGAAAATATACTTCTTTAAGAAAAGAGACTTATTACAAAAAATTAATTTTTTTAAGTGAAGGTACATTTTGTAAGAAAATGTGAATTTTTAAGAAAAGGCACTTATTTAAGAAAAAGTTCTTTTTATAAACTTCTTTCACTTTGGCTTTTCTAACATGCGATAAGAAACTTCGTTCCAAAAATATTGCTAGTCATTGTCGATAAAAGCAGGGCTTAGAAACTATGCAGGCTTTTCCAGGGATATTCGTGTAAAAATACGCTTGCGTGCGCCGTATTTTTTCCATTATTGACTCTTTTAGAGTTATTCAACAAGTTATGACTCTTTTAGAGGCATTAATGTAAGCAACTGACCGGAGATTTGGCTTTGTAATGAGTTGAATTCATATGTTTTGCACAAAAGTGTTATTCCAGTTGAAGTTCTTAAGCCAATTTGGGAAAAATTTATTAAAATAGTCGTACAGCGCTGGAAATCTTGCTACAGGTACCGAGGAAAGTTTTTATTTACAAATAAAGACCAGTTGAAGCTGTAAATAAAATTAGCCCAAACAGAAAACTACACAGCTACTCCAGGGTCTTATGCGCAAGGTAGACCACGGAAACCGTTCGAGGAATTATGCAAAAGTAGTCAGCAAATGAAAGTAAAAGAATTAGTGTCAACAACGAGTATCAAAGAACTTTCGTTTGCAACTCAAGAAATAGTAAGGAAACGTGGTAAGCGAACTGCAGACGATTCAGTTAAAGATGCTACTCAAAAACGTCTTCTAAGCGAGCTAAGTCCCATAAGCACGCCTACAGTTTACCTCAATCTGGCGGTCAAGAAGTGCTCTCATTGACACCTGAAGAAGCATAAAGTTTAATTATTTACGTATTTCTTATCTTACCGAGCAGCGACAAAACAATGCAAACTAGACATTTATCCTGCTCTAAATATTGTCTGGAATCAGATGTGATATTCAGATATAAATTCTATTATAGGGAATGAAATAGGAGCAGAGATTAAATTACATGATCGTCTCGATCTTCCACTACGACGAATTTGTGAACTATAAGCGGAAATATTTGATCAGCATTCTAGTTTGTTTTGTTTTGTAAATGGGGAATAGATGGAACCTTTGGGCAAAGTAACTACAGGCAATTAGTAAAAAATTTCAAGGATGATTCATCTGTACTATTAGTAGGCTCACATGTGCCTATGTCATTGAGGGACTCGAATGACCAGACCAAAATTATATGGCAAAATCCCGTCCCATCGTCTTCCAAGTTTTGTAGGTCAATAAAATTTGAAAAAGCAGCTGACATGACAGGAGGCGCCAAAGAAATCATACATAGATTTTATATAATTCGCCAATATTATGAAATAGATAAAAATATTATAAATGCCAACAAACGTACATACAATTTATAGATTTTCACTCCAATTTTCGAATTTCATAGGTTTTTTTTTTTTGAAAATTAAGATCTGCCATTCCACTTTTAAACAGTTTTGTGGTTACATTACAGGCCTGAGTATAATTTTTTTAACACACTATGAAAATTTCTGACATTGGACCTATTTATTGTCTTTTGGGACATGGGACTGTCCGTGGAGGTGGAAAGTTCTGATAGCCATTCACCTGGGAGTGGCCTGACGTTATTCCTTCAGTGAGCCGTCCAAGCAGCTCACTACATCCACTTAGTATTTCCTGGGCAATGGCTTTAAACTCACACGCCTTGGCAGGATGACCTTGATGAACACCAAATCCGCAGTGAAAGTTGGTAAGGATCTTACCGAACCTTTTGCAACTAAGCGACGCCTCAGGCAAGGCGACACCCTATCGTGCGACTTCTTTAACATCTTAATGGTGATCATTATGAGAAAAGCTGCAGTCACCATGAATATGCTGATGATGCGCTGTTTTCGAGAATTGAGAAGGAGTCAACAAAAGTGGGTCCGACAGTAAATTAGGGCAAGACAAAATTAATGGTTTCAACGAACAGGATGCCCGCGATTCCACAACGACCACACAGGAATATGTGCTTCGCTGTATTTCTCATTTACATCAATGCGGCTGGAGTACTTAATGTTGGGGTTGACCAGCATCATCAGTCAGTCACTACCCAGCGCTTAACCCGATACGATCATATATAGATCCCAGGACTATAATTACGAAAGCAATCAAGAGGAAACATTGTCCCTTAAATACATTTACCATAGCGGCTTAGGCTGACTATTCCACCATAGCGACTTCGGTCGACTATTCCAACATAGCGACTTCGGTTGACTATTCCACCATAGCGGCTTCGGTTGACTATTCCACCATAGCGGCTTAGGCTGACTATTCACCATAGGGACTTGAGTTGACTATTCCACCATAGCAACTTCGGTTGACTATTCCACCATAACGACTTCGGTTGACTATTCCACCATAGCGACTTCGGTCGACTATTCCACCATATCGGTTTAGGCTGACAATTCCACCATAGCGACTTCGGTTGACTATTCCACCATAGCGGCTTAGACTGCCTATTCCACGTTACTTTTATAGACCTACGGGACTCCGATCCAGTTCTACCCATCCCAATGTAAGATTCCCGTATTGAAGGACGAACCGAACCGGTCTTAAGACGTTCTCAGGCCGAACCCACCGGAATGGTCTCAAACCATTCCCAGAAGGGTACACTTCACCGTTTCAAGAGGAGTGTTGTCAAACCAATCTCAGAAGAGTGCTATCAGAACAAATCCAACGGAGCGTTCTCAAACCATTCCCAGAAGAATATTCTCAACCGTTCCCAGAAGATTGTTGTCAAACCGCTCCTAGAAGAGTGCTCTCAGATTGAACCCAACGGAGTGTTCTCAAACCATTCCCAGAGGAGTATTCTCATCCGCTCCCAGAAAATAGTTGTCAAACCGCTCCTAAAAGAGTGCTCTCAAACCGTGCCCAGAAGGGTATCCTCAACCGTACCAAACTATTCCCAGAAGTATCTTCTCAACGTGTGGATAAATTTATGTTGTTTCTTTAAATTAAATTATTTTTTATCATAAGAAAACCAATAAAGAATCTGAATTCACACCCCAGAGATGGGTAAACCATTCTGTTCTTATTTCGGAAGGTTTAGTGGATCCTTCATCGAAAGCGCTAGATTTTTCTCATTCTGCATGAGCCGTCAAGTTTGTATTACTCTATGCTCCAACTATTCCAGTGACTTTCAAAGGTTTCCGTTCCAACAAAAACCGTTAAAGTGTAGTCATGTTTTCAGTTTGCCGCTTTTTTAGTTTAGCGCTTTTATTGTTGGTGTCAAAGTTTGATATAATGCGAAATTTTGCAATATATTTATATGTAAATTACACATTATTGATATTTTTAAATGTTAAATGTATCTACGAGAGATGTAATATCTACTTTCAATTATTTGAATGGCAACTTTTTATACAACCACATACTATATAATAACAGTGTACAAACACAAAAGACACTCACTGTATGTTTTGTAGCTAAGAACATAGTAACATGTTGATTCTATGAAATTTAATAATTCACCATAAAAAGTACGCGAATGGATGAATATCTATGAATATTATAATGATAATACATAGGACACCAACCATGAATTGGCATGCACACTAACTATGTATTCTAATTATATACTAGGTATGTACATATATATATGTATGTACATTTGTAGGTACTCGTATGTACTTAGGTATGTAGGTAGTACGTATCGCCAAGAGAACGTACCCACAATGAAACGCAAAAAGCAAATTATAAATTATTAAAGAATAATTAAAAGAGAAACAGGAATAAAACACATGTGCACTTTATAGAAAACTTAATAAAGTTATGGCAACAATATAGGCACATACACACACACCCACACACACGCACACATACACCAGTAAACTGGCAAGGATAGCCTAGGCCACACATGATGACGATGTATTTCGCATATGCGCTGGAATAGTTCACGAGTGTATGTGTGTTTTGGTAACTGTATCATAAAATCATTAAATTAGATAGGAAACATTAGTAACACACACTCGCAAACTAACTACCCACACACTTACCCTTATCTCATTCCCATCAACGAGTACGTGCCTTAGAAGTTTATTTGGGAGTACCAGGCCACGGAAATCGTACGTTGCTCAAAAAAGGCAGAACTTATTTTTCTAATTTCCAAGTTTTATTCCTGCCACATGATACATATACGAGTACATATGTATTTATAATCGACATTTTTAGCGAAGACTTTTAATAACACAGCACTGTTTGCGAGATATCATAGAGTGATTGTCCATGATTTGATTCAATACAGCGGACAACGGGCTTGATAAATCATTTGGGTTGGTTGGTTGAAAAGGCTGGAAGACAGCACGCTGTCTAGCACACTTAGGCTAAAGAAGCCCATTGTGATACCTGCAGTTTCCTCAATTGCAACTATTGACTAGTCGTCCAGCCAATTTGCCCTTTCAATAAATTTGTCTATAAGACCTACGATGCTAATTAGATGTGTTCCGAATATCCTACTTCTCAGTCCTGCCAGAGCAGGGCAATCCAAGAGAAGGTGTTTCGTCGTTTCCTCGTCCTCTTCCATGCAGCATCTACAGAGAGTGGAGTTTCTATGTCCCAATCTTAGGGTGTGTTTTCCTACAAGACAATGTCCCGTAAGTGTTCCTATCATTGTGGATAACCTGCCTCTCGGCAAATTAAGTAGTTGCCTAGTCCTCTTCCTATCCACCTGTGGCCAAAGGACCCTGGCTTGTTTGCAAGTTGAAGTAAGTCTCCACTATTATCGGGCCACTGCCTGATCTGCAAACGGCAGGTAGAGATTGGCATACTAACACCTTCTTTTGCCGGAAGAACCTGTGCCGTAGTGCCCCGTCTAGCTACGCAATTGTCTGGAATGTCGCTGTGCCCCGGTACCCAGATGAGCCTGATGTCAAAATACTCTGCCATCACCCTTAGTGATGAGTGGCATTCTTTCACCGTCAGGGACGTAGCAATCATGGCTTCCAGGGATTTTATGGCAGCCCGGCTGTCTGTGTAGATACATATTCTCCGAAGGGTTGTGACACTACTTTTCAATAGTTCAGCAACCTCCAGTATGGCGGTAATTTCCGCCTGAAATACACTACAGTGATCAGGCAGCTTGAAGGAGATATATATATTTAGGTCCAGTGAATGGACCCCATAGCCTACTTGCTCATCCAACTTTGATCCATCCGTGAAAAATCTGATACTAGTGGTAGCCCCTTCCAGTGACTTTTCCCAGGTATTCCTGTTCGGAATAGAAGTTCTTAGATTTGTCGCTAGTAGAAGGTAGGGGATACAGTAGTCCGTTTTTACGGGAATAGAGTTGATCCGGTGTAGTAATTCAGCGTGTCCGGAATGCCCCTATGTCAAAACGCCACAATCTCTGATTCTCACCAGGGATGTAGCGGCTGCCGATTCGGCCATGATATCAGGAGTACAGATGTTCAGGATAGCACTAAGTGCAGTACCTCACGTCGTGCCCATTGCCCCACTAACGCTAATCAGTGCTGATCTTTGAATTTTCATCAATGAATTCAGAATATATTTCTTTTGGAGGGTCCTCCACCAAACTACGATTCATTTGGGTTATATTCAATTTGCGGAACGAAATCCCATATTTTCGTAGGAATATCGTGCAGCGTATACATTTCCTCAGTGCTCTTCAATACGTGCACTGAGATGATCCAATAGGTTATTCTCTCCTCGGAGAGGTATTTAGAAAATTGTCGATAGTTGCAGCCAGCTGGTTGAGAACCCATCTGTTACTACACCTCCCAAGATACCGCCATGCGCATCAGAATAGCATTGATGCACGACGTGTTTCGAGTACCATTAGCGGCCCCACATATTGTGTCTATATCGCATTGCTTGCCGTTTGACTGTCATTAAATATCCACAGATCTGTGTATCTACCGTCAATTTTCAATCATCACATTCGTCTCGTCGACGCATTAGTTTTAAAAACAGTGTTGTAGTCAGGATCAAGAAAGAAGTATTTAATGTGTAGATCATCGATAAAGGCTCTTATTCCCATCACCCCATCTGCCCTAGATACTGGAGAAAATTGGCCGAGCAAATTATCACTGATTCGGAACATCACAGTCGAATTCGTATTACAAGCTATAAAGTGGCAAGGTTAATCTAATCTGCTTCAAAAGTAATGTATGATGTAGCGAGACTATCCACAACAGCTTAAAATGTAATCGGACGTGAGACCCGTCCATGAAATATGGTAGGTACCTACAGCAGGTGACTATGGTAAGTCTGTAAGGAGGTACGTACCTATGGCTAAATTCAGGTTACCATGGAGTCAGCATGCAGGTGAATGTTAGACGGACTGCGTATATGTTGGGTAGCTGCGAAGAATAAACAGTCCCCGACCAGGCAAAATTGCTGTGATATTGATGCCGTCATTAATTAAGAATCTTCCAATGAGTGACTATCCTAGTAGGGGTGAAATTAGAAGATTGACGTTTTCTTGGTCCCCCAAATCATATAAATCCAGTTGCGTCTACTAACGGCTGGTCAGCCAAATCACTATTACAACCGACGATTGTAGGGACGGAGCAACCGACTTATAGTGAAATAAATCTATTACGTAGCCAGACAAATTATCGACGCGCTGTCTCTAGAGTTCTACAGTGGTTGTTTAAGGCCGATCGAGTAATGCTTATAGGGAGCAAAATCCTCTCTGAATTGAGCATACAGCACGTCGCTTACTTCGTCTGGATGAGGTATGGAAAGCCAGTTCGATCGCTTGATGATCAGCCAAAGTTTAAACGAGAAAAGCAACTGGAAAACACTGACCCAATCAGTGATGATAATTTAGCATTTTTAGTGCAATTTTAGCATTATTTTTTTGCTTGTGTACTTCTATTTTTGAGAAAATATGCTAAAGGCTATTTTTAGCTTCTTTTAGTGCAATTTTTTAAAGTTTCTGGCTTTTCCCATTGGGTTTTAGCATTTTTATCGATAATTGCATGTTTCTAAGAATGTATGGCTGTTTTTGCGGTTTTATAGAAAAAAACTCTAAACTCAATGGGTTGGATGTCAAATGTTTAACTCTAAACTCAATGGGTTGGATGTCAAATGCACAAGTGAGTTGGCCTGGACCTTTTATTAACATTACATAAATAAGACTTGATATACGAAATTCATGTCTCATTCAAAAATATCATCCATGCATGTTGATTTATGAATTCGATACTAATTGTATTGCAGACAAAACGGAATAAACGGTTCTAGCATCCAATTTTTGGAACGAAGTTCCTTATCGCACGTTGCGGGATGGGGGCTAAATGAAAAATTTTTAAACCACTTTTTTTTAACTATTTTATAACAACCCATTATTATCAACTATATTGGGTACTTTTGGTTTAGTTTGGTTTAAAGGGAAGTTTTCTAGGTGTAGCCTGTGTATTACATATTGTAGTTTTGAATCCAATAAAAATTAACTTAAAAAAGCCAAAGTGCAAGACTGGCAAATCCATGAAATACAACCCTCAGCATGGAATTACATTTGGCAGCACTCTTACACTCGTACTTTTGGTTTGTGTCCAGACTAACAGATTTCTTGTTTAATGGGAAATTTTCTAGGTGGGGCCTGTTTATTACATATTGTAGTTTGAACCGAATAAACAGTAAATTTAGAAAAGCCAAAGTGAAAGAAGTTTAAAAAAATAACATCTTAAAGAAGTACCTTTGCTTAAAAAAGTAAATTTTCTTACAAAAAGTAAATTTTCTTAAAAAAGGTAATTTTTTAAATAAGTACATTCTCTTAAAAAAGTACATTATCGTACAACAAATTGCTTTTTCTTAGAAAACTACATTTCCTTTAAAGAATACCTTTTATTGTAAAACAAAATAACTTTTCGTGAGATAAGATACACTTAAAATACTCTTAAAATTGTATCTGTTCTTTCGTAAAAAAACATTTTCTTCAAAAAAAAATACCTTCTCTTACAAAAAATACCTTTTCTTACAATAATTCCTTTCTTTAAAGTACCATTTCTTAAAAATAAAGTACCACCTTTTCTTTTGTTTTCTTGAGATTAGTAGCCTTCCTGAAAATTAGTAAATTTTCTTAAAAAATAACCTTAACCTTTTCTTAAAAAGTACCTGTTCTTAAAAAAGTATTCTTTGTAGAAAAAATTCATACTCTCAGGCTTTTTCTTAGCTTAGTGACGACGACACTATAGAGTATTCATCCATGAACAAGCTTCTCCAAATACCGTTCGGATCGAGTGTAAAACTGTAGGACCCAATCAGTGAGTGTAAATCTAGAACGCGTACAGCTCACTGGTTTGTGAGAAGCTCTCCCTAATCCTTTCACGGGATGTAACGGGAAACCGTTTTCTTTTTTTTAATAAAAGAAGTGCCTCTCATCAAAGAAAGTACCTTTTCGGGAAAATATAATACATATTCTTACAAAAGGGGCCTAAACATATACTCTTTTTTAAAAAAATACTTTCAATAAATAAAAAACTTCTTAACAAAAGTTAATCATTTTACAAGATCCATTTAAATTACAGTATTTTTCAACAGGCGCCTTAGGTGTGTTGGAACTAACTGGTACATAATATATAGCGAAAGGAACTTCGTTCCAACCGGGTGTCCCCTGACACCTCGTGTAATTTTTTTACTAAGTTTATTAAATTAAGTTTTTTTTTAACCGATAATTTTTTTTAATGATCTATAATACTGTTCGTTGAACCTAACTCGAAAAAAGTATGAAAAATTTCAGAAAATATGAATTTTTTATCGATTGTTTGTCAACAAACGACAAACAAATAATGAAACCGAGAATATTATACGAATGGGCGAGCAGGGTTTTACAAAAATAGGTTTCAGCTTCTGTTCATAGTCGGTTAATGATTCAAATGAAAGCTGATTTGCAGATCGTTTATCAGATGCTAAAACTGTCAAGAATACGCGACAGTTTTATAATTTTAATCCCCAAGATTCAGATAATGTAGCTTGAAAGATATATTCCGAAATTGAAAGTATGCATTCACCCGAGTAACTAAAAAGACGTGTGTTAACTTCTCGATGCATGTACGTAGAACGTACGCTCAGGCACTCTAGAGTAGGCACGTAGAGTAAACTTGCATAGATGAAAAATTTATGCTGAGTTAAGGAATGAGTAGTGGAGTCCAATTTTTTCGCAGATTTTTATAGTTAACGGTCCGAGGAATATTTTGCGTCTAGATTCGAAAGAATCGAGACTTGAGAACATTAATAAAAATTCAATTGTTTATTTAATTGTTATAAATAAATACACCCAGAGAACTAATTATTTGGAAAGAGGTTGTAGCAACCGTAAACCGAATTGAGGTTACCACAACCGAATTGAGGTTGTTACGACAGAATTTAGTCCCTACAACCGAAATTCGGTTGAAGTAACCTCGTTTCATAATTGATTCGGTTGTGATAACTGAATCTTCAATTATATTCCCTCTGTCTACTAAATTTTATAAAATTTCGGTTGAAACAACCGAGTTTGAAATTAATTCGGATGCAAGAAACAAAATTGGCATAACATTCGGTTGGAGTAACCAAATCTGGCATTAATTCCATTGTAGTAACCGAATTTGGTATCAATTCGGTCGCAATAACCGAATCTAGCCTTAATTCGGTTGCAACGACCGATTTGGCGTCAATTCGGTTGCTGTAACCGAATTTCTCATGAATTCTGTGGGTACAATCAAATTCATTTTCAATTCGGTTACCACATCATAATTCTATGTAATTAAAATCTGACGTTTAAAACTCAGTAATGAAAAAATATTATTTTAAAAGAATTAAAGAATGTTACGATTTTTTTGTGGATATTAGGAAAGGTAAGTAACATATATTTTGTATTAAAACGTCTTGTTTTGCAGAAATGTGAGATATGGTGCAATCGTCTGTATACAAAATAGTTTAGGACCTAAATCAACCGATACCACATGTCAGAATTAGTGCGGTGTCTCATGATGGCCGGGACTTGAAAAAAGGTCGAAAGAGGCATGTAAACAGATTTATTACCCTATAGTTTACCCCATATATATGACTTTATTTTCTCACTTTTTAATTGTTTTGTAAGAATACAGGAAAATAAATCATCATTTAATAATAAAAAAAACTTTAATAATTCAAAGTTGTAATTTCCTTTAAGGCTAAGAGACCATGTTTTCTCCGGTTAGTGAAAAAATGTAAATGCCGCGGGTGGGATTCGAACTCACATTCGCTGGACGATCGTTTCGATGTTTGTGAAGCATCATCTTCAGCAGCGTCTAGCCCCTTAAGTCACGGCGGTGTGTATTCACACCAGTCACTAACCGAAGATATTTATTTTATTGTGCAGAGTGATTGTTTGTCGCTACTTACACATTGCTTTCCTACTTACACACTGCTTTCTTACTAATTCATTTGTGACTCTAATGAAGTTGTGTCAACCTCTAATGAGGTTGAGACAACCTCTTAATTTGGTTACGGCTAATTCGGCCGAATTTTTCTGTGAGTGCAGTAAATAAATAAATTTACGACTATTGTTTATTTCATTGAAAAATATAAACTTGTAGGATTCTGTCATAAAATTTTTATAACATTTCGTTGAGAGTGTCAGAGAAATTAATGTTTTCATTAAAATAATTAAAATATTTAAACATCCGTATAAACAATAAGAATTTAAATTTTGCTAAAATTGACCTATGTTTCATAAAAATCGGCGACCTCGTGGTTTTTGGGAGTGTTTACTTGACGTGTTTTGTATCAAAGATAATTGTTTGAAAAGAGGTTGTAGCAACCGGAAACTCGGCTGTCGCCAGTGAATTGCAGTGTAATAAAGTAGGCAGTTAAATTTTCTCTTGACTCAAATGCCAACAAACAAAACGAGTGAAGCGTTACGACACTCTGCTCTCTCCCTTACTCTCCTCATTGAATATTTCAATATAAGAGCAGGTTTTTGATGAAGTTACTGTACTTATATGGTTGGTTTGGTTGAAAAGGCTGCAAGACAGCACGCTGTCTAGCACACTTAGACTAAAGAAGCCCATTGTGATACCTGCAGTTTCCTCCATAGCAACTATTGACTAGTCGTCTAGTCAATTTGCCCTTTCAATAAATTTGTCTATGAGACCTTCAGGAATATCCTGTAGGGCTACGGTGCCTACTAAATGTGTACCGAATATCCTACTTCTCAGTCCTGCCAGAGCAGGGCAATCCAAGAAAAGGTGTTTCGTCGTTTCCTCGTCCTCTTCCATACAGCATCTACAGAGAGTAGAGTTTCTATGTCACAATCTTAGGGCGTGTTTTCCTACAAGCATAATAACCAGCCTCTCGGCAAGCTAAGTAGTTGCCTAATCCCTTTTTCTGTCCACCTGTGGCCAGAGGACCCCGGCTTGTATGCAAGTTAAAGTAAGTCTCCACTTGTTCTTGAACATATTATCGGCCCACTGCCTGATCTGCAAACGGCAGGTAGAGATTGGCATACTAACACCTTCTTTTGCCGGAAGAACCTGTGCGGTAGTGCCCTGTCTAGCTAACGCATTCACTTCGCAATTGCCTGGAATGTCACTGTGTCCCGGTACCCAGATGAGCCTGATGTCAAAATACTCTGCCATCACCCTAAGTGATGAGTGGCATTCCATTCTTTCACCGTCAGGGACGTAGCAAACATGGCTTCCAGAGATTTTATGGCAGCCTGGCTGGCTGTGTAGATACATATTCTCCGGAGGGTTGTGACACTAATTTTCAGTAGTGCAGCAACCTCCAGTATGGCGGTAATTTCCGCCTGAAATACACTACAGTGATCAGGCAGCTTGAAGGAGATATTTATATTTAGGTCCGGTGAATGGACCCCGTAGCCTACTTGCTCGTCCAACTTTGATCCATCCGTGAAAAATCTGATACAACTGGTATCCCTTCCGATTCCTGTTCGGAATAGAAGTCCTTAGATTTGTTGCTAGTAGAAGGTAGGGGAATAGAGTTTATCCGGTATAGTAATTCAGTGTGTCCGGAATGCCCGGATATCAAAACGCCACAATCTCTGATTCTCACCAGGGATGTAGCGGCTGCCGATTCGGCCATGATATCAGGAGTACAGATGTTCAGGATAGCACTAAGTGCAGTACCTGACGTCGTGCCCATTGCCCCACTAGCGCTAATCAGTGCTGATCTTTGAATTTTCATCAAGGAATTCAGAATATATTTCTTTTGGAGGGACCTCCACCAAACTACGATGCCATAGAAAAGTGTTGGTCTGACTATTGCCGCATAAATCGTATTTTATATTTCCGAGAGAACAAGATAAGCTCGGTTTTAAGTGGGTTAAGTGATAGTCCGTTGTTAGTGGTCCAGTTCGAAATCAGACTAAGTAGGCTGGTTGTAAATTGAGGTTTCTACCCGTACAGATGATGGCAATATCATCGGCATAGGCAAAGACCTGGTATTCGGCCCTGTCCAATTCGAGAAGCAGTTCATTGACAGAAGTTAACCATAATAGTGGAGACAGAACTTCCACTGCGGTCTCCCCCTGTTAACGTTCCTAGCAATTGTGTTTATAGGTAACACTGCTTTTCATTTTGACATGTCACTTGCTGCAAGTGCCAAATATTTACTGCCTTCCAAATTTTGAAGGCAGTTGAGCTGCAAGTTGATGAAGTGCTACTGTATTAGTGAAAATCTATGACTGTATTGATGTTTTCAAACTTACACTTGCACATGTAAACAGGTGATAAGGGTGTACAAGAGCGACGAAGAATCCAAGCCTGACATTAAAACCACGGAAGTTACACCGTATTTGAATGGAGTGGAAGACAGGTACGTGGATATGATTGCCCCTGTGAACCAGGAAGACTTGCCTTTCTCTCCGAGTTCATCGAAGTTACGCCGAAATTGGACGGAGTGAAAGAGAGAGGCACGGATGTGAATGGATACCAATCCCACTAAAGTTATTTCTTCCTTCAACAACTGTTGACAAATCGCAGATGGGTTTGTGGTTTGAAGATATTCCCATCTTTTTAGGAATCTAATTGATGAAAAAGATCCATCGGGCATTTCCCTTTATGCGGATGTCAAAGTGCGCCACACAAGAGACACTTTTAGAGACACACACTTCACTAACCTTTATGTTTGTAACCAAGCCAATGAACTCACTTTTGTTACTACATATAGAGAGTTGATGTCGAGTAGGCTTTAATTTTCCGGTCGTCGTTACATTGTGTTTTCACGCTCGCTGGTTCCCAGAAATTGGACCAAGTATAAACAGAATTTGAATGACATTATGAACTCTACACCGCTTGCTACTGCTGAGACTGATGATTTTAGTGATGTTTTTACCTTAGCCCTTAACAGATCTCTTGAAACGGCACTGCCTCAACTTTCCTGAGAAAGTCTTACAGAAAGCTTTTAAACAAGGTAAATTCTTAAGGAAAATGTAAAATGAAATGTGTAAAATGAAAGCTTAAGGAACATAAGAAACGACTACGATTTTAAAAGAAGAAGTTTTAGAAATATTTGTACGACGGCACTGAGAAAGCATCTGAGCCTTCCAGATTGCGCAGTCCTCACGACTACTCCCACCTCTCTGGGATATTTGAAAGAACGAAACGGGCGTTGAACAACATTGACTGTTGAATAATATACCCTTCCCAGGGAACTGGTTCAAAGACAAGGTCGAACTCACAGAACAACAACGTCACCGTGCTCGCTGTGTAAGATATCATCAATACTGAAGCACTACACTGGACAATAGGAAGTTTTAAGCCCAGAAAATCACCTGGTTCTGATGGTATACTAGCACCAGTTTAGATACAAAGTAGAATACAGCGTTTTGGCTCCCTGATTTTTAAAACTTCATACAAGCTGCACTAAGCTGTCCTATATTCATCTTTGACAGATGGAACCCACGGTGGTATTCTTTCAGTAAGCGGGCAAGTCGTAAGGACTTTAGACCAAACATTCTCCCATCTTTCGTTCTGAAGACACGTTCTGCGTACAACCATAGGGACTTCCAGCACGCGTACGGGAAGGGCAACTCTACGCGAAACCTACTACACACTCTTGTCGCATTTGTCAATATAACGTCGTCCCTGAACCACACGACCTTAACAGGAAATTTAAATAGGATAACCCATCAAGCGGGAGTTTTAACACCAATTTTAGGAAGTTAACACTATATTTTTTTGTTTGTATTTTTACGTGAACTAGAGGGATGAGGGACGACCTGCAAATTTAAGTGCAGGGGAAATACCCTTCCACATGCAGAGCTGTGCTCAGGACGCACTAAGCGGGCCTCGAACAATGGCTCGTCAGTAAATTTGGAGTAAACCGAGCTTGTATTATTTGCCAGGAATTGGTAGGTTCCATATAAAGTGCCATTGTCTCTTGGTGGTACGGAAATCTGACAGAAGATTAAAACAAAACATGTAAGTCTGATTCTCGGCAGAAACCTCAGATTAAAGTCTAACATTATGGGTAGGGCGGTAAATATACAGTCGCCCTAAATTTATTCAAAAAGATCATCGAAAATCAATGACCCTATCCTCGAAAATAGTTTATTGGAAAAATACAGCCGTTATCCGCCCGATATAGCTATAGGACATTGTCGTTTGGTGGCCGGCACTGGAGAAATCTACGTACCTACGTTTGTTGACAAAGATTCAGATAACGGCAATGGTATGTATCACAGGTAACCTGGGCACAACACCCACCGAGAGTTTGGAGTTTATGCGTTTAAAACTAGATTTGCGATTGATCAATAGTCCCTATAGAAAAAGGATGATTTTATGGGATCTGCGGCAAGAAGTGGATTTCATGACGCCAACATCTACCTTTGAGATACACTTCATCACTAATATCCCATACAGACAGGACTGTATGGAATATATACCAGATAACATAAGGTAATTACGATATTAAACGGAACCTAGATGGCAAAATATGTTTTTGAGTCTATTCCAAAATGCTTGTTCTTGACCTTGCACACAGCTAGAAGCCATGCCAAACGTGAAATATGCACTATCCTTCGCAAGCACAATTCTCCTATTTATCTCCAGGCTGACGATGTTGTCCCTGTTCACGTCGGATCCAACGTAGGCAAATTCATCTACCACTTAAAATTAAATTGGCTGTCAACGTTCAAGCGCGGACCAAGTCGAGAGGTTCCCCTAGTCGTTGACACCATCAACTTTGTCCTTCCCTCATTAACAGCAAGACCCACCTTCGCTGATTCATTTTCGATTCATGAAAATACTGCAGTAACCTCTCGCAAATTTCTAGCAGCAAGAGAGAGAGAGAGTTCCCGTCGACATGACAGTAATATCCCCGGTATTCGTAGCTTGTCAATATCCAGCTCTTCCCGTGTTCGGCTCCGTACATTTTTCGACCTGCTCAATCTCGTGCAAACTTTCGCAGCCAAAAGGTAATTATCAGAGTCGATATTGGCAACTCGAGTCACACGTACATCCATTACACTAGAAGAGTCCATGCCATATATTACCAAGTGACCAATCTGGTTCTTCGTCCGCTGATCAGGAGACATCCAGGTCGCCTTATGAATGTCCTTATGCTGGAATCGTGTGCTACTAACTACCATGTTCTTTGCAGCGGCGAAGTCTATCAGTCTTATTCCATTATTGGAGGTGGTATAATTTGACTGCGATTACCGATGGTTGGTCGAAAGACACTTTCCTTTCCTAATTTGGCATTGAAATCGCCTAGAATAATCTTAATGTCGTGGTCAGGGCAGCGTTCGTATACTTCCTCCAGATGCTCATAAAATGATTCCTTGACCTCACCGTCTTTATCCTCTGTCGGTGCGTGCACACAAAGTAACGAGTTGTTGAAATATATCGCTTTGATGCGAATTGTGGCTATGCGGTCACTCACTGGTTTGAACCTTGAAATTAAGTGTCGCAGTCTCTTGCCAGCTATAAACCCGCACCCAAATTCGTGCTTTAGCCCATGGCAGCTGTAGTAAATATCGAAGTTTTCCCTTCTGGTGCAACCATATCCTGTCAATCGCATTTCCCGGATCGCTGTGGTATCAGCTTTACATTTTCCGAGGACATCCGCCAGTTGGAATGTGGCACCAGTCCTGTATAGCGTTCGCACATTCCAGGTACATATCCTTAAATCATGGTCTTTATAACGTTTGCGGGGGGGGGGGGGGGTTCCTTTTTTCCATTATTTTCATCGTGTATTTTCATTGCCAATATAATGGTTGCGGGAGGCAAACCCAGCACACCGTGGTTTGCATTTTACCTACTGCTAGGATGATCATGTTTCAGCCGCCCATTATGGTCGAAACTGGATTTTGGTTTCTTCAATTTTGATCCGCCGTTGGCCAGGGGTGTTGGCTCATACGCATTCAAAGGACAGAAGAATATGTCCACTACTTCGAAGAGCTTCAGTGACAGGGTCACCTAATAATCCTGAGACGTATCAGTGGTTGCTCATTCGTTTCGCTTTCTCACTTTAGTTAGCTAACAGAGGTTTCCGATAAGCCATTGCCCAGAACATACTGCGTGGATGTAGTGAGCTGCTTGGACTGCCCAATGAAGGAATCATTTCTGGCCACTCCCAAGTGAATGGCTATCAGAAACTGTCCACCTCCAAGGACAGTCCCATGTCTACGAACTACAAAGTGGTATTTCGAGCCTTTAGCGATGCCTATAGGTCCGAAATAAAATACAAATACTAAAACATAACGTACAATTTGCTGTCTATTAATTAACAACTTTGGATTTTTTTTAATTCTAAACTTCGACACTCTAAAAACCCTATACTTCTTCTTCTCTGCCCTTCAAGGACAAGAAAAATGTTGAAAATTTAAGAAAATATATTACACCAATTACATAATGTAGCTTGTATGTACACATATATTTGTTTCTATTTTTAAATACAAACAAACACACGCGTAGGGCTTTCATAACTGGATTCCTCGGGAAATTTGCATAAAGTGAAACTTTGTAGATGAGCTATAATTTCTATATACGACATTGCACACTGGGGAAGAAATGCCATTTTCCTGTTAATAGTCATAAGATTTACCACAAAAGATAGGTTCTTGCTAACTCCCATGAAGATGAAGGGGTTGGGGGGAGCTCCTCACAACCAGAGAGCTGCCCGTGGTCACTACTAACACGCGTGCCAGTTCAAACTGGAAACATCCCAATGTGCCATATGAATCCGTTACGAATTCGAGACGGTTCCGTTTCTGTGGACATTTTGTCCGAAACGGACATTCGTTACGAACTCATAACGAATTCGGTTTCGTATGAAATTCCTCTCGAAAACGCGAGTCGTTTTATGTACTTTTCGGATCCGTCTCGAACTCGTAACGAACTTCACATGCGAATGAATCCATTTCGGATTCGTTTTTTGGAAATAAAATGAATTCGAGACGGATTCGCTTTTATCAATTTTTGCCATTCGATCTGAGTTGCCATTTGCATTAATAAGAATTTCTGTCAATTTAATTCTATTTATTGGACATTTAAGTTTTTAATGTTTTGCACGTGAATTTTATCTAAATTTGAAATTTAATTTATTTGATTCTTTTAGAAATACGATCATGAGCGCAGTGGAACAACTTCTTAGCGACGTCCTCCATTGTTGATATTGGCTGGTAATTATATTAGCTTTGGAATTCGCAATTTCACTGATCCGCTGTTTTCTCTTTTTACGGACACGTATCGGGTTCGAGACGGATCCTCCAAATCACAATTTCACTGATACGCTTTTTTATGTTTTACGGACTCGTAACGGGTTCGAGACGGATTCGCCAAATCACAGTTTTACTGATTCGCTGTTTTACGTTTTTACGGACTCGTAACGAGTTCGAGACGTATCTGACAAATCACAATTTCACTGATTCGATTTTTTATGTTTTTACGGACTCGTAACGGGTTCGAAACGAGTTCAAAAACTCACATTTTGCTTTTTTATGATTTTACGGACTCGTTACGAGTTCGAAACGGATCCGAATCCGTTTTTGTGCACATTGGGAGTAGAAACTTACAAACACAAAAAAATAATCGGAAAACTTAAAACATATTCTCAAAATGCAAAATTGAACAAAATTAAAAATTCTTATTATTATTTCGGTGTTTCTACCGGTTTCAGATATTTTTGGAAATTGTCGGTTATGAACAAATTTAAAAATTAAAAATATCTCGGAAACAGTGGGTTCGATTTTGAAAATAACCTACTATTTGAGGATTTGTCAGGGGTTTGTATTAAGTGTTGACTCTACCATTGTGCAAAATTTAAAAATAAAGTCGCTAAAAAATGTATATAACTCAAAAACGGAGCTTACAATTGAAAATATAACCAATTTTTGCGGGTATTATGAAATTTTGATAAAATTTAATAATCTATCGCTAATATAAATAACCTAATTTTTGACTTCCAATGATGCCTAATAAAGCACCAAAGTATTTTAGAAAAAATCAATGAAACTAATCATTGCTCAAAATGTTTGTATGACTATATCTCGGAAACTGGGACCACTTTAGTCAAAACCCTTACAAACTCTTAAAAGAGTATTTATTTTTAACAATATTTTAGAGCTACAATAAAATTTTTTTCTAAAAAATGTTGGTGCCTTATTAAAAAGTTCAAAAATTATGATATTTCGCGATTACATGCACCAAATACAAGTTAGCGACATATTTTTATTTTTAGCAATTTTCATATTGTCGTTATTTTTTGGAAAATAAAATTCTTCCATGTGAATTGGAATCAGAATCCTTTCGAGCGCTGCTAAAATCGGTTATTTTCTGAATTGGACATTCTGTTTCCAAGTTAGGGCTATATTTGACTTTTTGCGATTTTTTAGCTTTATGAAGTTTTGGAAAAAATGTGGCCACAAATTTAGAAGCACCACTTTATCTACACTCCTCAGAAGCCCTAAAAAAATACAGCAGACAGTTGTCCGAGGCCTTCGGCCACGGACTGTCCCTGCAGGCTGTGTCAAAGACACGGCCATTAAGTTTAACGTAGAATACGCCATCCGATAAGACAGAAAACATATATAACAATAAATGATAAATAACATAAGCAAATGAATTTATTTATTTGATAGTTACTTTTGATAATATACATAAGCTTATGGTAGGAAAAATAGGATAAATATGTTTTTAAATTAAAAGAGTAAGGATAAATGATAAATAACAGACGCAAATCAATTTGATTTATATTTTTTATAATTATATATCCATGTTAAATTCAAATTCACATTTAACATTTTGTTTCACTTAAATACCTAAGTAAATATACGAAATTTCAATATTTCATCAAACAAAACAACAGCCGAAGGTTTGTGTCCACACTGAAACAGCAGCATAGTTTGTGTTCACGCTACAACCTCAAACACTCAACCAAACACCACACATATGTTTGAGTGTATGTGTTTAAACAATTTTCATTTGAGAAATTTAAATATTAGGAAGATATCAACCAATATGAAATGTATATCAAACGAAAGATAACATCTTCATTTACCTACAAAAAAATTTTTAAAAAAAGTTATCTCGCCGTTTCTTCATAATCAATGAAATAAAGATTACAACAATAACAATCTGACATGACTCCTATACCGTAAGGTAAGACGTATTCTATGCCAAAATGTTTATATTTTTGCAATAGAACTCGCCGTTTCCAAGATATGTGTCGTTTTTAAATTTGTCCATATACGCTGAAAAAAAAAACTGGCTCAGCAACATATTGGAGGAACCGTGTATATCTTTGCAAACATTGTTTTCTTGAATTGAAGATTTGATGCTGTTTTGTTTCATTGTTTTCTGTCACGATTTTGTTTTCAGCAGTTTTCAACACACAAAGCCACAGTTGGGTCACAAAAAATATAAAATAAAAAATAAATGGCTTGCCATTACATCCCATGAAGGAATTGGGGAGAGCTTCTCACAACCAGTGAGCTGTGCCCTTTCTAGTTTTATACTCACTGATTGGAACTTACAAATTTTACACCGATTCCGAACGGTATTCTGAGAAGCTTTTTCATTGCTAAATACTCGATAGTGTCGTCGTCATTATGCGAGGTGCGCACACTAACCATTGCACCACCGATGGGCACAAAAACATAAATTATAACCTATTAAACATTGTGTCTCTAACATGTAATAATGAATATTGACACAAGAATTCTATAATTACAACAAGCAACAAACATATATTCTTTATGCATATATTATTTATCCAAATAATAATTCTGTGGTCACAAACAATAACAGCCTAAGTCGATTCTAAAATTTTTCAGGGAGAGCAGTTTAAAGTTTAATATCATTACTGGAAATCAGGAGTTGGAGGTTTTGTGTTAACTTTGTTACAGATAACAAGGAAACGAATTCTTTTACTTACTTGTTAACAAAAAAGAGTTGCTTATTTGAGCACGCTGACTTCTCAAAAATTTTTTTTCAAATTTGGCTTAACTCGAGTTAGGCTGTTATTGTTTGTGACCACAGAATTATTTCGTAATTTTAAGTTCGTTGTTCCTAAATTCTAGGAAGTAACGTACTTCATTTGCGGAAATATTTTTCTTGATAGAAGGATTTTCTTTTATAAGAAAATTGTACTGCAAACGAAGACATACTATAAACTTACTCCATGAAAAAATTGCGCAATGCTTAAAGAAATTTATGCTTTATTCAGAGAAGAGTTTCCTCATTTTAAGACCATTCATGCTTAATTTCAGTAATAAATGCTCTTGATTTTGGGGAATTGATTGAATCGTGTGAAAAACTTTTTATTTTTGAAGGGAAATGTTTCACTTGGTGACAGTGTTGCCAGAGACTGACTAAAATATAATGCCAAATGTCCTCAAAAATTGTGCCGTTTGCGAAACCATTATGCTAAAATTGGCAATTTCAGTCTTTTTTGTAATTCTGTGTCCGGAAAAAAACAGGTTACTCCAAGAAATGGATGCTTATCTGCATTTGAAAATTTAAACAGCTGTTATACCTAACCTGACCAACAAGTTGCGACCAAACAGCGGGACATAATGGGAAAAAACAGATTTTTTTGTTTTTAAATAAAAATGTAAAAAAAATACAATGTATTAAGTTAAAATAAGACTAAATGTATAAATAAAAACTATTTATTTTCTATATAATCATTTTGTTATCATAGATTCAAGTCAGGCTGCGACACCCAAAATGGGGGATATTCGCGATATTAAGATATTAAGAAAATTTTAGTACAAAAAATCATGCCGTTTGGAAAACAATTGTGCTAAAAAATTACACTTAAATTGAACAAATTTGCAAAAATTTTGGGGAAATTGTGCTAAACGGCACTTGGCATAATCAGGGTTGTCATAGAAACCATGTCGGTTTTACGAATTGTCGTTTTTGCAAACCAATATTGGTTTCATAGTCTCGGAAGAAGCAAAGTATCAAAAATATTTGGGAACAGGCCCATTTTACGGCTTACACTCCAAAAGGGGGGGTTCAGAACACGTTATTTTAAGCAAAAAAAGTAAAATAACAAAATCCGGGCAAATGCATTGTTTCGGAGTTATGGTCTCCGAAATTTCGGAAGTGTGAGAAGGTAATGAGGTATAAAAGAAGTCAAAATGAACTCAAAAAATTAGCTAGCATTTCTCGATAACTCGCTTAGTTATCGAATTATGGGATGTTGAAATTTTGAAAAATTAACAATTTTTTTTTTAAAGTAAGGGACTTTCTCGTCTGGCGTAAGTCCAACAATGGCTTCGGCATAGTATTTTTGTGGACGGCCTTCGGCCAGGATAAGGGTTTTTTTCCTCTAGGGTAGGTCCAATACCGGCTTCGCGGCTTCGGCATAGTATTTTTTTTTCAAAATTTCAACATACGGGGGTCCATAACTCCGAAACTATACATTTGCCCCGATTTTGTTATTTAACTTTGTTTGCTTAAAATAACATGTTCTATTCAACGCAGTAATAATTTTTTGGAGACTAAGCCGTATAATAGACATAAGCCCTATTTTTAGGCTTTCTCCTAAAAAAATAAACACAAAAATGCAAAAGTATATAATTTTATTAAGCAATTATTAAAATAAATCATTACAAAATTATTAAAAAAGTAACAAAACAAAAGCGCGCAAATGAAAACTGACAGCTGTTAGCTGCTTGGTTTATTTCCAATATCAAAACCGATAACATTGGCTTCTGTGACACCTAAAACCGACATAAATGCTAGTTCGAATATAAAACCAATAACATTGGTTTTCATGACACCAAAGCATTTGCTCTTGTCGTTTTCAAAAAAAATAGTGACAACATTGGTTTGACAGCCCTGAATGTTTCAAAAAACAAGTGCCAAATCCAAAAAATTGTGCCAAAACGGCACAAATTCTGCCAACATGGCAACACTGGCTGGTGAGTAAATACGTATTTAATTGAGATATAATTTTAGGAACTTTAAACTTTATTTAATGAAATATTTACTCGATTTAAGGACATATGGTTTCCTAAATGTGAGGAAAAAAACATCTTAATTTGAGTTCAAAAATCTTTGGATCCCAACGAAGTTTAATTTTTCTCCAGTTTACAATTTTTCTAGGCATATAATTTGGTTATGTTTTTGAGTGTATAAACAAACACACGAAGCTCGCTCACGAACGCGTATGTTGGTTGGTTAATTTTCGCTCGTGCTTCCGAGTCGTATATTTTGGATTTTTTTACATCTTACGACTTGGTGCGCATTTCTGGTCTTAGCTGTACGGCTCGTGGCGAGCGAGCAAGCTGTGGGCGTGTGTTTACCTGGAGGTTATCTATCACTTGGCTGGGAAGAACATGAGTGACTGCTATGTATCTACACAGACAGCCAGGCTGCCATAAAATCCCTGGAAGCCATGTTTGCTACGTCCCTGACGGTGAAAGAATGACGCTCATCACTTAGGGTATTGGCAGAGTATTTCGGCATCAGGCTCATCTGGTTACAGGGACACAGCGACATTCCAGGCAATTGCGTAGCGGATGCGTTAGCTAGACAGGGCACTACGGCACAGGTTCTTCAGGCAAAAGAAGGTGTTAGTATGCCAATCTCTAAATGCCGTTTGCAGATAAGGCAGTGGGCCGATAATATGTTGGACAAGTGGAGACTTACTTCAACTTGCAAACAAGCCAGGGCAGGTTATCCACAATGATAGGAACAGTTACGGGACATTGTCTTGTAGGAAAACACGCCCTAAGATTGGGACATAGAAACTCCACTCTCTGTAGATTCTGCATGGAAGATGACGAGGAAACGACGATACACCTTCGTTGGGATTGCCCTGCTCTGGCAGGACTGAGAAGTAGGATATTCAGAACACATTTAGTTAGCACCGTAGCCCTACAGGTAATTCCTGTAGGTCTTCTACACAAATTCATTGAAAGGGCTAATTGGACTAGTCAACTAGTCAATAGTTGCTATAGAGGAAACTGCAGGTATCACAATGGGCTTCTTTAGCTGTCTTGCAGCCTTTTCAACCAACCGACCAACCAATGAAATTAAATACTCGGTTTGTTTCTACGGCTTTTGAAACCTTATTTCAAATTTGATTTTAGAAATATTGTCTTTATTTCTATTTTTCAACCTTATTACAAGGGTGGCTAGTATTTTTTTTGGAATATCCAGTGTAAGGATATCTCATCTAAGATTAAATTTTCAGTTAAAACATTTTAAAGCTAATATTGATTCCAATGAAAAAATTATTAAAATTACCGAATGTCTAGAAAATAAACTTGCGAACCCTATATATCACACAATTGTGGCCAGCATGTTACACATGTGTGAGTATGTGCGCCTGTGTGTGAGTGAGATTGCGAATGTGTTGGTTGCTATATGTCAAAATGTGATGAATGACCATTTGGTCACTGGTGTATGGGATTGTGTGTGCGTAAGTTTAATGAGCATATGGCCTTGTACATACATACCCATTCATATCTGGGCTGCTGGTTATGCATGTGTGAGTAAATAGTTTCTGGCAAAGTTTTTGCCATTGAAAACCCCAAAAGCCTCAAAACCACACCAACACCCGAACGCACGCACCATATTTGATAACAAAACTGAGACGCGATGACGAAAACGCAAGCTGTGGCTTTTCAACTGACGTCTATTCGAAAAATTTTCATTAGATTTAGTCAATTCCCCTCTACTCGTCCGTTCAATAATGAAACTTGTGAAGAATGATTGGCCGGGAGGCTAGAAGTTAACGTCCGCACGCCTTTTCACTGTGGTAGTGAACGTAAACAATGGTTTATTATTACATTAATCCGGGATACAACTCTCACGCCTGAAACAGTATGAAAGTTAGAATTTTCAACTTGTTTCGTTGGCTGTCTTGGGTTGGCGTTGTTTGCAATGAAATCAAGATGTATGTACCACATGCGCCTATAGGCTGTGTCCTTTACAATCGCAAGTTTTCTTCTTACCGTGGTGCGATTGTATCCTTATCTGAACATTAAATGAACAAACAAGTTGGTGCTTGTTTCGTCGTTGTTAGTCCGTGCAAAGATTGCTGTTGAAACCGCTTCATTTCGCATGATTGAAGACAAAACGGCTGACTTTCTACTACATATTTGCAAATTCTCCAGTTTTTTCTTGGGCAATTACGACCAGAGCTTTTCTCGTCCTGCAAAACATGCATTTAAAGTGGAAACGAATAAACATCGTTTCCTGATACTTCTTGCAGAGTAAACAAAGAAGAAGAAAACAAAATGCTGAAGAAGACGTGGAAGGTGGACACATCAAGTGATGTGTATAAAAATCTGATTTATATGTCAACAATGTCCGTCAACAGGCGACGATGGAAAAATTGCTGAAATTGGTCAAATGATTTCAATGAATGAATCTATCATTCCATACATTTAGTCTGTCCATGCCATACACGCACATACGTGGGAGACCAAGGCCATCATTTATTTCCTGTCAAACTTCGGAGTCCACAACACACGATGGCAGGAGGGTGACAATTAGATTCCAAGTATTGATTTCGACCGAAGCAGAATGAATGCGAAATATGCAAAAGTAAATCTTAGGTTGGATGTCTATTTTGATGTGTGATTAAGTTGCGTGTAGTGTGCGCGTTGACGGAACAAATTCGTTTAGGTCAATCGACAGCAGTGAATGCGCCTAATACGATCAAAAACTTATCAGATTTGCAACAGACGAATTAGAGATAACCGTCAAATGTGTCAATTTATAAACGTACAATAGGCATGGCCGTCGGTGGTGCAATGGGTAGTGTGCGCGCCTCTTGTACCTGAGATCCTGGGTTCGATCCCTGCTCTGACCACCTTAAAAAAAATTAGTTTCGGCGGCGGTCACCTCGCATAGTGACGGCGACACTATCGAGTATATAGCCATGAAAAAACTTCTCAAAATACCGTTCGGAATCGGTGTAAAACTCTAGGTCCCAATCAGTGAGTGAAAACTCACTGATTGAGCTCAGTGATTGTGAGAAGCTCTCCCCTGTACCTTCATGGGATGTAATGGGAAACCATTTAATTATTTTTACAATAAGCATGTATAATATTTTTCTTCGTTAAACTAAATTTTGGTTAATTGTACAATTTCTATATAAGAAATAAATCACAAGAAGTTTAAAAAAATCATGTCTAATATTCGCACTGTTTAACAATAAATATGAACAGTGTTTAAAAATAGAAGCGACTGGATGAATAAAGTTTGCAGTAAAAGATTGAAAAATTGTCGAGCGTGTCAAATGGCTTAAATAGTATAACGGGTGGTCCAAATACAGGTATCATTTTAGATCATATGTTATTTTGACACTGATAGTTTTTTTCTGTTCGAAATATTGACTATCAGTCAGTATCATAACTCCTCGAACCAAAATGAGTCGGTTTAAGCTTGAACAATATTAGGAAATATGGGCTTACAGAAGCTCCAGTCGGAAATCGATGGCTATGTCATCAAACAAAATTGCCGCATCAGCGGATCGGAAAACCCACACGTCATTCTCGAGAAGCCAATGCTTCCATAGAGAGTGACGGATTGGTGTGGATTTTGAAGTGGTGGCACCACCATTGGTCCATTTTTTCGAACATGCTGCTGGAAGCGCCATTTCAGTCAACGGTGAGCACTATAGAACCATGATTACGGACTTTTTATGGGCTGAAATGAAAGATATGAACTTGGAAAGTCTTTGCTTTCAGTGGGATGGTGCACCATGTCACGTAATTATTCAAACAATCGAGCTGCGATTTGACTTTGCTTTTAGGGAGCCGTTAAAGACTAATGGCCTTATTCATAAAAAGTTTGTGGATTTGAGAGTTGTTGGATTTGAGAGATGTTTTTTTGTATGACAAATCGTCTCTCAAACTCCTCATAACTTTTTATGAATAAGGCCGTAATGCTATACGAATAATCCAAAAATGATCCCCACCCTTAAAGCTAAAACGGTCCCAGCCATTCGTAAGATAGAACTAGAAACCGCCAACAAAGTCTTGGAGAATTGGGCTGACAGGATGAGTTACTGTGAAGCGGCAGTCGCGGCAGCCAAATGAATGAAATCGTGTTCCATTAATAATAGGAATATTTGTTATTTCTAATAAAACCATACTAAAGGGTTTTCCAATTTAAGTGATATGATTTCTAAGTGACGTTTCGGCCATTTGTAGTATGTCATGATCTGTCATGTTTTTTCATTGTATTCAGTAATGTTTAAAATTTGATGATGGAGAGATAGACGTAAGAATAACGTTTACAAATTATAAAATTTTTTTATCAAAATAATCGTTCTCCAATTGCAACTTTTCGTGCGCTTTTGCCATTTTATGGTCGTTATAATCGTCCACCTGTGCTCGCTATTCGTCGAATTGTTGCAAATTACGAGCGAACATTTTCTTTACATAATGTTCAAGTGACAATAAGACAAAGAACCGCTCGAAGAAATGAAAATATTGCTGCCGTTCAGGCAAGTGTTGCTGAAGACCGCAATTTATCGATTCCATGACGTTGTCAACAATTGGGACTGTTTCAAACCACAATCTGGCGAATTGTGAGAAAGGATTTGAGCCTACACCCGTATATAATTGTTATCACTCTAGAACTGAAGCTAATGGACTACCGTAAACGTCGTGAATTTGGAGTTTTTGTCTTGGAACAGCTTGAAAACGATAAAGATTTTTTTTAAGAAAATCATCTTCTTGGATGCAAAGAAAATCCACAAATTACACTGTGACACAATTGAAAGGAATTTGTTTCGGGCCTCAACCAAACGAAAAAATTGTGAAAGTACTTGGACGTGGTATCACAAAACCCCGCACGGTTTGGTCCTATACGTAACAATTTTTTTTTACATGCCGAAGAAAATTTTGGATGTGGGTCAGGGCCCTATTTCAGATTTTGCTTCAATAAATCCTAAACATCTTGAAATACTGGATAACAACCTTTGGCAATATTGTAGCAAATTTTCCTATTTCACAATTCTCTATAATATGTTTCTAAGAAAAGTACACTGTTAACTGATTATTTCACGAATCGCCATGAAGAATTGCACATATTTTATATGTTTTGACATTTCTTTCTTAACGGTAAATAAATTGCGGTAGCTGTCTTGATAAGAATTGTAGCTTTCTTGATAACTTTCCTAAATACACTAATCAACAAAAATTATATTTAGAGCTGTAGAAATGCTGCGTTTAACCATATTCTTTAAATATTCACCTATATGCAATTCAATATTAAACAAATTTATGTTTGCTACAAAGTTGTAGTGCTTAATATATTTAACAATATTTTCAAACACACTAATAAACTAAAATGACATTTTGGGTTCCACAATGATTGTACCAATTTAGAAATATTAATTTTGTTTTAAATTTTCGGCGTATAATTTCTATACTATTAACACAGGAATGTAATAATGTTCTCCAAAGTTGTACAACTTAAGGCTTTCGACAAAATTGACAAATACATCAATGTCCTAAAATGTCACATATGATCTCAAGTGGTCGCATAATACAAAAATGTAAATCTAATACATATTATTTGAACCGAACATAATATTGAAATTTGAAGTACCCTGTAGAGGTGGCATCCTGTGTCAGAATTCACTTAACAGTTTACGGAGTTCTCTTTGAAAGGCTTTTTTAAATTTTGAAAATATCATTACTATTACAGATGTTATGGTTTTGCAAGGAAAAAACGCAAAAGTCCCCACTGTGCGCTCTCAGAACTCGTTTAGAAAACAAATGCAAATGGCGGTTAAAAGAGTGGAAATATAAATACAAAAACGCCAAATCATCAAAATTTCAAATAACTTTTTCCGCAGAAATACAGAACATTTATACATAAAACTTAAACTTAGTTTTCAAATACATACAGTGACGAGCAAAATTGTAACAGGGTTGACACTGTTTGGAAATATATTTTTGTATATTTTAAATATTTGATTAAAAACAAAAATATTAAATGAACTGAATCAGTTTAATGTTCTTTCGTGGATGAAAACAAAAACAGTTTTAATTATAAATATTGCAAAGTTATACAAATGTTAAAGTTTTTCACTCTGGTTTTATGTTTATTTATTTGTTTTCTGATTTAATATTTTGTCAAGTAGCCTTTGGCTTTTTTAAGAGCTTGTATACGGCGAGGCATGCTGTTGCAAAATTTTGACATCATTTCCGCTGGAATCGTATCCCAAGTTTATTTTTCTCTATCCCATAGCTGGTCTACACCTTTTGGAGCATCCATGTGCTTGGCTAGCTGAGATTTTATAACCTCCGAAAGTTTTCGATCAGATTTAAGTCCGTTGAATGCGCTGGCCATTTTATAGTTATAAATTGTCGACTGCTTAACCAGTTTTTAACGATTTTGGCCGAATATTTTGGGTCGTTGTCATGCTGAACAATCACTCTTTCAGTAGCAGGACCTGTATTTTTCTGTAGCTGTTTGTAAATGATTTTGCAAAATTGAAAGATATTGAATTTTTGCATAATACTTTCAATTTTAACCCGAGGACCTACTCCATTCTTCGTAATACATCCCTATACCCTTATGGATCCACCACCACGTTTCATGGTTTATGTTACTGTATTTGGGGTAGTAGTATTTTCATCTTTGCTCCAGTACCAAGGACGCTATCGGACTCAAATCGATTGATTGTATCGATCGATCCGAACAGCCTCTTCAGACAATATAACCTTAAACGAAAGGCATAATTGTATTTCTATTACTTGAAACGTGTCGAATTTAATACTTTACCTTCTTCCAGTCAGTCTCAGTTCAGTTTTCGTAAACCTGGGAATTCTTTTCGAAGCTTTATATTCTTTTGAGATAAAAATGGTTTCTTTTCCTTCCCTGCAGTCTTAACACCCAATATTTTGAGAATTCGACAAACAGTCCGCTCAATGGCGTCAACATTTAAAGCTTTTAGTACCGCCCCTGAGGTAATTGCATTGGCATTTGTCACTAATTTTGCCAATTGACGACAAGTGCGGCCACCAATCTTTCTGCGGCATCCAGGGGAAGTTGAAGTTATAATATTTTTCTTCCGTTTTATTCTCTGGATCGACATATGACTTACATTGAACTGTTTTGCAGCGTTCCGAACAGAATTGGTATTTTTTAATAATTCCATGATTTCAACTACTTTAGATGCTTCCATTTTTGATCATTGATAATTTTTGGAATCACAGTAAATTTATGAGCTACGTGATGGTTGCATTTGAGTTTCTGGATCTTGAAAGTGTTGAAGAGAGCGCAAGATTGTAATATTGAAGAGAGTGCGTAATTGTAACATTGGTGTTTGTTTACATATTACATAGTAAGTATAAGTATACACGAGTATAAATAAATAAATAGTTTCCGATTACATCCCATGAAGGGACTGGGGAGAGCTTCTCACAATCTCTGAGCTGCGCGCTTTCCAGTTTTCACTCACTAATTGGGACCTACAGTTTTACACCGATTCCGAACGGTATTTTGAGAAACTTTTTCATGGCTAAATACTCGATAGTGTCGCCGTCACTATGCGAGGTGACCGCCGCCGAAACAAATTTTTTTTAAGGTGGTCAGGGCAGGGTTCGAACCCAGGATCTCATGTACAAGATGCGCGCACACTACCATTGCACCACCGAAAGAGTAAAATTCAAAAAAATGTTTTTGTTCTAAGGTTCAACGCTGATAAACATTAAAGTTTTAAACTTCCATTATGGGAAACCTGTTCAGATTTTGCTCGTCACTGTACATGTCGAAAAGGTGTACGCGAGATCTTCTCTCAGTGAGATATGTGCTTTCAAATTCGTAAACTCAATGAAAGAAATGAGGTGATTTAACCCGTGCACAGTGGGGAAATAATTCATCGGTGTATAAACGGCTTACCCCACCAAGATGTAATTTCACATCGGCATAGCTGAGGTGTTGTGTAATTAAGATTCCTAAATTGGGAGTTCAGATCCACTGGACCCGCACCCACTGGGAGCCAAAATTTGGCAACCTCGGCCATCAACTAAATTTGATCCATTGTAAAACTTTAAATTATGTCTCTCCTGGGAATATTTTTTTACATATTTGTAGCGCTGGTAAAAACCTACAAAAAATATGGGTATAGGTCTATTTTTTCTGTTCTGATTCTAGAGCTATTTACGAAAAACCTTTTTTTTGCTGGACTAAGCTTGCTTGTTTTTTGCCGGCTATTTTGGAAAGTCTGGACGAACTGGTATCAATTTTAATTTTGAAAAGAGTCTTACATGAACAAGACATATTAAGGCTGTTTTTTTATACCATTAAGATATCGCCACTTACGACCTTCCAAATAAAACGATTCACACAAAAAAAATGCGATACGGCAACACGTATGCAGCCAGTGCCAACAAATAGATGGTAACAGTAAATGTTGTTGTAGCTGTAAGCAGCAACAACAGACATTTTATTTTCATTCATTCATTTCAGTTGTCAAACTTTACACAAATATATACCAACAATACAAAAAAGTATAAAAACAAAATACATATGATTTTGACAAGTGAAACGGAAAATGACATGGAAAAAATTACATCTCATGTTTAAACGACTATACCTGATAGATAACACTGTGAAAGGAATTTGTTTCGAGCCTCAAGCAATTGTGAAAGTACTTGGTCGTGGTATCACAAAACCTCGCTCGGTTTTGCCCCTCTACGTAACAATTTTTTTTTTACAGGCCGAAGAATATTTTGGAGGTGGGTCAGGGTCCTATTTCCGATTTTACTTCAATAAATCCTAAACAGCTTGAAATATTGGATTACAACCTTTGACAATATTGTAGCTATTTCCCCATTTCACAATTCCCTCTAATATATTTATAAGGAAAAGTACACTGTTAATCGATTATTTCACGAAACGACAGGAAAAATGCACATATTTTATATGTTTGAAATTTGTTGCCTAATGGTAAAAAAATATATATTGTGAACAATATAATTTGTTTTCAATCGGAAATACAAATCTATCTTTCTAATTTAGAGTCATAGAAGTTTGCGTAGTCTCCCACTAAATAAAATAATTTTAATAAACTTAAAATGTGTACGCCATTTTGGAAATTTCTGCTTTTGAGTCTCTCCTGGATAACATTTTCATTCGCAAGAAATGATATCAAAATTTATCTAAGATAACTTTTATTACCGTGGCCGTCGGTGGTGCAATGGGTAGTGTGCGCGCCTCTTATACTTAAGACATTTCTTTCTTATACTTAACATTTCTTTCGACAGCGGTCACCTCGCATAATGACGACACTATCGAGTATTTAGCCATGAAAATGCTTCTCAAAAATACCGTTCGGAACCGGTGTAAAACTGTAGGTCCCAATCAGTGAGTATAAAACTAGAAAGTGCACAGCTCACTGGTTGTGGGAAGCTTTCCCCGATTCCTTCATGGGATGTAATGGGAAACCATTTATTTATTTATTGAAGGTTTTGTTATCATTTCTTGAAATTGAACATGTGGGAACATTGTCATTGCTCAAGTCGTAAGTTAAGTCGCTTAGCTGTCCCTTACAAATTAAGCTATAATTAACTTTAGCGGGGTTAAAATAAAAACACTTATTATAACACAAGATGAAAATCATTGAAATATATAAAGTTTGTGGAAAATTTAAATCAAGACTTTTAAAAAAAATCACAATTTTTTTGTCAAAAATTTATCAATAGTAAAGTATTTTGTTTTGAAACAAGATGCATCTTAATATGTTTTAAAAAGGTAACTTGTGGCCGCCGGTGGTGCAATGGGTAGTGTGCGAGACTCTTGTACATGAGATCGTGGGTTCGATTCCTGCTCTAACCACTTTACATTTCTTTCGACGACGGTCCGCTCGCGTTGTGATAGCGACACTATCGAGTACTTAGAAAAGCTTCTCCAAATACCTCTAGAAACCTGTGTAAAACTGCAGATCAGCCAAAAATATCGCAATATTTTTAAACTAATTGTGATGTGTTCCCACTGCATGTGTTCCCACCATCTGGCGCCATATGTGGGAAATACCTGGAATTTTTAGAAAAATCCTTTATTTGAGAAATTTGAAATTATTTTGGGAATTGTGGGATTGAGTCCTGCCAAATTTTTAAATTTTCGATTGTTTTCATTCTAGATTATGTAACTAAATACTAAGTCCGATTTTAGTTTCATATCTCATTGCACTCTACATTTTTTGATTGCTCAAGTTTAAATTAATACAGTTTGGACTTGATGTTAATTTATGATTCATGTGTTGATGTTATTATTAGTTTATTTAAAGAACTAGAAACTAGAGGTAATAATGCATCCAGTGATATCAATTACTAAGTCCCAAAGGTATAAAATTACTTTTCAGAAATGGTCAAACCCCAATGCATCAAACCCTTTTCTTACATCAACATTTCACAGTGATTTCATCGCTATCACTAAGCGAAGTAACCGTCATCGAAAGAAATATAAAGTGGTTTGCGAAGGGATCGAACCCACGTTCTCTTGTAAAAGACAAGCGCACTCTGCCCATTGCAACATCGGCTGCCATACAAATTTAATCTCTTACAGTAGTGTCTGCGTTTTGGGTGTGTGCACTCAGAGAACTAATTGTTTGAAAAGAGGTCGTAGCAACCGTAAATTCGGCTGTTATCACCGAATTGAGGTTGCCACAACCGAATTGAGGTTGCCACAACCGGATTGAGGTTGTTATGACCCAATTTAGTATCCCCAACCGAAATTAGGTTGAAGCAACCTCTTTTCATAATTGATTCGGTTGTGACAACTGAATCTTCAAATTATATTCGCTCAGTCAACTAATTTTTTTAAAATTTCGGTTGAAACAACCGAATTTCACATTAATTCGGATGCAACAACCGAAATTGGTACCTAATTCGGTTGGGACAACCGAATCTGGTCTTAACCAACCTCAATTCGGTTGTAGTAACAGAATTTGGCATCAATTCGGTTGTAACTATCGACGACGAATTTGTCGTCGGTTGCAACGACCGAATTTGTCGTCAATTCGGTTGCTGTAACCGAATTTCTCATGAATTCTGTAGGTACAACCGAATTCATTTTCAATTCGGTTACCACAACATAATTCTATGTTTTTAAATTCTGACGTTTAAAATTTTATAATCAAATAGCACCTCTAATTCGGCTGTGACAACCTCTAATGAGGTTGTGTCAACCTCTAATTCGGCTTTGGCAACTTCTAGTGAGGTTCAGTCAACCTCTAATGAGGTTGTGCCAACCTCTAATTCGGCTGTGACAACCTCTAATGAGGTTGTGTCAACCTCTAATTCGATTGTGACAACCTCTTAATTCGGTTACGGCTAATTCGGCTGTCTCAACCGAATTTTTCTGTGAGTGTGACTATTGTAATCATTTGGTGAACAAATCACCCACTCCCAAAACAAAACCCTTAATTTTGTTGTAAACGATATCCATATTTAAATTTTAAACAACTAAGCAGTAGCTTAATGTGTTTCAAGGTTTCTGAGAATATCTGAAGAATTTGCACGAAGGTGTTCCACGTTGAATATTTCTCGTAATAATTCCTTAACAATTCTTGCCCGATCCATTATGCCAGATCTGCATGGCAAAGAGTTAACAAATTGCTGGAAACTGTAATTTAAAGACAATATCCTTCATGTCCTGTGACATCTGACCATTGTTTATATTTGACGTTACAAGTTAATTGATGCGTTGTGTATAATTAAAACCGAAATTGAAACGCTCCAATGAGTCGCAAATAAGGAACGTAGCAAATTACTCACGATATAACATGAAACACAAATAATAGCACAAAGTTTCCAATGGAGAACAAAACCTCTTAGGAATGGGGGTCAATTGCTTCCTAGTGAAAATAAAACTAATTGTTGTCAATGGAATCCTGTGCAAAATTACGAATTCAGCCGAGCAACAGAATCCTGGAGCCTGGGATGTAGTATTTCCTTCACACTGATTTTTGACTAAACAAAAGTTTATTTTCCTCTTTGTCTTGGCAAATGCGATTTGAAGGCATTATAGAAAGTAGTATCCAAACACCCAGATCCCAACTACAACGAGCAACAAATCAAATGTGGCAACGTTGGAGTGCCTTTGTGCGTGTCATCTACCGATGCCGCATATAACGAGGAACACAGACCATATCCTGTGAAGTAGAAAAGAAGCAGTGGAAGTGGGAATTGATTCACTTACCTTCAAACTTTTCATACGCAGCGAAGCTTAACTTCTCCGGCACAAACGATGAACGTCTTAAGCCGTTGCCATCCGACTGCCCCGCCATAACTAAGGCGCCATCGCCGTTATTGATTTTGGTGGCGCTGCCAGCCGACGCCTTCTCTACAGTAAAAGAAGCTACTTTCTTCAGGACATTGTTTCGGGGTGTTCCGGGATGCAGTGGCGAACCAATTTGTGATGTCGCCCCAATAAGACTGTTCGATAAACACGACGCAGCATTATCGCCATTGTTGTTGATATTGTTGTTGTTCAGAAGCGTTAAAGCACTTGGTACTGTGGATGGGTCTGTTTCTGTGGGCGGCAGAGGTGCAGTAGGAGCTCCTGATAATGGCTGAGTGTGAACAGGTGTTTGGGATGATTTAAATGAAATTATAACGGTTGATTGGGTTTCCGTGGAAGATGCGGCGGCAGTAGATGCAGCAGCAGCAGCAGTAGTGGTAACTGAATGGAGAGATGATAACGAAGGTGTTGATGATGATTGTAAAGTTGGCAAATGTTTGGCATCCGTTGAAGCTGAAAAGTAAAGAAAAATTTGTGAAATTCTCTGCTAAATCCAGTTAGGAAGGAAAATCCCGGTTTATTGCTCGATTATTGTTAACACAGAACATTATCACGAGTGAATCTAAACTAAGTTATTTTCTGACTAAACATTGGAATTCAGCAGAGCTGACAAAATATTGGAAGCTCATTAAGTCACAAACTAAATATTTTACCACTATATTCGGATGGAAGGAAAGTCCACCATATGGTTAAGATATGGAAACATTGAAATATTAAATAGCTTAATAAGGAAAGAGTTAATTTATGGACACTATTCCCCCACAGAGTGCAAACACGAACACACATTGAAAACATTAGTTGGAAATCAATTCAGGCATTGGAAATTCCATGATAAAGTCTATTTTTGGATTAGAATTCATAATTGTCAAACATCGGAATTATTTGTCGATGTCATTGATAGATTAAAAATCGGTCTTACTAAATACAAGTTGCTACTACCGAATTTTAGTTGTATTAACCAATTTGAGTATTTCAAAAACCTGATTCATCTGAAATGGAAGATACAGCTAATAAAAAGTACAATATTAGAATTCGTGTTCAAATATTAGTCACTGTAATCATAATTTAGTTACGGTTACAAAAACACTTGTTACAAAAGTTATGTATTCTGTTTTTCACAAGAGGCTTTGTTGTTAAAGAGAAACTACGTACAAGATTTGAATATTAAACGAGGTCTTTACAGAAACACTATTAGATATTTTAAACAGAATGTGATAATAAAAGTTGTGAAAAGCAATAAAGTGTATACTTATAGATATCAGCCAGCGAAGAATACATATTATCATAAATTGAGGTGAAGTGATTGTTGAATATGACGCCACTATTGACGCCTTCACAAACACATGCAAACAATTGTTTTTATATTTTCGATCAACAGTGGGCACGAAATACGATCCCTGGTTATAAATAATAATAATTTTGTTTATATTTTAATGTAAAATACACAATTTTAATAAAAAATATTTTTTCTACTTTTTTCTATAAAATTCATAATGGGTTAAATCATCACCAAATGGTTGTGACAGCCATCGAATTCAAGTAATTACGTTAGTTGAGCATTCCAATATATTATCTGGTACAGTCGAATTAGTTTTTACATTTTTCGTTCATCCTTACTTACTTACTTATCCGGTCTCGGAAATCCACTACAGGATAATTTTATTGCTACAACTACATCTCGATGGACAGATCACATTTATTTCTTGTTGCTGTGGCTTCAACTGAATATTTCAGTTCCTGCAACCAAAACTGAATTACAAATCAATTGCTATGCACAACATTTGGTGATAAAGAACACAATTATTGGTAATCACAACTGAATAATGTGATAGTCCAAGGAACCGCCAAATTTCAGTTGGCTGTAAATATAGTTGTGACAACGAATCTCTTCTCTGTTTGTCAGGGTGATTTGTCAACCATCTGGAGTTTAATTTTCAAAAAAAAACATAAAAATTACAAAGGTGTTAGAAAGGTTTACTTGAGTAACTAGATCAATACCTGCCGTTTAGTCTTTAAAACTTATTTCATGTAAATATTGACTATAACTATGTGATCCATGCCAGAAGTCGAATTGTGAACCACGTTTTCGTGGGCAGCGACTGGTATCTCCCTAATAATAAGTGCAAGTTTATCTTTCAAGACAGTAATTGACGCGGTACATACTGCTCCGTTTCATGGACAAAAATCAGAAATCTGACTTGTTTGGAATTGCAATTTTAACGTAGAATACGTTATACGGTAAGGTAGGGGTGTTGATCTGGAGCACAAAATTTTGAGAAAATGTTTGTCAACTTTCACCCCCTTTTACTTAAATATTAAAACATATTTTAGCAATTTTTATATGTTACTCAGTTTTGGTAATATGTTTTGTTTCGAATTACATTAAAAAACATATCTTTGCAAATATTTGCGTTGGTTGATTAATATTTAAAAATCCAATGAGTGTTCGAACTCACGGGCGATGTGTTAACACCTTTTTGCTACACGGTACCTGTTCGATTTCTATGAACACATTCGTAAATGTTACATTGGAAAATAAAAAACAGCGTTCAATCATATGATGACGTTACAGTTAAATAATATTAATACTTAAAATTATTTAAAGACCCAGTGCAAGCACATGTGTCATTATTTTCTTGCTCAATACTTTTTGTTTTATTCCCACAAAAGTCAAAGAATGCAAAGCAACAGACACTTGTACATACATACATACATACATTGTTATATTCGTACGATATAACCGAAGATCAACATAAAATACTTTTTTAATATTACTCCAAATTAATACTCCAAATTAAAACACTTAAATCTCGGCTCGCCGATATCGGATCGCCTTAATTTTTGGCCTAAACTCTTCGTCGAAACCCGCACTAGCTTTTTAATCCAAAAATTAATAAAATCGGCAATGAATTTCCGGAGAAAATCGCGTGGGAAAATTATATGAAAATCGCCCAATAATCATTTTCAATACCGACTGCCAAGCAACGAACAGACAAACGATGATAAGACAAAACCGAAGATCAACATAAAACACTTTTTTAATATTACTCCAAATTAATACTCCAAATTAAAACACTTAAATCTCGGCTCGCCGATATCGGATCGCCTTAATTTTTGGCCTAAACTCTTCGTCGAAACCCGCACTAGCTTTTTAATCCAAAAATTAATAAAATCGGCTATGAATTTCCGGAGAAAATCGCGTGGGAAAATTATATGAAAATCGCCCAATAATCACTTTCAATACCGACTGCCAAGCAACGAACAAACAAACGATGATTTACTCTTACAAACCTAACACTTGCGTATGTATTAAATTTATAGTTTACTGCCCTAGAGGCGCGCGTATAGATGTTAACACATCAATAATTATATGTCTATATATAAAAGTTTTTATGTAGTTAAGGAAATAAATATTTAAGAGCATGATATTTTAGACTTTTTTTGTACATGCCGCTGTTGTTGTTGGTTTGTAAATGCCGCTGTTGTTTTTGTTGTTGTTGTGAAATCAAATGATTTTGGCTTTGCTGTGCTTTGTTTATTTATCGAGCAGCGTGTAAATGTGTGTGTGTGTACATTTCGTTTTGTTGGATCGGTCGGTTATTAGTTCGTTTGGAGGGGAACATAAAATGAAGGGAGGGGAGCGTGGACACTTGTGTGTGCTTGAATGTTTACAGATCTTTGCTGTCGTTTGTTTACTTCTGCGAGCAGCGTGTAAATGTGTGTGTATGTACATTAATGCAAAGGATTGGCGATGTATACGCTCACTATATCAATGGCGTTTTTCCTAAACACATTTCTGTGAATACATTGGGAAGTAGTTGGAAAGCAGCTAATCTATTGTGCTGCCATATCATAAAATGTATTGCTGTAGCTGTACTTCAAATGAAGATGTCGCTATAATGTAATACGTTAAACTAGATATAGTTATATATGGCATACAGTCTTCGAGCACACAAACTAAAAAATAAATTAATAAATCTTGTTCAAAGCTATTCCAATCGTTTAGATCAGTGGTTTCCAAACTTATTTGGGTTATCGCCATCATTTTGGTAGTTTTGTTGTTGTCTTATTTTACTAAAAATTATACTGTACATACATAAAATAACTTATCACACATAACTTATCCTATCTAAAATTAATTAACTTTAATACATGCAAACGCCTACTTATGTTACAAAAACTTAATAACTAGCTATCAGCTGTATGCGTATATATTAGATAGATTTAAATCATTTATCAAAAATTATATTTAATTCATATATTTTAATTGCAAAATGACTAACGTATTCTACGTCTGACCTATGCGCCCGTGTTATCTAACACAGGCTTGTTATTTTTTGTATCGTTTTAAAGGTAATAGTATATCTAAAAAAAATCAGCAAAGATTTTTTCATAGAAATAGATTTGTTGTCCCTCCAGAGCAATTCAAAGTGAGCGATTTGTATGCTAAATAATTTGATTTTTTAGTTTCGTTCGGTAGTAGTTGAAGGAAAATATTGTTAAAAAATACATTTGTGGAAGAAATTAAATTATGTTCTATATTTTGAATAGGTAAGAAGCGGTACAAATTATGTTTTTTTTTATTTCGTATAAATCATAAAAAAAATTTTAATTGATTTTTAAAAATTTACTTTTTCAAGATGAATATTTGAAAAATTCTCATTTTTTGATGGCAAAAAAAACATCATAAAATTCTGTGAAATATTTTTTAATCTATTAGAAAAATGCAAAATCTTCTCCGCTTTTTTTCCGCTTCTTTTATATTTAATCTTTTTAAAAACTGCTTAAAATTACTTCTTTACTTGTTAGTCAAATATGAATTGTTTTGTAGGAGATCATTTTTATTTTGATTAGTTAATAAATTAGTTAATAATTAGTTAATAAATATTTGCAAATATTAAGCGCTTTTGATATCCTCTGTCCGATGAACCATTGACGACTGAAACTGAAACGTAATACATCAGCCAAAATAAGAATCATTGACTTCTTCAATTTACACGAATATTCAAGAATATTTATGAATCACTGACGGAGAGAATAATGCAAAAGATATAGACTCTCTTGTTGTCCCTCTTTATTTCTGTTGCTCTCAAGAGAGCATAAGAATAAGAAACATAGATATACAATTTGGTACGCAAACACATTTGTTATAACATATTAATCATTGTGTCTCAAACATGTAATATTGAATAGCAAACAAAATGTGTTTGGACACAAGTATATTATATTTACCACAAGCTCCAAATACACGTTTATTTGCATTCAAGCAACTAAAAACAACACAGATTTTTACAATTTGTGTGGGAGGTACCAGAATTCATTATCCGATTTCCTTCAAATTAGCCATACAATTTTCAACATTGAAAATCTTATACATGACAAATTTTAGTTAAAATCTGTTTATCCGATAGGGTGTTCCGGCAGTCTATACATCTATCTTACAGATGAAAGGAAGAATGGGTACCCATCGGTCCAACAAATAACGAAAAAAAAAATTTTTTTTCAGTCTTTTTCATGATTTAACAAAATCTTGTTTCGAGTAGTTTCACGAAAAAATTCCAAAAAATTAATATCTGGTGCGAGGTTCCACAAACTCGTCGTCAGGTTATTATAGAGGATGTGATACATGTTATTTCTGGATTCTGGATACTAGTATAGTATAATTTAGATGCTTCATGTGAGTAGATCCAGAAATGTCGGTTGTAAAATAGTAAGGAAAAATACTTCAAAATTATAGTGATTGTAATATTTTGGATAATACTCGGAAACACAGACAAAAACCTAATGAGGACGTGGACGAGTACCTAGATGTGATATCTTCAATGACAGATAAGTTGAAAACCACTATGAGTGAACTGGAATTATGTGGAACTGAAGACCCGAAATAAGACATGAGCTTTTACATTTGGAGATAAACAGCATGTCTAAGCTAAGGAAGGAGGTGAGAAGAGTTCATGAGGGAAATAAATAGCAAGGATATCAGGTCGTTCATAACTCGAATATCGGAGATTTCTAAACTAGATAATTCGAGTTTATCAGTAGTTGACCTAAAAGAACACATTTTTTCCATGAATGTTATCAAATGTTGGAACTGTGATAAAATAGGTCACATATACAAAAACTATGGACAATTGGATACATATAAATTTTCTTGTCGAAGATGTACCAAAAATTCGGGAAACGACAAGACGGATGTCCTTCGGAAAAACATTCAATATCATTTATAGAACCTGATAATCGACAAGATTCAGATTCAAATTAGGTGAGAAGCAGACACGCCGCAAAATTAGATCTACTAAGCGCATAAGGGAATACTACAAACAGATTCGGCTATATAAAACGTGTACAGTTTCGTCAATTGTGAATAACGAAGCGGATAATAGACCTTATGGTTCAAATGATACTAAAACTGAACCAAAACAAAAAACAAATTCTTAAAATCGAAAAATAATTCTGGTAGTATAAATTAATATATTTTAGTTTTTGGTTAATGTGTAGTTTTTGGTTAATGTGGTTAATTTAAAATGAGTATTTAATAAAATATTCTAATTTTGTAGGGCCAATAATTTCCTGGCACACATTAGTACTATACTTTTCCTATACACCAAATTCCGGTAATTAATAGAAACCTCTAGAGTCGATAGAGGGCTATACTAATATGTGAACCGATGTGACCAATTTTCGGACGGAATTTTGTATAATTTAACAAAAACGTATATGTCAGAATGGGTCAGAATGTTAGCATCCGTTCGTATTTGTAACCTCTGGAGCCGATAGTTCTATGCTTAGTTAGGTAACTTTTAACGGCATGTGTTTGCGATACAATTGATCGTATTGAGGAACACATAGTTTGCTTCGATTTGATGGTCTTATAGAACTGCTTCTATGGAAGCGGTTTATATGCAGAGTATCAGTGTTTCGACTTCTAGCTTATAAATAGCAACAGAACAGAATTTTTGATGTGTTAACATCTATAGGCACGGGTAGGGCAATCTATCAAAGTGAACACATGCAAACAACACACAGCGGTAGCATAAAATATGTGGTTGTTGTACTTATCAACAATAGTCTCTGCTTGAAAATAAGTATGGTGGTATTGATGTAGCGGCAGCGAACAACCAAGCAGGTCGTCGTCGCCAAAGAATATTGAATAGTATACAGAACTCATGGAACGAATTGTACATCTGGCGAACGATTCAAAACGGATTACTCTCTTTTTGTCATAACTTGGTCCATCCATAAGTTTGATGTGAAACATTGATGCTTTTTGTATTATTTTATGTAATAAAATTGCCGAAATGGTGCATTTATATTAAAATATTATATAAAGAGAATAAGACACGTTTATGCTCGTTTAGTCAGACTCTCTATATTAGAGCGGAAAAGAGTGCAACAAGTTCTCAATACTTTTTGTCGTCGCTCTGTTTATGACAAAACAAAAACAATTATTTCAGTGAGATAATTATTGCTTTACTGATGTGTTAACATCTATAGGGACGGGTAGGGTATAATCTAACAAAGTCAACACATGCAAACAACACACAGCGTTATCTGCGGCCAGGCAATAGTACAATAATAGTTTCTGCCTGAAAATAAGTATGATGGAATTGATGTAGGGGCAGCGAATAGTACATGCGTCTGTTGCTTTGCATTCTCTTTGTTTTTGTGGGGATAACGCAAAAAGTATTAAGCAAGAAAATAATGACACATATTTAAATGTCAATATTATTAATATTATTTAAATGTAACGTCATCATATGATTGAACGCTGTTTTTATTTTTCAGTGTAACATTTACTAACTTGTTCATAGAAATCGAATAGGTACCGTGTAACAAAAATATGTTAACACATCGCCCGTGATTTCGAATACTCATTGGTTTTTTTTTGTATTAATATTAATCTACCTCGCAAATTTTCACATCACACAAATTTGTTACCCATTTTTATAGTTCGTCCCACAATTAATTGCAAACGAAAGTGTTTATGTAAACAAATACTACGAATAATGGAATGAAATCATGCGAAAATTATCGTATTGCATGCAAACAACTGATGGGGATATATATACTACTAGCTGACCCGGCAGACGTTGTCCTGCAAATTTTGTTTAAATACCGCTAGCAGGAGTTCAAATACCGTTTGTGGTTTGTATGGGAGGTACCACGCCCCTTTGTCCAATTGGACCGAATAGTAAATCTGAACCACCCAGGGCGCCACCCAAACGCATACAAAAAAATTTATTCAAATCGGTCCAGATGTTTAGGAGGAGTTCAGTCACAAACACATGTGCAGTAGAATTATATATATAAAGATATACTATATATAGCAATATATATGAGCTTTTATATGCTTGTGAATAGATGTCATTTTGGGCTAAGCAAGCAGTTTAGAGATAAAGCTCTCTCTCGAGTAACAAAAGTCCAGCTATCGCAAGCAGATGAAACATCTGTAGGAGATTTCGATAGAAAAATTATCCGAAAAATGTAAGGTCCTATAGTGCACAATGGCGAGTATCGGCTATATGTATGAGCTATATCCAGACATTGACATATTTATACGGATCAAGATATTGTGATTGCGCTGGCTAGACCATGTCTGTAGAATTGGACGAAGACGAACCAACACGAAGGGTTTTCGAAACCAAACTCGAAGGAAGACGAAAAATGGGAAGACCAAGACTTCGCTGGAGGGATCAGGTTGAAGAATCCCTGCGTACACTTGGTATTGCCAACTGGAGAGATAAGGCAAAAGATCGAACTGGTTGTGAAATATGTCATCTTCGTTTTGTAAGGGCCCTGACTCCCCGGGGTTGTTCGAGGCCGGATAATTTAAGTATATGAGAAGACTCAATGGGACACATATGTTCCTCCAGTATTGAAAAGGTTAAACAACTTTCCATACAAACTGGTCAACAAAGTACACTGCTGTAACCAAGACAATTGGAATGTATTCGTTATCCCCGCTAATCTAATATTTCGGCCATTTCGAATTGGAAGTCAGCGATTTTAAATGAAGCCGTTTTCGGTTTGAAACATGAAACTGGTTTTGGGTTTTCAATTTTGCAAAAACCGGTTTTTTCGGTTCTTTGATTTAAGACAAATTGAACATATTGGCTTTCAATACATTTGTTTAGCAGCCATTTCATACACTTATTCGTGTTTAAAACTCAAAATCTTACAACTATTTAAATTTGACAATCACGATAAAACTGACATCATATTCCAATTTGAAATGAGATTTTGATATAACATTTAAAAGTTTTCTTCAAATTCAAATTATACTAATTTAGATTCCAAAATCTAATTCCAATTACTAAATTTGAAAGAGATGTTCATGCACGAAAATTCGTGTTCAAATCATATAATCATTCTGAAATTTGAATAAAAAAATCAATGACCTTTTTGTTACACGGTACCTGTTCGATATCTATGACACATTACTAAATGTTACATTGGAATATAAAAAAGAGATAGTTTTTGTGCTGAAGGCTCGTTTGCTATTGCACTTTCTTTTTTCTTACATCTACTTTAACATTAAATGTAATATTGTTAAAATAAATAAAGCAATATTTAGCTCACTTAAACAATTGTTTTTGTTTTGGCATAAACAGAGCGACGACAAAAAGTATTGAATAGTATAGAGAATTTATTGCACTCTTGTTCCACTCTCATGTAGAGAGTCTGAGTATAAGAGCGTAAACGAGTCTTATTCTCTTTATAGAATATTTCAATATAAATGCATTATTTCCACTATATTATTACATAAAACAATACAAAAAGCATAAATATTTCCAAAGGCATCAATGTTTCACATCAAAATTATGAATGGACCAAGTTATGCCAAAAAGAGAGTAATACGTTTTGAATCATCGTCAGTGCTTTTGAGTCATACAATTCGTTCCATGAGTTAGTTCTCTATATCAGTGCTCCGCAACCTACGGCACACCAAAATTCTTCATAGAATTCCACGGCACACCAAAAGCTAAAATATATAGGTGTTAAATTGATAAACAAATTTTACAATAATTTGTTGTTTTTTTATTTATTTCTTTTGACGCAATTTTAATAATTATTATAAAATAATAATAAGTTAATGTGATTCCTGCGCTTGTTTTAGGGAACACAAAAGTTTTATATTCGGCTCGAATTTTTATTAGTGCAACCCGAAGTTCTTAGTCAAGACTTTTAAGCATGACCGCTTATCATTTCATTTATTTTCGTCTATGGAAATACATCCTTACAGACTAGCAAATTTATAAATATTTAACAATAATTCTTATATGTTAACAACTAAATTACTTATATATATTACAAGCGTTGAAAAATTTTGATCACATACATATGTCGTTGAAAATGGAGGTAGTGTTAAGATTGCTTTGTCGGATATACGAGGATATCCTTTTTTAACGTAAATCCAGAAAACATGAAATGGAACTTCAGAAAAATTAAGTTTTAAATTCATGTCATTATTAATCTATAAATTCCTCCTGAATTTGCCGGGGGAGTGCCTCCATAGAATTTATTGCTTTGGTTGCAAAAGGATTTCGAATCCAATCGTATTGTTCCGTATTAATGGAATAAAAATAAAAAAAAAAAAACCGTTTCCCATTACATCCCATGAAGGGATTGGAGAGAGCTTCTCACAACCAGTGAGCTGTGCGCTTTCTAATTTTTCACTCACTGATTGGGACCTACAGTTTTTACACCGATTCCGAACGGTATTTTGAGAAGCTTTTTCATGGCTAAATACTCGATAGTGTCGCCGTCACTATGCGAGGCGACCGCCGCCGAAAGAAATTTTTTTTTAAGGTGGTCAGAGCAGGGATTGAACCCAGGATCTCATGTACAAGAGGCGCGCACACTACCCATTGCACCACCGACGGAATAAAAATACTGACCGAATTTCTGCTGAAGCATTGTTTTCAATCGTACTATGGTTGGTACTTTGGTACATTTCCCAACATCATTTTTGCAGCTGTTTTTAATTTGTCGGAGCTCATTAATTGTACCTTGAATTTTTTTACTCAGTTCGTTCAAATGCTAAAATATATCAGCCATGTATGTAAGTTTGGCTATCCAGTAATCATCGAGGTGCTGATATAGTTCGGGCATATTTTGATTTAAAAGAAACTCGCGCACCTCGTGACGAATTTCCAACAATCTAGCCAAAACTTTGCCTCTGTATATCTGACGAATTTCTGTATAAATCTCAGGGCTCTTGATTGAATTATGTTGACGATTTTAATACAGATTTTTGACCATCAATGCTTCTCGATGTACACAGCAGTGTGTGTTTTTTGCTTTACATAAGAGACAACCCCCTTTTTATTACCCGTAATTGCCGCAGAGCTATCCGTGCAAACAGCAACGTAATTGCTCCATTGAATATTGTATATATTGAAGAAATAATCGGTTACTTGAAAAATTTCTTCACCGGTAGTTCGCTCTGGAACTTCTTTACAAAATAAATAGTGTTCTTTAATAAAGTCCTCGTCAACGAAACGTACTATAGCTATCAAGTGTGCTTTATTTTTAATATCAGATGTTTCATCGATCTGAAGCCCAACTTTTTCAGCCATTAACAGTTTTCTAATCAGTGTTCCTAATATATCGTTTGACATATCGTGAATATGTCTTTTAACAGTACCGGCAGTAAACGAAACTTTATTCACTTTCTTAACTTCATTGGGCCCAAGCATAAGACGAACAATTTTCATGCATGATGGTGTAAAAAGTGTTTCGTCGATAGTATGTGGTTTCTTTTGACGTGCAATTAAGAAGCAATCAACAAGCTGCAACGGCCGACTTCATAAACTCCTTCTGTTTTTTATTTTGTTCTAAGCACCTCTTAAAATACTGTATATCTTGGGTGGAGTGGCTGGGATGGTTTGAATGTAGATTGCGATTTAATTTACTGTGTACCATTGACTCGTTTGATAGCTGTTCACCGCAAATGATGCACTGCGGCTTTGGAGCCGTTTCGTGACCTCGTCGTACTTTCTTTTCAGTATCTTTTCCACGTACAAATGTATCCATATTTAAAGGGGTATAAAACCTACGACACGTGGATACTGTTCGAAAAATTTTCACAACTAAAAAACACGTGTGTACACGAAGCAAAGATGGTAAACAAATTAGGCTATGCCGAATCTTGGTCTTGACCAAGAACTTGTAAATGTCAGACACAGTGAATTTGACCGCGGCACACCTGTAGTCGGCTCACGGCACACCAGTGTGCCACGGCCCACCGGTTGCGGAGCACTGCTCTATACCATTCAATACTCTATGGCAACGCCGACCTGCTTGTTTGCCGCTACATCAATACTGCTGCCGCTACATCAATACCATCATATTTATTTTTAGGCAGAGACTATTGCTGTACAGCTACCACGTATGTGATGCTAACGCGGTGTGTTGTTTGCATGTGTTTACTTTGATAGATTACCCTACCCGTGCCTATAGATGTTACTACAACAAAAAATGTTTGGGTATGACATTTAAAACTTATTGAAGAATGTAGTTGTATTTGAAAATAGAAATCCTATTTCTTAATCCAAAATTTCATCAAAATTCGACAATCACATAATTTATTATTATATTTTTATGGATATTAACACAAATTGGGTAAAACCCGGTCAAATAACCGGTTTTCGGTTTGTTCGGAAATTACATTTTTTTAATAAACCGTCACACGGTTAATATCCAAAAAAATACTTTTACCCAGTTTCACCAGTTTTTCGGTTTCGGTTTTGGACACTCGACTTACGACCCATGTAGAAAAATTATCTTAACGAAAATAAAGAACACATATCAATTAAATGACAGAAAGTCAGCCATTTTATTGAGTAACATTCTCCGCCGCAACTCGCTGGGAGTGCAGAAAATGCAAACTTTTTACACATTTTGGGTGCAACATTCTCAGAAAACAACTCAAAACCTTTAAGTAGCGTTGCATGTTTTCACGAACGAACACAAAAAGCCTACTTTAGGGCATTAGTTTTCTATTTAAATATCTGGGAGAGTAATTCGAACTGGAATCAACGAAAAACGTTTGCAAAAAATGTCACTTATTGCTATATTCGCGAGAATGCTTCAACTGACAGTTTGCAGCCAACAGCAATTCTTCGAAAAGTCAGTGATTCGCATGACTGCGTAAGCAAAACCCAACTGTGCAGTTAGATGAAGCAAATTATTTTCATTCTGGTTTTCGCTGTTGCACATGCTTATGATTCGTAATTATAGCTAAGAATTACGAATGTATTGAAATTACTCAAGCAAATTAAATCAGTTACGTGTCTTTGGAAATGCTAAAAAAGCGATTCCTCTAGAAGTGCTTTCATTTATTTTCGTTGAGATAAATTTGAAATCTTCACTAATTCCAGGGATATAAACCGGGATCGAATTAAGGGCAATTTACTCAAATGTATTTAATTTTTCCTGCTTTTGAGGGAAATTTTACTATACTTTTGTACAATTTTTAAGCAGTACTGGAGGAAGAGGTGTACTGAAATTAGGAATTTTACTAAATAGTACTCATTCCCTCATTTTCTTCCATGATTTTCTTACATGATTTGAAGATGTTTTTAGGAAATTTACGTCGGCTTTGAATTTAGGAAAGTTTATTAAAATTTAATTCATTTTTAACTACACTTGAGTACACATTTTGAACGAAACCGAAGTCTGGATTTTACTCCAACTTTGGAACAACATTTGGCTGAATGTGAAATATCGTCGCAGTTCAAATAATTTATTTTGCGATAATGTTATACCAACATTCAAAACCTTTTCTTTATTCCAACAGACTTCAACTTAAATTACCTGCACAATAAAGCAATGGATTATTAAAGAAAAAGTTTGATTTGGGTTTGGGATTGTTTGTATTGATAATAAATTGTATCTAAGTGTATTGTTGTATTTTTTTGCCTTGTGAAACAATTAATATTTTGCACGTGTTAATTATGAAGACAAAAGCGTAAATGGGCCATTGTTTGAATGTAGACAAGGGTAATACTTTCTGCTCATCCTTTACTCCGTCTTATTTTTAATTTATCCTCGAGCTCCCGCGCGCTCTCTCTCTCTCTCACACACTTTTACTTTAAAACTCTTTCAGCTATTGAAAGACAAATATTTGTTTTGCCTTTAATTTTTATGTTTATGATTTCTTTTGTTTTTCTTTACGAGATTTTTTTCCTATTCATGAAGCAGAAAAAGCTCCACTCACCACAATTAAAAAACAGAAAGACGTGGAGCTAAAGATGTTTGGGGTTATTCAAATATGTCCGGTGTTAGGGATACTAGGGCTCCTAAAAAGTACAGGTAACTTCGACAAATATCCACTTTAAAATTATATCCAGGCACACGAATCCAAAGAGAGGAGGAGGAGATGTAGGGATGGCCCCATTCATTCAGTATTTCGGAAAAGTCCCACGAGTGTCGTTTATTTGTATGGACGCGTTTATGTTGTGCATTCTAAACAAGTGGATTTAATTAAAATTTAACTTTTAGAATGGACAGACCAATATCAACAAAAACAACAACAACACCAATCCTGGTTTGAAGCAAACAAGGCCTCCAACAACAGCGACAACAACGGAGAATGGTTAAAGCGAAAATACAAAAAAAAAGGTTCCGCAGACGTGAACGTGAACTCCAGCCAGTGTCCGTGGAACTTAAAGGCAGCATACAAAAAACAACGTTTACGTGTACATTTCACCAAATTCATGGCTGCATCGTACATCTCATCTTTCACATCCCATAATCTCCACCCCATCCCCAATACCCATTCCCCAAAATGTTGTAAGAGCCACCATTAGCAATATGTCCCAGAGTTCTAGGAATACACGTTTACGTTTTAGCGTTGTTCCCCTTCAACGTTCATGATGATTTTTGGCAATGCCATCGTAAAGCATTATTTATCCGATGGGACGTTTAAATGTTACAGCCCTGCCCCATCCCTATTGGCCATCATGGAGTGACAGAGAATAGCGCGACGATTGGTGGAGTGGGCAGAGGAACCTTTACAAGAATGTTTATTGCACTTTATAATTGTTATTGTTATTATTGTCTTGTTCCTAAAATTCAGTTGAACTATATTTTTAAATGACCATTAAAGGTGTTCAAGTACCAGGAGTGGCAGACGGAAGGAGGCTGGTGGGCCGTGTCAGTGACAGCTACTGACACCCACTGTAATTGACATTAATTTTAATTATTTAAATCTTAGTCGCAATTCAAATATGGTTGGTATGGGAATTTACGCAGTTGTTGTATTAAGAAAGTCAATTTTGATACTTGTAATGCTTGATTTTATAGTCTATAACAGCGATAATAATGTGCCATGGAACGAATTATGATAATAAACTGTACCTGGCGGAGGGCATCGTTTTTGAATAATCAACATTAGTGGCAAATTAGCCCGTGCTACTTGAGTGGTAGACAACATGCCTACCTCAAGGGTAAAACTGTGGAAACTGATCTGCACGATGCTGTGGGTTATCTTGAGTTCATCTTGAAGTTTGGGGATTTCACTTTTGCTGCCTTCGTAGATATAGAAGATGGTTTTAGCAATGTCTCATCCAGCGCCATCAGGGAATGTCTGGAATCAGCTGGGTTGCCTTCACTTCTTGTCGAATGGATTGCAAACATGCTTAGAGGTCGCATTGTAAATTCGAACCTTCTGGTGAGCTCACTTCGGAAGCTGACTACAAGGGTTGTAACCCCTCTGCTGTGGCTCTTAGTGGTTAACGGCATTCTTAGGGACTTTGAACTGAGAGGAGGTAGAATTGTTGGCCATGCGGACGACGTTGTTATTTTTGTCAGTGGAAAATATCTGCCTATGATCAGTGACCTCATGCAGGATGCCCTGGGCGAGTTGTCAGTTTGAGCCAGTCACTGTGGCTGTGTGTTAACCCGGCAAAAACGAAGCTGGTTTTTTTACGCGCAGGCAAACGATTGGAGTTTTTTAGGAATCGTTCTTGGACAGAAACTGAACTGGAAGCGAAATACTGAGGAGCGAATGAAAACAAGGATTGAACGTGGTCGACGCCTATAAGAATTCGATTGGCAAATGCTTGGGTCTTTGTCCGAAAATTCTGCATTGTATTTTTTCGGCTATCGTGCGCCCAATTATCACCTATGGAATGTATTGGGGAATAGCTACCAATTGAAAATGCTCAGTAAGGTTCAGCGCACTGCGTCGATATGTATCAGTGAGAAACACTCCGCAGACGGCGCTTGATATAATCCTGAATTTGGCTACTATTGATGTCTATGAGAGACGGTGTGCTGTCAGAAACGCCCTTCGCATGAGAAAATTGGGTATCTGGTGACATGCCCCTGAGGGACATGCCAACATTCTCCAGGAGTTGATTGAGAATCACCCGGACGAGCGTTTGAGTCTGGCCACTGACTACATGCTACCGACTGTAGACTTTAGGCAATGCCCGCAGATCATGATGCCAGATATGAGTGACTGGGTGGGAGGTATACTTTCCTCAATCTCTGGTCATCTCATCTTTACAGATGGCTCCAAAATGGAATCGGGCACAGGAGCGGGTATCTTCAGTGAGGACTTTCAACTCGGGCTTTCGATGAGATTTGGTGCGAAGTGCAGTATCTTCCAAGCGGAAATCTTGGCGATTATGAGAGCTGCAACTGAGATAATGAGCTTGTGCTTGTATCCATCGGATGAATTCATATAGTGAAATTTTATGGCGATAATTTTTGTAGAACATTTTGACCACGCGCCCCGTCATTTTGGAGCAGGTTTTTGCGAGTTTTCAAAAAAAAAAGGAAAAATTATGGCTATACGTGACAGTTAGAGGGTTAAGTTGTTCCACAAAAATGTTTATCTGAATATTTTCTATAAAACTTCTGAACATATTTTGTACGTCGGTAGTAAGGAACACACAATTTTGCATGCCGATATGTAGCAGGAAAGTTCAGAGGGGCGGAAAATTTGACCCGCCCTAAAAAATCAGATCAGATCTGGCAAAAGGCCGATACACGTATATTTTTTTTATACCTTTCTACCAGAATCCGTTGACAGAACCCCATCATTTTGAAAAAAATCTAATTTTGTCTCACAGGGTAATTAGATGCGACATCATCAGTTAAACACGTTAAAACACCAGAGTTACGAAGCAGGAAAAATATCAAGAAACCAGGAACAACTCCAAATAGACGTAATTAGAAGACGCTGTAATATCAAGTCGACAGGGAAACAGGAATAAGGAGCAGCAATAATTAGACGCGACATTATCAGTTGAAGAAATTCTCAGCAACCAGGTACATACATATATATATATCAACATACAGAATCCACGAATCGTCGGAGAAATGATTCTTGCAGGCAAAAGAATTGCAGGATTTGAAGAGACATATGGCCGGCAGTGGACTCAGGGAGGACTAAGTCGCTTCTTCGACTGGAAAAGGCTGACTTGCAGCTCCTCATTGGCGCAATCTCGGGCCACTGTAATGCAGGAGTCTTCATTCGCAACTGGATTGTGAAGGGGGTTGATTACTAAAGTGCTTGTGGGGATGAAGAAGAGGTGGATACCTTACCTTCTATCTCAATGCCCAGCCGTACAGCGTAGGCGTCCCCGTTGCTTTGTTTGGTTTCAGGCAGAGGGCCTGGTCTCTTTGCGCGATGTGGCGGTTGAGGATTTGATGGAATTCTCGAGGGGTCTGCCATAGATCCGGGCAGGCGATACCATCATCTGATGATTTGTCTATTGGTTCTTTCTACACCACTGGTAATCGGAATCGTAAACCTTGACCTGCACATGTGGATCCTCGTCTTGGATGATATTGTATGTATTTACCAGAGCCTATCAAGTGATGTATATATATACATATATACTGGGAAGATAATTGAGTGGTTCTTCTGTTTGTCCTACGTCTATCTATCCATCTATATATCGGAAATTTTTCACTATTAGTGGTTCCCGTCCCCTTCTCTTTCCACTCTTCTCCTTTTCTCCTCATATATATAGGCAATCACAATGGGTCGACCGACCTCCGAGTGTAGTGACGATAAGGTGTATACTGTCTCTTATTGTCACGTGTCCTACACCTAACATAACCTAGTGGAAAGTTAACCCCTCGAATTAAAGTTACCTCTAAAGGCATACATACGTACATAGTTTAACACGGAGCATTCAGTGGTGAGTTTTTTACACTCCAGTTGACCACGTTATGTAACAATTGGGTTTTATAAAAAAATCCAATGAGTGTTCGAACTCACGGGCGATGTGTTAACACCTTTTTGCTACACGGTACCTGTTCGATTTCTATGAACACATTCGTAAATGTTACATTGGAAAATAAAAAACAGCGTTCAATCATATGATGGCGTTACAGTTAAATAATATTAATACTTAAAATTATTTAAAGACCCAGGGCAAGCACATGTGTCATTATTTTCTTGCTCAATACTTTTGATGTGTTAACATCTATACGCGCGCCTCTAGGGCAGTAAACTATAAATTTAATACATACACAAGTGTTAGGTTTGTAAGAGTAAATCATCGTTTGTTTGTTCGTTGCTTGGCAGTCGGTATTGAAAGTGATTATTGGGCGATTTTCATATAATTTTCCCACGCGATTTTCTCCGGAAATTCATAGCCGATTTTATTAATTTTTGGATTAAAAAGCTAGTGCGGGTTTCGACGAAGAGTTTATTCCAAAAATTAAGGCGATCCGATATCGGCGAGCCGAGATTGAAGTGTTTTAATTTGGAGTAATATTAAAAAAGTATTTTATGTTGATCTTCGGGTATATCGTACGAATATAACAATGTATGTATGTATGTACAAGTGCCTGTTGCTTTGCATTCTTTGACTTTTGTGGGAATAAAACAAAAAGTATTGAGCAAGAAAATAATGACACATGTGCTTGCACTGGGTCTTTAAATAATTTTAAGTATTAATATTATTTAACTGTAACGTCATCATATGATTGAACGCTGTTTTTTATTTTCCAATGTAACATTTACGAATGTGTTCATAGAAATCGAACAGGTACCGTGTAGCAAAAAGGTGTTAACACATCGCCCGTGAGTTCGAACACTCATTGGATTTTTTGTTTTATTCCCACAAAAGTCAAAGAATGCAAAGCAACAGACACTTGTACATACATACATACATTGTTATATTCGTACGATATAACCGAAGATCAACATAAAACACTTTTTTAATATTACTCCAAATTAAAACACTTAAATCTCGGCTCGCCGATATCGGATCGCCTTAATTTTTGGCCTAAACTCTTCGTCGAAACCCGCACTAGCTTTTTAATCCAAAAATTAATAAAATCGGCTATGAATTTCCGGAGAAAATCGCGTGGGAAAATTATATGAAAATCGCCCAATAATCACTTTCAATACCGACTGCCAAGCAACGAAAAAACAAACGATGATTTACTCTTACAAACCTAACACTTGCGTATGTATTAAATTTATAGTTTACTGCCCTAGAGGCGCGCGTATAGATGTTAACACATCAAAAACTAGCAAATGCCCGCTACATAATGTGCGTCTATAGAGTACGAGGGTTGAATTTTATGTTTCGGGATTTGGCAACGCTAGTGTTGCAATCTGGCAACTGACAGCTCTATCGTAAAGCTGGACATTTTTGAGGTTAAGCGTACTCAGAACGTTTTGACATACGAGCGCTATTTGTGTTGTTTACAGTAACTTAAAAGATTCATCTCGGCCCAAAAATGGAATTAAATCGTGAACATTTTCGTGCGATTATTTTTTACAACTTTCGACGTGGATTAACTCAGCAATAGTGCGTGGATGAACTTAATTCAATTTTTGGCGCTGAAGCTCCATCAAGGACCAGTGTTTATCGATGGTATGGTGAATTCAATCGTGGTTGTAGTTCACTCCAAGACTAATTTCGTGAAGGTCGTCCAAAGTCAGCTGTTGTTCCGAAAACCATTGATGCTGTGCGCGAACTGATTTTGCAAGATAGTCATGTGAGCTATCGTGAGATTGAGACAACCTTAGGCATTAGTGGGACCAGCATACATTCAATATTGCATAAACATGTGATTGTCAAAAAAATTTGTTCGCGTTGGATCCCACACAATTTGTCAATCGCTCAAAAAAAGGCTCGTGTCGATTGGTCGACAGAAATGCTCCAAAAATACGATCGCTGTGCTTCGAAACACGTCTATGACATCGTGACAGGTGATGAATCCTGGATTTACGCGTATGAGCCCGAAAGTAAACAGCAGTCAACTGTATGGGTGTTTCAAGATGAGCCAAATCCAACAAAAGTTGTTCGCGCCCGAAGCACTTCCAAGCAAATGGTCGCCTGTTTTTTCGGAAAAACGGGACATGTCGGAACCGTACCACTAGAACAACGCCGAACAGTGAATTCTGAGTGGTACACAATCATTTGTTTGCCAGTTGTCTTCCAAGAAATCAGGAAAACCAACCGCCGAAGACGGGTCACTCTTCACCACGACAATGCGAGCTCTCACACATTGACTGAAACAACTGCATTTTTGAGCACCCAAAACATCGATTTATATTACACAGTAAAATTTTACCGCCTTCAATATACATCTTCGAAAACCCAATTCGATTAATTATTATCAATTTTCCTTTAAAAATTATACACAAAAGTGTCATACTTAAAAATCAAACATCTCTCCTTAGTCGACGTTACTTCCATACAACCAAAATATTATGTAAGTGTCGTAAATAAACTTAGACAGGTTTGGTCAAACGGTGGTTTGATAGATTTTTAATCACGCCTGATGCATTTAAGGCGATTTTGGAATATTGCCTCTTATCTGATGTCTTCATCATACAGTCAACATAACTGACAAATCATTATAGCTCTTCGCCTTAAATCTTAATGTAAAGGTTTCTGCGACACGCTCGTCACGCCGCCTCTAATAATGGCGAAATGTTGTGAGGTTTTCATTATTCAAAATATTTCGAAAGTCCCACTATTATTCCTTCTTTTGGTACTTTTTTGACTGCACTCAATTCCGGTTAATGTTCATGTTAAAATGAATTTAAATTGAATTTAATTTTAACAGAATCTTGGTTTTTCGGATTTGATGTCACGCTCTGATTTACCACCGACCACAATTTGAATTTAGAATATTTTTTTCCCATTTGAAAGTTTGTAATGTTTTGAGGATTTATATTAACTTCTTTAATCTAATACGGCACCATCTTAACGCCTCGCCCCAAAATTTTGGACAAATCTGTCCATGACTTAAGTTCATACTACAGTTGGAACGTTTTTCCTAGAATGTGTGATTATACCACGTTTGGTCAGACCTCCTCGTCAAATATGAGCTGAATGATAAATCCGGTTTAATGCCACACCTCGATTCCTACCGTCCTAAAATTTCCGATTACTGAAAAATGTCTTCTGGGGTGAGGTCGGGAATACGGGAATAGCGATATACGCATGCCATGTTTAATGTTTGTGTAGAACTATTAATAACTACATTTACTTCCACGCCCCCCAATTCCGTTGGAAAGTTCCCTAGTTAGCCAAATCCTGCGTCAGAAAAAGAGCACACTCTCAAAGTGTTTTGATTCCAGGCTCACGTTTGTTTTTGACAAAATCCTGATTACTTTGATCAAGCGACCGCCTATTTCTACCCCACCCACATCCCATTTTCAAAATGCTCTTCTGTGCTGTCGACGGCTCCAAATTCTACAAGTCTTGCTTGTAGCGTCTGATCAGAATGATGATTAACCCGAATGAATGCCAAACCCCCAAATTTCTTTCTATTTTCTATCTTCACCAACTTAAACTTGTTGAAACAATTCTTCTACTCTGGAAAGGGAAATATCCCTCTAAATGTGTTAAGTCTCGCTTTCCGAATGTGACCCCAATGATGATTAATTGTATTTAAAAACCTATTCCCTGTTAAGTTTTGTTTCCTAGGAAGGACATGCTCCATAAATGTTGTGAATCTGACATCACCCGTTGCGGCATAACAATGACACTGTGTGTGATTTTTGTCCTTAAAAATCTGAATTGAGTGAAACAAAGCAAATATTTCAAACAATTTCCACTGAATGGAAGAGGAAGGCATTCGAAATTCGCATTTTGTCAAAATATCGAAAAATGGATTACAAAACGTCTTATAACTTCTAAACAGGAAGTTTACCAAACAAATTTAATTTGAGAACTTATATTATTTTTTTACGAGGAACAGTTTCCTCATAGATACTGCTCCAAAATTTCCACACTTTCAATTACTTTTAATGGATGCAATTTGTTTAATGGATACAATTTGTTTTCCATTACTTTTAATGGATACAAGGGGGAGATGATAGGGGTAGGAACCTAAAGTTAGTAATATTCTAAGGAAACTCTACATTTCTTACTCATAAGTCAATCATTAATTCGGAAGTGTTCTGCCTCTAATTTAGTTTCAAAGATCTTAGCATTTTTGACTCCTCAGCAAACTTTGTGTCTAAATATCTCAAACTTTTGACGTGCTAGAGGAAAACGCTAAATGCCATTAGAGTCAGCGTATCTAAATAATGCTGACTCGCTTTGTAGCATTCAATTCCTTAGTTAATTCTTTAGTTTAATCCTATTTATTTCGACGCTCCCAGTTCTATCCCCACCAATTCGAATGTGAAATCATCCCTTATTCATAGTAGTAGCCTACTCTATAACATTCACATCATATTTAGTGATTTAGGCTAACTCGATTGATGACAGTGCTCAGTATTCTGATTTAGTGCCACGTCTATTTGTTCCATCCCAGAACAAATTTCCAAAAATCCTTTCATAGTGACGTTTACACCATTTATATACTAGTGTTAGTAGCGTTTATTTAGGACAATTCGAACAAACCCTATTAAGTAGAAAGAGACTGAGCCCGGTGAAAATTGTCGGTAAATTTTACTTTACCACACCACAATTTCCGCCGATCCAATTTTGAATGTCGAAAAATCCAGTTTGAGGCTAAATTGAGAACGTTTATTACCCTGATTCCTCTGCTTCGGTAACCACCAACTAGAATTTCCAAAAAATCAGCAGACAGTTGTCCTAGCAGGCTGTGTCAGAGACACGGCCATTAAGTTTAACGTAGAACACGCCATCCGATAAGACAGAAAACATATATAACAATAAATGATAAATAACATAAGCAAATGAATTTATTTATTTGATAGTTACTTTTTATTTTAATTTACTAAACGTCAACTGTCAGCTGCTGTCAAACAGCATCAAGCAGCATTGTTATTTTGCTTACTTGGCAGCACTTTCATTTAACATAAAAATGTATGAATGAATTTTTCCATATATTTTTTATAATTATATATCCATGTTAAATTCAAATTCACATTTAA